>OV928055.1:8717500-9202500 GCA_931315375.2 Opisthograptis luteolata
GTTTAAGATATTTCATTAAAATATGAACTCAATACTGAAATAGGATGATAAACGAAAAACTACTGCTGTACTTCGTCTGGCTGATGATAAATGAATGAAAAGCGAAGGACATATCAGTGTCACAAAAGTAGTCTTAACTAAAGATGACGTCACAGGAACAGCGTAAATAACAGCAAAGGCACGCACCTTCAAGTCCCTGATGAACTGCTCAGTGACGTCACTCCTGACAGTCTCGCAGCAGTAGAAGGCATGCTTCTCAGTCACAGCCCTGTACAAGGCAGCGGCTTGGCCGGAGGTAGCCATCTTGACGTAAAGGGGGGCCTCATTGCCCTCGCCAGTCACGTAGGACATCTGGAAACTGCGCCGAACGGACTGAGCGCGGTGGATCGCGGTGTAGGGGATGCTGGAATAGAAATAGATGGTGGATTAGAGTTGGATGAAGATGTAGTGGAAACCGATTTGATGATTTCAAAACGTGGAGAATTTTAAATCCAATTTGGCTTTGATTGAGCTTAAATGAATGTAAAATCGCTAATATCACAGTCGATGACAAGCGTGATGCCTACTCTGATGCTGTAATAATTTCACAGAAAAATTATGTTGTAATATTTATTCCGCACGTTTGTCTGGCGTCCATATTGTAGCCAATATACCTATACCTACCTATACCTCGACACATTGCGGATGACGCATTAATTTATAAACATTAATGAGACAAATACCATTACTAGTGTTTTCAACTTACTTTAAAAATTTGTTATCATGTAAAGATACTAAGAAACATAGGACAAAAATGAATTCCCTGAGGAAGCCAAAATTAACCGATGAAAAATAGATACCAAGTTGCACTAAGTAAGTAATATAAGTAGGTTTTATAAAACCCTTATGACGTAATTTGGCGTTTCATAGCAAATTAAACATGAACATGTTACAGAACGTATAGTTTTGCACCTCTTCTATCTTATCGTACGCATACATAAAGTTTTAACTTTGAATTGAAACTATTGTGCTGATTTTGGGGCCTGTGGGGGACGTTGATAAATTTAGTGGTAAATATGAGAAACTATTATAGTTTTAAGATGTAAACATAACTAATATTAGCACATTGAGCTGACGTTAATATAATAGGCAATGTAGTTTCAATGAGTAGGTTAAGTGAGATATTAAGTAATTCTATTTGAGATGATGAAACAATAATAACATGTTATTATTATAATATAGGTGAGTGTTTATATAGCTTTATCGATGTGAGGTCTTATGAGGTAAATATTGAGGAAATAATACTACCAAGCGAACTTTGGACTTGGCGTTGCAATGCAATTCCTTAAAATAGCATTGATCTATCGGTATTATTCACAACGAGCTGTTGGGCATTGAAATCTTAACTATTTGACACCTAACTGACCTGTCATTATCGCCTATCCACTAGAATATAAATAAATGTCTGCAGGAAATATACGATATTGAATAGTAAACGAGGACTAAGGAAACCAACCTTTGTTTCTCCACTCCAATGTCCTGGTCTCCGTTACATGCCGGCCTGTAGACGACGATGCCGTGCGGTCCTACTCCAACGGATGTGCTGAGTCGGCAGCCGCAGCCACCGCCACTCTGACCCGTCGTCAAGCATCCAACAGTCGCCCCACCATCGATCTCCTGATCATCTCTAGCTCTAGGCTCCTCAGCTTGCTGCCTGTGATACAGCAGATGACTGTACAGATTGTGCGCGTTGTTACTCTGAGTGACCGGCTTGCAGAAGAAAAGCTCCTCTCCAAAAGATTCCAGATTAGAAATTTCTTTGAGCAGTCTGTACTCGGCTTGTGATGCCCTCATACCGGTTATTTCACAATGGTATTCGATGATTTTGTCCATGTGGTCTTCGGGCTTCTCGCCCTGAGGTCCAATTTTGTCGCATTCTTCGTAGATGTGCGTGGGTGGTAGTTCTGGGTCGCAGTCTCCGGTCTCAGCTTGTGCGATGTAAGCTACGATTTTCCTAGCCGCTTCTAGATCAGCTACGACCAGTCTGCCTTCTGTTAGGTCAAGTTTGGCGTGCAAATAGAACTGGTGGCGGGTGGGTTCGTTGATGAGGAGATGAGGAGGGACCCAGAACTTGACGCGGAGGTCGAGCCGCCCACCGGGGATGCGGTGTGGGTCGAGAGGGTTCCGCAAGTTGAGCCATCTTCCGGGCCCGGACCCTGAGGTCACGTGGAGCCCGAAGTAGTCTGCTTCGGCACCGATTTCTAGTTTCTCGCAAACCTGCAACAATAAAAAAAAGAATTTTAATGATGAGAACATACTCGTATACAATTTTTTGGTTTCTATTTTATAGTTTCTTTCAGTATCCTTAGGTACCTCAGTGCTTTGTTTACCTAGATGATTTATCATTTATTAAAACTGCGCAACAAAGCGTCTAGATAAAATCCAAATGTGTCTGTTTCAAGGTACTTCGTCTTTTATGTAAGTATTTCGCCACTGTATCACTATTTATCACCTAAACGATTGCTGTTACTAATTCAGCATGCCAACGAAGCGGTTTTAAAAACATATTCCTTGCTCTTGCGCAATTTAATCTTCAAACGTAATTACATAGGGGGTTCACTAAGTCAGTACCGACAAAATAATGGCTGCAGATTAACTTCTACGTTTAGTTTGGAAATATTTTATGAAGAGAAAGTGGTTAAGAGAATCTATAATTAAGTACGACACTTTTTAGTTTTCGGCTGATTAAAATAAATGTATTGAGCTTAAAAACTTAGTGACAGTGTTTTTTGTTTCAAAAATATATATAGAGGTAAGTAACTGATATTATTACAGTCAAATTGTTATGTTCGTGTATCAGCATAATATCTAAGTAATTCTTGCTTCCAATGTAATAAACATCGTTATTTATGCCTACATTTATACAACGAATTGCGATTTAACAGCAATACCTACTGGAGGTCGACTACGTGTATTTAATTTTAATGTATTGTCTGCTACTATGACTAACTTACAACTGCGTATTACTATTGAAAATTATATGTTAATATTTTTTCTATCACACAACACACAACGCGACATTTATAAATACATAGAAATAAATATATGCTATGTTTTGCAAACAAAACAGTCTCGATTTGGCTACAGTTCTAAGGTAGGTATTATCATGGTGTATGATTGTGTGGCTTTTATGATATCATAATGGAGTAGGTATAATAGTCTGTACCAAATCTGATAATGATTATTATGTATCCCATTTTATGATACACAAACTTTATTCTTGGTTCAAAAGCATAAATGTGTTAATCCAGAGTATAAGCTATTTTTATTCCAAATTCCACTCAAACCGTTTCAGCGTGAAGAAGGAACAAATATATAAGCTCATTCGCGAGATTTTGCATTAATTAGATTAAGAGTGATTAATTTTGGACTTCATTTATATAGGTACTTTTTTATTGCAGAGTGGTCTAAGGTGACGTCCCGCTACACCTGGATTGAGAATTGTTTATTTTTGAGATGTAAGTAGACTGCGATTCCTTCGTTATATTCTTCAATGAGTAATATTATGTAAACAAATTAATATACATACACAAAATTTAAATTTAATTTGGGTATACGACCTGTAGTGACCTCATTGTGCATACTGTACAGAGACAATAATTAATTAACGATTCAAGTAAATACTTAATTATTATTTCCTAGTAACTAACTAATGTGATATTATATTATTATACTTATTATTTTATATTCATGTTTAGTTAAGTGTTTTTATTTTATTATGTATATCCCTTTTATGAAATAAAATTTTATATGTGATATTTACTTCATAATTATTCAGTGTGGATAAAAACACTATTAACGTATTAAGGTAGAAATACTGCGCAAAGCAAAACTCTTGTGTGCGCAGTAATAAGTGATGTAGATTTAAGTCATAGAATTATAACAGACTCTACTCAGTAAGAAAAAAACTTAGCGGTAAGGCATTCTTTAGTGCTACTCTAGTCAGCTGCCACCCTCAAGTTAAGAATCTGTCGTCAAGCACCTATCCGTGTGTTCCAGCAGCCTCACTTGAGAGCCAGTTCCCATCAAGGTGTAGCGTGCCACTACCTTTGACCACATAGTTTGGTGGTCAGATGTCAAAAAAACTGATAGACAATGAACGAATAGAATAATAATGAGCATTATTATATTTAAATATCCATTGAAAACACAATAGAAACTTGATCGAAGTTATAAATACATGCGAGACGTGACTTTATCATTAATACTCTGATCAAATTACAAATATTTGGTCTGCATGCCCCGTGAGCCATAACAGCAATGCGATATTATTAAATATATTAATATATAGAATAGATATAATAATATCCCTACTAATATTATAAATGAGAAAGTAACTCTGTCTTTCACGCCAAAACTACTGAACAGATTTAAATAAAATTTGGTACAGAGATAGTCTAAAACCTGAGAAAGGGCATAGGCTACTTTTCATCGCGATAACCTGTAGCCCACGCGAGTGAAACCACGGGGAAGAGGTAGTATATATCCCAGTGATATAGGACACCGAACAGATACTACCTTACGTACTACTACTTTATTGATACCTAACACCTACCCTTCAACATAATCTAGGTATCTTATTTCAGTAATTGATAGATAATACTTACTTGTTAATTAAACAAGTAACGTAAACATAAACACTTCGTTTAAGGATCTTTAGAATATATTATTATAGCAATGTTTATGACTTTATATATACGCGTGTTTATAATCTCTAACACTTATTTGAATTTGTATATTATTATGTATATCCGTGCTCTGTGGTTTTACCTACGCGGATAACTACTTCTTTCATAATAAATATAGTTTCTAGCTCTCAGCGATAGTGTGGCTTTATAACAGTGTAAGAATTTTCAAAATTGGTTTAGTTTAGTACATTTAAGTACTAACTATAGCTACGGACATGTCCTCATTCATCCCACATGTTTTACCTTCCTCTAATTAAATATATTGTGCACGAGATATTAATAAAAAAAAAAAAACGAAATATTAGAAGTAAAATATTTTATACACAAACTTGTTTTTCAACTAACTTTCATTTAATTGTCAGCGTTGCCAGTCTTTTATGTCATTTAAGCGAAGTGATACTGCTATAAAAATAAATCACACCAACTAGAAGCATATTGTAACAGCTAGGTATACTAATTATGCAGTTAATACTATAACTCATTAAATATTTATTTTAACTTCAGCCCCCAAAGTGCAAATAACAATCTGAATAACACTTGTACAGTGTAATGACGTCATTGGCAGCTTCATTTGTTAGTTCAGTATAATTTATAACGTTTGAATTATGTTTAATCCATGCGAAGAAAACGTGAGCGCCGCGTGGTGCACGCATGCATGCATCTTGAGGCAAGGACAATAATTAGATAATTAGCTCTAGGTATAATTATAGAACTAGCCCCGCGTATCAATTGAGGGGGTTTCAGACGCGTTTCAAATGGCGTTTCAATTTATGAGAAAAAAATAATTGATTGGATAATTTCTAAGCAAAAGATGCTGCAATGTCATCACTATATCAGTTGTTTTTTGCATTCATCATTATCAGCCTTTTTACGTTCCCACTGCTGGGACTCAGGCCTTCTCTCGGCGAGAAAGTATATGTTTTTTGCATTAGCCAGTCATATTTGGTAAAAGTCTCAAACAAACTAGGGTAAAAAAGTACAACTAAATACTTTTTTCTAGTTTTCCTTTGGGACTTTTACTGTATTTGGCATGGCAATCCTATCGTACACTAAAACATATACATAATAGGTAAATGATTAGAGTAAAAATAAATAATAATCGATAGTAATATTGCAGCATCGCTTTATGATAAAAATAAAAATGAAATAAAATGATCGCTTACTTATCAATAAAGCGAGCTACAGCAGGTGGATGACAATGACTTTTTTTTAAACCAAATTCTTTTTTCTTGGCTTCTCAAATATCATTCATTTACTACATACTTCATTACTTATTTCAAGTTTGCGTTCGTATTCGTAAGTGTGTTACCTACTTCAATTTTTATAGTTTACAGCACCCATAAGTGGGTAAGTGGTTAGAGGTTAGTCCACTTGTAAAGTAGGTAACTACTGATACAAATAATTGCCAACTAACGTTTGTGAATTTTCTAAGAAGCACCTTGTATAAATCGTTCCCAGGCCCCGTGGGGTACGCACGACATAAGCTACTAGGAAGGCATAACTTAATTAAAGGTTGGAGGCAAATTGCTTCGTCCGTAATAACTTGATGGATGGGTAAGTCGTGGTACACGTGAAAGTTTTTGGAGAAACTTGATGTATTAACGGGAAATTGTGAATTGTACACGAAACAATACTGGGAAAACATAACTAAAAATGGTTACTTCAAGTTCGGAGAACCCATTTTTTAACGAACAACAATAACTCCCAAAAACTATCTGGATGCAACCATAATACATATTAGATATTAATAAAGAAGATAGACCAACAGTGAGATACATGCTGAAAGATAATATATAGGTATTTATAAATAGATGGATACAAGAATAAAACACTTTTGGCTTCAAACTTGGAAAGAAAGTCATCGACGACAGACTGTATCTATTTTAAAACCTCTGACAGAGCAAAGATAAGTATTAAGATAATGACAAGACAAGACAAATGACTTTCAAGCTTTCATCTCTATTTTGGGTGCTTTAAAAAAGTGACTTTTTCCTTTAATCTTATAACGTCAAAACTTTGTGGTAAACATTTAGATACAATTTAACACAAACCCTCATCTTGATATGAACGTTGATGATTAGAATGCTGTAAGGCTAAAATTTTAACAATTCTGGTAATAATGATCCAAGCATTATGACTTTTTGAGCCTCGCAAAAGGCTATTTCGGAAGCAGACCACGTGTGGCTACAGAATATAAAATAAGTAGTTGGTGCGGCATCTTCGCAGGTTCAATGAACGGGCACATACTACATACTGGGACCCTAGAGCTACTCGATGCGATTGGACTAGTAAAAAAGTTGGCAAGCTCCAAGACCGGGCCTCTGGGATTTCTGCAGACAACTGGTATCACGTTTTATACATGTGATTATGTACGTTGGGACACCTTTTTTGTCGATCATCGACGAGAATATGTCAAAGGTGCCAGACAAATATATACATGTAAACGAGTATATATTAAATAGATTAGACACTGGCACGAAATATCTTATCCAAGAAGCACAACGTTCGAGGGCATACGATATCTATCTACCAATCCGCAATGGGCCAGCATGGAGAAGGCAAGCTGATGATGATGATGATATTCATAAATATTTTAGCATCTCCTGCGTGTAATACGGATAAACAATTAACAACAATTAACAAAACTTGCAATGGGATACCTTATAACTTAGATACAATTTTAAAGATAACTGTAATGAATGAGGAAACAAACAAAGAATACATAGTCTGTGGTGCTTGTGTCATTGCCTGATAAAAGATAACAGCTGTAAGACTTGTAAACATCCTTGTTTTTTGACATCCACGTCTTTAGAACGAAGCCTTTGTTTTAGATTTGAGAGCCTGCGGAATTAATGGTTACCGGGAGTTATTACGGTGCAAGGACTTGTTTTATTATGATACTATTAATATCACTCTCTTCTGGAGTTCTGATTCCTTCTCATAAACAATCCTTGGCTGTTTCAGATACAACGTTTAAATTCACCATGAATAAATTAATCAATGGGTAAATTTACATAGAGGTATGGCAGCATTTCGTCATGTTAATCATAGACAATTTTTATTTCTACGCACAATTAGGGCTGCCACATTTTTTATGTCAATTGTAGTGTTTTCTTTTTTGTAAAAAAAATATATAGGTAAGTAAATATGTTAGACTAGCGACCCACCCCGGTTTCTCAGCCCTAAATAAAGATTTTACAAGTCTGAAGTTTATTCAAAACCATACAGATGTGTACGAGTGTCATATACTTTTTATAGAGCTATAATATTTTTGTAAAACATCGTTAAAGTATTTTTGTGAAACAAAACATCACGTCAATCCGTTTTTCTATCGCTGCGTGCAAGAAGAACAATCTAACAATCACACTTTCGCCTTTGAGGATTATCCTACTAGAAAACAGCCGAGAATCTTTCATTCCCTTCTATAAACCTATAGAAAAATCATTAGAACATTGTATCGAGACAAAAAGTTAGTATTTCGATTTGCGACAATCGTACCGTGGCGCTTGTAATGACAAAACCGATCAGCCGACAACGACTAACGACATTCTGATGTCTACTTGATGTTCTCTCAGCTCTCTCACTGTGGGATTCCGCTAAAATGGAGCAGCCATAAAAAAATATTGAATCAGAGACGGGCAAACAAGTCGTAACGATAAATATTTAAATAAAAAAAATATAAATAAATAATAATAATAAATATTTAATTTTTTTTTTTAATTGATAAATCCCAGATGTTTTCATTGCATCTCTTTCTCTTTGGTTCTATCTCGCTCCATCACGACTTTATCACGCAGTGAACGCATGGCCCGTGCTACGTAGGGTTGTCAACCTTATTATAGAGTTTAGTATGCATTTTGATGGATAAATACAATTTTTTTCGATGAAAATGTAATACGAGTAGTAGATAAAACTGTTAAACCTTATTTGCATAAAAAAATAGCAACACTAGATGTTCTAGATGGCTATATTTTTTCGCGATAAGAAGTAAGTCTGTCCTTCCTCAGAGTTCAAACTATCTCCGTACCAAATTTCATTTAAATCGGATCAGTAGTTTAGGAATGAAAGCGAGAGAGACAGAGTTACTTTCGTTTTTAACGGACATGTCTCGAAAATAATACCTTCATTTTATATTTTTGCAACAAAAAGTAGGCAGCCCTAGGCACCTCAAGTCGAGGTGGGTCGCGCAGTCGTGCAAATGCTTTGTGTATGTATAAAATGTATGTATTTAGTATTGTATAGAGTCCGCTTTCGACAAATCGCCCGACAGATTCTACAACATGCCGTTGGCCCAACAGATCCCGGCCAGAAATAAGTTCCTTCCATTTCCAATGTAATAATATGAAGGCTGATTATTTTGACGAATGTTACAATCTGTTACAATGATTGAAGAAAGCTAGCGCGAACACGGAGCTATCAATGCGTTTGTAGTACTTACTACCAATGATAATAAGTAAAAGGGAGTGCGTTTTAGGTTTTACCATGATTTTTTTATTTACGAAATGTTTACGTGTTGATACTTATTTTTCATTTTAATTGTACTGAAGTGTTTAAGTTTTTTTTTGTTAAAATAAAAATGTATACTTAGTTAAATTATTTACTTGTTTAAATATTATTACCAAGTCCCAATTTTTGTATGCGGTAAGTAAATAACGATTTCGTTACCTATATCAAGTTATTAACGTTTATAAACCAATTTTATTAATATATTTTTTTGAGGGTTACAGATTTTTTACAAGGACTATACTTATTACCTGTATAAAAATATCATGTAGATTACCCCATTTTTTGTTTTCGATTACAACACAAAAAAATGTAACTTATCCAAATTTCCAGCTTCACCTTGCAATCACGACCTTAATAAATGTAAACGAAACATAGTGTAAGTGAGCATCAACATAAAGCATAAAATAACACAAAAACTGCGCGTCCTCTGAAGGTGATACAGAGCATCAACTTTTGTGAATATTTTAGATGTAATAAAAGATCACGATGACGTAAGTTTTAGCTACACTCGAGATAAAAAGCGGACTATAATGTACAATGCGTACCTATAGTAAGTAAGTACTTAAATAGGAATATCTGTGCTCCAGGATTGAGTATTTGACGGTGAAATAATAAACCAGTATGTTTTACTGAATTCAGTAGGAAAAATATAAACACCCAAAACGCAAGAACTATATTTTAATTTGACTTTTTTATTGAATATTTCTGATATTAGTAGGACTAGGCTTTGGCTAGCAAATGTTGCAAGGTACAATGTGTCTTTTTCCTTTTAGCAAGTAGATGAATTTGATTTGATCACTTATCGATGTGTTCTGCCAGCCTCACTTGAGAGCCAGTAAAGTGACTTGTGGTCAAACTCTGTACATGTAAAGCATATTGGGTGATTTGTATGGTTGAAGAAATTGCAAATTCCAAATTGAATGTAAGTTTGACGTTTATATTTTGTAAAAGTAGATAAACACTCATAGAAATTTGAATTTATCATTACATTCGTTTGGATTACATTGGATTCTATACCTAGATCACACCTACCTTTGTTTTACGTCATGTCTAGTATTAAGGTTATCAGCTTTATCAAGCAGTAAAGCAACGACATTTTATGAACCGCCCAGAATGTGTTTAATACTTCAATTTAGGGATTAGTAAGATTGTAAAGGTATTTAAGAACAATTGTTTTGTGAGGTTATACCAATACGTACGATTAGAAATTTGTCGGTGTGGATTTAGGTATAGTCTGAACTACTGAACTAATTTGTAAAAACGTTTTGTGTCATTATTGCAATAAAAATCCTCTGAGAATATCCACGCGGGTAAAACCTTACCATGGTAAGTCGCGGTACAGAAAAAAAGTAGTACATAATAATATAATAAACTACATTAAAACAAAGAAATACGGTCTAGGTTCTGCACAAGATTTTATCTTTTCAATATGCTTCAATCTATATTTTTTACAAAGTAAGAGCGGCAAGATCAAAATAAACTCAAGGTAATAAAATACCAACCCAAAAGAAAGTAGGAAATTTCCCGCCACATTTGAAATGTTGCCATGTTTTTAAATTTCCAATTTTATGGGCGATCACCTCGCACCCGCGCCGATATTTTTTTAAGAATTGCTAGAGTTGTCTAAAATAGTTTCCATTAATTTTTTTTTATATTCATACCTAGGCTATAAAGAGTTTAAAGGGACTATATTTGACATTTACCTCTGTTATCGGCCAAAGGACCAAAATCATTTAACTCAATTTTAAACTTAAAGGCTTGATTAATGTAAATAAATTCTCTTTAAAGTCGTTAAGTCCATTAATAACTTTATGACAAAGTTATTTAAGAAGTAGGCCCTGGCCAATGACACTTCGTCGTTACGTTACAACTTGGAAACATTCCAAAAAGTCACGCGGACACCTCGTGCATGCGTTTCTTACTCATTTCACGTTTTCCTAACTGAGCATTCTCTAACATGGATTTAAATTTCATTTTTACACTTTTTTGGTATCAGAAGCTCGCATTTTTGGAGTAAACACCAAAGAAGGTAACAAACGGTAACATATTGTGATATTTTTATAATGCATCATTTTTATTGATGGCTTTACGAATTTATTGAAATACTGTCATAAATATTTATCAGAAGAACTGAGACATAAATGGATTCAAAGTAGTAGAGTGAAGTATAGACGTGGGAAGGGAAGGTACTATTTAGTATTTACTCAACCAATTCTGTTAGTTTGTCCAACTCTCTACCAGCCACCGTAGGCGAACTTGTTTTTAAGCTGGAAGAGGGGTAGGCGAGATACGTGATCGATTCAACGTAGCTACTAGCTAGTAAATGACTGGACTACGAGAAGGTACTACCAAAACCATACAATTTGGCGCCTTAACCAAAACAAAAACAATTATTATAACCAATTATATTCTTCACATCTCGTAAAGATGTTTAACAATAGTGCATCTGGTAGCTTAGCTCTAAAAACGAAAAGTCCCTTAAAATTGTTTAACCCATCTTTGGTTGGACCATTTAACTTTTGCACCATCAGCTTTGTGATAGAGTATTTTTTAGTACTCGCCTGGTTTCCATTTTCAAGTGAAGAATCTGTTGCCAAGCATCTATCGGTGAGTTCCGGCAGTCTCACTTGAGAGCCAGTTCCTTCGACTACATTGTCACTTAACACCATGTGACTTGTGGGCAAACTCGTGCTGTACATACGCAGTGTAAGAAGTTACAAAAAATTCACGTTAATTGTTTGTGCAAAGCTTTGAACGAGAATAGCGCTAGGTGTAAAGTTCAGAATCTAGTGTTTGCTGTAGTCATTTATATTTCGACAAGTTTCTCTCAAACGTTGAGTAGTTTGTCTTTATCTTGATAGAACATTCTTGATAATGATAGATCAACGGTATGTAAATAACGTCACAGGTACATAAATCTATAATTTTGTTATTGCATTGTGAAAATCTTTATCTGCATTTTTGGAGGTGATGGATGACTTTTTCCATGACATTGATATACTTACTTTTGTTATGAAAAGACATTTGGGTCACGAATAGGGTTGCCAACTTTTTTGTATCAAATATAGCATTTTCAAGGCAAAATAATAGAGAATAGAGAGTGTTAAAATTTCTTGAGAACTTCACACTTTTCTTTGCAATTTAGTCGATAAACGTTACCAACAAAAAATGTTGCTCTAATTTTTTGCACATTAAATTTAGCATTTCCAGTAGGTATCTTTTTTTCTCTATAGAAACATAGTTGGTATATCTTCAAAATTTATGTTAGGCAGGTAATATGCAATGTATGAATGGCAGGTAATATGGAATGGGTGGCAACCCTAGTCTGGAATCATAATCAGATCCGTATTCCGTATTGAGTACTTACCTAAATTAAATTCTTATCGCTACTGATACAAAAGGTACAACTGATAGAGAAGAATAATAATATACTTACGAAATTACTGATATCTAATTAGTCTTTGTATCTAACCTAACTATACCTACTCATAAAATCACGTACCTAGTAGGTACATGGTACAGTAATTTTTACGATTTGGATTTAATTCTATGTAATATAAATTAAGTTCTAAATAATGTATTTTTCATTCAAGTTATGCAAAGAGTATGAAAATAGATGTTAACGTTTTTGAACTCAAGGCTTTCCGCAGTGCTGCAGAATGCAGTTTTTCAAGATGGGTGTAAAAAGAGTTATATTCAGCTCGAAAAGAGTTATTTGCAAATGTCCATAGACAACGGTTACCACTTACCATCGGTTGGGCCACCTGCTTGGTTGCCACTCAATAACATTAAAAAACTAGCTGTGCTCCACGACTTCACACGTGAACATTGTATTGCACAATTAAATCTGCAAATGACTTTTGATGTAGGTGGGTAAGTAAAGTACTAAGTATGTTGTTCCTGGACATTTTCATTTTATCATCTTATCTTTTTATTTTTATATGTAGCGGAATTCAAAAAAAGTTATCAATTCAAAAACAGGCATAAAGCTATAATGTTTATAGTTAGATAAATAATTCGCACATTTATCAAACAATGTCATGACTTGGGTAAAAGTTATCGGTTAAACCTTATCTTGAATGATTATACTTAGTAGAGCTTCGGAAGTGAGGTTATCAGAGTTCACGTTAAATTATTTAGTAATAATATGTCATCATTTACTCGTAAAAAGGAAATATTTTTCATTTTAATTGCAGTATCAGCCGATAACATTTACGCCATTTAAAAAAAAACAGTAATGCACCTAATACCACAGACCATCAATAAGTCAGGGGTTTTTTACGTGATATCTGGCAATATCATACAGACAGTCAACGATACTAGGTCTAGCCATGCAGAAAAATATGTGTGTGGGTTTACGGAAAACACATTACCTGTATATTTACCTAAACTATTCTACTATACACCAAATTAACTGCCTAAGTACGTAACTAATATGAATTTGAAGATTGGTCGCTATTCGTGCCTCGCAATTTTTAGTAAACACCAAAGTTAGTTACAATTCGTGACTTTTTTGCCTATCGCTAAACAGTTTTCTTGACAAGTGACGATTTCTTAAATTTCCCCATCTATTAACATTTAACATATTATCTACCTCCCTGCTTATATTTATTCCTACATGCTTATAACTGGGAAAATAAAACTCCTTATCTGTCTAATAAAAAATGTCATTGATAAAATAGCGTAAAACCGATTTCGTCATAATAATTATGATTGGTATTTTGTTTCGGCTTTAGTGATATAAGTAAGTATGAGTATCTGACATAGCAACATTTTTTTTAGTAGATTGTCAAAGGTTATCGTGAGAAATATTATCTATAACATTAAAATGTTTTTATTCCTTGTGATCGTTAAATCCTATTCTTCTTGTTGATTGTAAAATCTATGTTACTATATCAATGATTACTGCTTTAATTTGTCTGCATTTATTTATTAAGACTTCCTTGAAGTGTCTTCTATTTTATACATTTTTGCTACACCGTACAGAACAGAGTTTGCAAAGTTGTACCTACTTGTTTAAAATAACGTATAATATATGCCTTTATGCACTCGCGACCGATCGATCATGAAGCCTCGCTGGTAGCGACGAGTATTATCCTTAGATTAAGTAAATTCTACGTCATTGATTATCTAGACAACATGTTTGTTCTGTAGCTTACTGATTTATTTGATTAGATACCCTACTGTTTACCTACATATTTCACATCCGTCTCCGTCTTCAATAATAATATTATAATTAGTGATATGTATAAGTAGGTAGATATCTAGATATAATTATGTCATTAATTTATATCCCACTAATCCTTATCCCTAAAGCGTGTCGGTTGATGATTTGTCCTTCTTTCACGCAGCAACAAAGTGATGGATCGACGTGGTTTACAAGAAGATAGAGTATAGGCCGGAGAGTAACATAGGTTACTTTTTATCCCGGTAAAATTCACAGTTCTTCCACGTCCACACATAAACGTGTGCCACGCAAATACCGAGGTAGGTACTTAGGTAGGTAAATGCCCACCGTCGCGCCGGCGCCCACCGAGCGGGGCTATAAAATATATAAATAAGTTAGGTAAATAACTTTAAAATTTTGACGATTCTAGAATTACTTGTGTGGTGACCTTGTCAGCTAATTATAGGGTACAAAGCCAGATCCTTTGTTCGTCTTTGTTCCTTTTAGAGTTTGTTTTTGCGAACCAACGGAAGGAACAGGCGTGAAGGTGATAGCCGCGGGAGGTCATGCATCGAAGATAATAGCGATGTAAGCCAAGGCCTAATTCGCTAAGTTGCAACGTGGAACTGGTCACGTATTTATTTTACATTACAGTTTATTAATAAACAAAATAATTATGTAACTGTATTTAGGAAAAAGTATTGAGCACTAAAAAGTATTAAACACTGCACTCTACGGTTTCACCGCGGACTAGGTCCTTTATCGCGACCAAAAAGTATCTTTCGTCCTTCTCCAGGGTATGAACAAATTTCATCAAGATTGGTTGGGTGGTTGAGTCGTGAAAAGGTACCAAAAAAAGAGAGTTTTTGCTTTTATAATATTAGTATGGATTACTGTTTCGGATTGAAGGGTAATATTGAAATTAAAAATATGTCAGGGTGACGAGCGCAGTACATTGCATTGCCACACAGCGGGCCGACCGCGGTTGCGCTGTCGCAAACGTTTCATTTACGTTAGTGATTACAACCGACCATTAAGACAGTATTAAAATTGGTACCGGGGTGGTAAACTATATTGTAATGGTTAATTGAACCAACGAAATGTTGAGTCGTTTTCAACATGGAGTATAGAGAAAATAGATGACGTAAAACAAGAACATCTCTATGGTTACAAAGTAAAAAACTGTCAAACTCAGACACAAGTTGACTTTGTTGACACAACATTCAAAATTGTTATTGTTGATTACACCGACTTTTAAACGTTTTTCTCCACCAAACAAACAATCTCCATCGCTTGTTTTCGCTCGTTACACGCGTTATTGGCAAAATTGTGGTAACGCCGCAGTAGTTATTCAAATAAAAAGTGGAAGTTGAAGTTTAGAAAGTAAGTAAATCTTTATAATTAAAAAAAAAATCATGCTACTGTTGAAACATTAGTTTGATGTTTTTGTTTAAATGTTGTGAGAATAACTATACCTACCTACCTACCGATGAATCATTCAACATTAATAAATTTCAGTGCCTAGACCTCGTGCACTGAGTGAGGCCCAACTTCAAAAACTGTTGTCTTTCATGGAAGACAACAGGGACCTCGCCACGGGCCGCCTGGTTAGTGCACCTCTAGGCAGCCAAGTGATCGCAGCTACCTGGCACGATATTGCCAGGGAACTAAACTGTTTCGCTGAGGGATGCACTAAGAGTGTGGCTGCATGGAGAATTGTAAGTTCCTATTTTTTGTTTTGTGTAACTGTAAATTAAGTACAGCTGCATGATACTAACTGTATTTCTGCATGGTCTGTGTGGGTGCTTTGCATTTAAAGCATTTAATTTTCTTTAGTACTGGAACGAATTAAAATATAAAGCGAGGAAGAGGGCTGCATGTGTGAGGCAGCATGCGCTGGGTACTGGTGGTGGCCCACCACAAAAGCTGGTGGTGCTCAGCGTTGTGGACGAGAGGATACTTGCCTTGTTGGGCAGAGAAGCTGTGTACGGGAATGAAGAGGTTAGGATCCCTTTTCAAGTAAGAGCTGCTTCATTCTGTTGCAAACATTATTTATTTATTTATTATTATAGACGAGCAGCTCTGATGTGTCTATTTCACAGAGCTGCTGATGAATTTAGAGTTCACTTAATGAGAGTCACTTTGTCTGTAGCCACTTATCTACATAGTTGATTTTTGAGTATATTGAGGTTGCGGAAACTTAACATAAATAAAAGGGTGTTGTAATAACATATAATTAAGACAAATAAATAACAATGCTTGCGAGTGTATGTAATATAATTGGCATGTGTATTATTATTACTGGCCTTACACAATGGATCATGGATCCCACTTATTGTTACCAGTATCACAATAATGTTGGCTAAAACCCAATTTTATGTAATCTATAATTATTATGTATTTAGCCAATGGAAGCTTCACCACCAGCTGCGCCAACCCTACAGCTCAACTCAGCACCACCATCAAGCACGCTACTAGGTAAGTAATCCTTTAACTATTATGCTTAATAATATTATTTATTTATTTATTAGTTTTAAGGTCACATTAATATACACATTATGTATACTTTTTCTTTTAATACAACTTGCTGTTGGAACAAGCCGATGGCCCCTCTGATGTCAGCGGTAACCCTAACAGAGCATTGCCTCGCACGTCACACACGTTAAGAATGTGCCCTACGATACCTGCCCTGCATCCACCACCCTGAGGCCTCATGTGCCTGTATTTTCACTGGCACCCACACCTTTATAACCGGAACAATGGTGGTGGTGGTAGTACTTTAGCCCGGAAGAGCCCTTCACAAAGAGCTCTACTACTACTACTACTAAACTGTACATAAATAATTTTAGACCAAATGCGTCTGCCTGAGCCGCCTGTAGACGAGCTGCCTGAGCCGCCTGTAGACGAGCTGCCTGAGCCGCCTGTAGTCGAGCTGCTTGAGCCCTTGGAAGACCCCTTAGGCCAGCCGACAAGAACTCCAGGTCAACGGCGACGTGGAACACGAAGTGAGTGTTATCTATTACAAACAAGGTACTATTCTTAGTCTTTTTGTCCGACTGCCGAAGGAGGGTTGTTTTTCGAGAGTATGAATGTTTGTATGTATATTTCTTTGACACGGCCAGTAGCCTAAACAGGTTGATGGATTTTAGATTATAAGGTGTCATTTGATTTGTCTTAATTGTGGCAGTGACCTACGGTATTTTGGCTTTTTGTTTCACTTTTTCAAATGATTTCTTGTTTATTTACCTACTGACCCTTTTTGTTACAGGCAGACTGATGGTTGGCCCACCAGAGTGGGCTATAAACTTGGAAAACAGAAGAATAGCTGTGGAAGCAGAAAGCGCTCACGCTCTCACAGCTATTTCTTCCCGTTTGGAGCAGATCGAAAGTCACAATCGGCACATGGGAGCACAATTAACTGAAATCTTTCAGGGGATAGCAAACACCCTGGAGCGGATTTGTGAAAAATTAGGTTAAAAAATGATCTACCCTGGTTTAGTATGCCCATATACTAGACAAGAGTAGATAATTTTAAAAACAAAAAAAAATAATAGTAGGATTTAACCCATTGGAAAAGGAAGAGAATATTAAGTGTTTGGTTTTATATTGTTATCTTTTACAAACATTTTTTTTCCACACAATTTGGTGAAAACTTACCTTTTTATGTCCCAAATACTCTGTAATTTATTTGAATTGAAATATTTATTTTTTTCAGCCTATTTTGACTAAATATCGAAAAAGTACCCTAAATTTCAATCGATATCACCCGTCAAAATATCAGCTTTTTTCAAAAAGTTGGTGGGTTTCACCCTACTATTATTTTATTTCATTTTTTATTATTTTTAAAGGCTACTCTGGTCTATATCATGTGTGTAATTTATCGTTTGGATTCAAGCTCCTTTCAATCTTATTGTAGGTCTAGGGGCCGCCTTACGAATGACTGATGACTGATTTGATAACTAAGACTTATTTGATTAGATTCTAGAGTTATTATTTAATTTTGTAATGTTTGTTTTGTTACCTAAGTGTAGGTAGGTATGACCATTGTCTGATTAGAATTTATAAGAAAAAGTTTAATGTTTTTGAGTTGATTTTTTTATACATATTTTATATAAGATTTTATGTTTTGGTTTCATTTGTCTGATTTTAAGTACCTAAATAATTAGAACATTTTAGTATATTTAATATTTTTATACATGTCTACATGTAAGTATATTTAATATTTTTATACATGTATACATGTCTACTAGATAGAATCAAGATAAGTACAAATGAAAGATGGTGTCCATTGTAATGACAGTCATTTTAAAACAAAGGAAACTACAAGACTGATGTATCTCCTAATTTATTTAATGATAATTAATAATTATAAATGTCCTAGATAGAATCAAGATAAGTACAAATGAAAGATGGTGTCCATTGTAATGACAGTCATTTTAAAACAAAGGAAACTATAAGACTGATGTATCTCCTAATTTATTTAATGATATTTAATAATTATAAATGTCCTAGATAGAATCAAGATAAGTACAAATGAAAGATGGTGTCCATTGTAATGACTGTCATTTTAAAACAAAGGAAACTACAAGACTGATGTATCTCCTAATTTATTTAATGATAATTAATAATTATAAATGTCTTAGATTGAATCAAGATTAGTTCTAATAAAACTAGACAATAACAAGTTGATTAATGATGTTTGGTTAAGTATTTAGTTCTTGTGTCATAATATACTGTTTTAAACTACCACGGTCAACAAAATTGGAATTCACATTATGAAACATTATTACCATGTAATTACCATGTATTTGTGTCATAATTTCAAATGATGTTACCAATACAGCTTCAAAAAAGAAACAAGTTTTTTATTTGGTTGTATTTTAAAATCAAAATTTTTATTCAGTAAATGTACAAAATGTATATAGAGCTAGTCAGTCAAAAACACTCGACAAAGTTTGTCAAATGCAGCTCAACCCAGCTGTATTTTTCTTCGGGTATCTCTCTCTCTCTCTTGTTGTTCTTACCTATTTGGAGCATTTTCCCCTTAGTATTCCTCAACAATGTCTAGCTCAACTCCGTCAGGAGCCACTGGTTCTAGAGTAAAATGAGAACATACATAGTCTTGGTTTCATCCAAGTTCATTCGGAAGCTAATGCTTTGATAAGAATGAGCACCTCCAACAGATGCATCCACATGCAATATTTGCAAATCTGCATCACATATCTGTATAGAATGAAACAAAATCAATGAATAAGTGTACAATAAAATTACTAATTGAGATTGTAGGCATAGCATACATTCGTAATGTTGTAATAGGTACTTACAACCATAACATTTATGGAATGATACAGTTTACGGTTGAAGTATGCCTCTTCGTTGTGTTGAGGCCGTATCAAGGCGACATGTGTCCCATCCACACACCCCAACACCCCAGGAAATCCATGCAACTCCATGAACCTAAAAAATATATAATATATACTAGCTGTTCCCTGCGGTTTCACCTGCGTGGGCTACAGTTTTCCTTGGGGGTAGAATTAATCAAAATCCTTTCTTAGCAGATGCCTACGTCATAACATCTACCTGCATGCCTTTCAGCTCGATCCGTCCAGTGGTTTGGGCTGTGCGTTGATAGATCACTATGTCAGTCAGTCAGCCACCTTTGAGTTATATATATTTAGAAGTAGGTATATTATAATTTATCAAAATCAAAATGTAAGAAGATAATTATTGTGTTAACAGTAACAAACTTTTGACTTTGAATATAATATTACTAACCTTCTCATTGAGGCATGTCGGTCTTCATGTGTTGCAGGAAACTTGATAAATTTCCTCAAAATTTCTGGGGTGTTGAGGGCCGTTGTTACCTCAGACACGCAGTCACTGAGGCTGGTCTGTGACATGGCCAAATCACTATTCTGGCACACGCTCTTCTGGTAGCTGCCTGTAGCATAAAATGCTAAAGCAGCTAGCACCTAAAATAGTAAAACAACATGTGGTTAGGTTAGGTAATTACTTACTTCAATCATTTGCTTTTGGTTGATAATTATATTTATATGTAGGTTTAGTAATAGGTGGTTGTGGCTTATACCTTTAATTCCGGCCGAATTGCGCTGGACTTCGTCGTTAGCGGCAATAGTGGAGTGAGCTCCTCGCACAACCTCAGAAACGAATTTTGGTTGAGGCGGTAGTTTGCCACAAAATCAGTCTCCGGCACCTCTAACGGGTTACTGAGGTCGCGCAAGACTCTTCTCTTTATTATTCGTTGCCACTTTTGACATTCCTCTTCTGCAGCCCCGAGGAAATAGGCTCTTGCCGACATAATGTTTCTAAAAATTCAACATTTTTTAGTTCTATTGTAACAACATTATGTGATTAGGTGTACATCATTTTTTGTATATATTATTAGCACAAACGTATAAAATACTATCCAATATACAAAGCTTGCAATTTACACGTCAAATCACTATAATAATATTATTCTTACCTCACTTTCACTCTGTTTATTTCTCAATATTTGGCACAAACGCAAGCTAATATGGCGGACTATGGTGAAAAACGTAACTCGAGACTTACCTTAAACTATGCTAACCATTACCATAGTTTTGAAATGTCAAAGTAGTTCCGCGGTACGAAATTTAACGTCTTTTGTTTTTTTTTGCTCAAACTACGTACCTTTTCGTTCATTCAATTTAGCCATAATGGAAATGGCTAGTCGATGGACCACGTGATAGTTCGGCGGTACCAATTGTGTCAAATTATAAGAGTTTACGATAATCTTTATGTCGTTTTGTGATCCGCGGTAAGCCCGCAGGATTGCTTTAATGGGCAAGCTTGTCGCTTACCATCAGCTCAACAGGTCACCAATTTGCATAAAAAAATAACACTTTTAAAAAGTTCTTTAGTCATTTTCAAGCAAATTTTATTTTAAGGCATGCTACAATAATACAATTTATAGGTAAATTACATTTTCAGGTCGCAACAGATGTTTTTGGCAGAACTGATGTTGATCTTTGTTCAATACTCAATTATATTGGTTACGGTCATGTAACTAATACTTGGGGTATGAGATCATGATACATTTTGTACTATATTGGGCCCAACCAGGAGCGGCCTAGTGCTCGAAATTAATAATCGATCCTGATCCGTTATCCGCGGTTTTGGATCGTTATGTCATGCCATAATATGTCATTTTAGTAGTAATAAAATGACATATTGTGACATGACATATCGATCCATAACCGCGGTTTAAAACAAAGTCCATATTATACGTAAGTAGTTCTATCCCAGAGAGAACTAGCAGAACCGGCTCAGTTATTTGAACTAACTCAGTTCCTGCATTAGAACCGGTACTTTGCACTCACAAGATGAGGTGACGTGTACCTACCTATTACACGTTACACGCCATTAAGGTTACCAATCATCCGGATTAGGCTGGACTTTGTCCCGCTTTTTAATAATATTATATTAGTCATAGACTAAGATAAAAAACCCAATGAAAACTATTGTTATTAGGTACGTTATTTTTTATTTAATAGTTACCTACATTCAGCTTTATCTGCGCTTGGGGTATATCATTTCTTTTTTGTGACTTAAATTCTTGGAACGACTGTTAATAATTTCGAGCGATAGACAATTTGTGAAAGGAGTGTAGTACTAGGGAAGGATTAAAATGAATCATAATAAGGTATTTTTTTAAAATAACAGAAAATATGTTTTTAAGAATTATAATTAGGTAGGTAATTGGTATCAAGCTGTAAAGGAATAAAACACATACTTAATCAAATTAAACAAAAATGGCAGTGATAAACTGATAACGAAGCTAAAGAGCGTTGCTACCGACACGATGTGTTGTGTCACTATCATTTTTTGCAAAGATAGTTGATATTATATTTTTTCTTTGTTGATAAGTAGGTAGGAAAAGATTTATGACGTCATAGGATTTATCGGTCAGATAGTAGGAACTGAGTGCATGGTATTACCGTGGGTTATTTAGAGTTATTTGAGATAATGGTTTTATGTCTGAGGCAGTGGTTTTTCTTTTGAGATGAATACTTACCAAAGTAATTATTTCTTTGAAGTTTAAAATGATACGTAAAATACATGGGACGAGACTAAAATGGGTAGAGAACAAAAGGATCGTGATGTATTTATATTATGACTAATATCACAGAATATGAAAGGTACTAATTTGTACACACAATCTTTGCTGGCTCCCATGCAGCCAGCCGTCCCAGGTATTGCAGGGCAGATCACGAAGGACTTGCGCGAGCTCCAGGTGGAGGACTGGCAGGAGGTAGCGCGGGACAGTCACTTTGGGTTTGCTCCACGTCAAATATTTTTAGTAATTATCTCAATGTTGTAAATGATAAATTCCTCACAGTTGATTTACTTACGTATAGTAACTTACATTATTTCGTTTCCAGTATTAATTGTAACGATATAAATCAAGCCATGAAGCGTTAGCTAATGATTTTGTTTTTGTAGCATTTATTTTTGGTTTCGATATGTATTAACGACAATTTTGCGTGTAGCATATCAGATTGTTTATTTAAAGGCAGTTTTCAGTAAGTTTAGTTTTGTGTTTTTAGTTGTTACAGAGTAGCGTTTGACTGCCAGTCACCTGATGTTAAATGACGATTGGGCCACGCTACGCTTGGACTAGGAACTGGCTCTCAAGTGAGGCTGCCGGAACACACCGATAGGTGCACGGCGATGATGGTGGGTAGCCAGACGAGCACTTGAGAATGCCCTACCACCGGCCAACCTACATTCTAGGAACATGTAATTTATGAAAGCGGAATACGAATTGATGATGTAAGTGAAAGTTATATAAGTATGAGAATTTATCATGGTAAGGAAGGATATAATAATATATAGCTCGAGACGATGTATTTATTATGCTTTTTATTATTTTAATCAGCCTAAACGAATCTGAGAATATGCGAAAGTAACTCTGTCTCTGTCTGTCTGGTTGTAACCTTCCGCTAAATAGACCTCGATAAAACTTGGTATAGATTTGGTGTCGATTCTTTTGTCTATTAAGTTAGACAGGTCAAAAAGTATTCCTGTCCTTTTCTGATTTCAAAAGTAAGAAAAGGAGAGCATTACTTTTAGTCTGTCTTTAGTTTCGTTTTAGAAAATGCCCAAAAGAATTGACCCCACTTTGAACCTTGGGGAAGGACATAGGATACTTTACTTCTGATAAACCGTAGTCTATGCGTGTAAAACCATGAGCAGAGCTAGCACGATAAATATTATATCCTACTAATATTTTTCTGTCTGTCTATCTCTATTGATGAATGAATTTAGATTCTTGAAACTGAAACGACACAATCGAATAAACATAAATATGAGACCAAGTCGTCAAGTTACGCAGACACACAAAAGATATTGTTTCCCATACAAACGTCCCGTAACATCGTGCTAGGATATTGTGACAAACAATGAGCGTCCAACGAGGTCGAGTGACGTCACAGTACAAAGTCCAACAGACCAATTAGAAAGTTCAACAATATAAAACACTTTAGCACCAGCACCAATCATTATTTAGGCTGATTCGTACTGAAAAAAGCTGTAAAACAATTATGGTGAATTGAAGCGGGCGTCATTTGTTTTTGTCAATTGTGAGTATCACAGTGAACCAATAAAGTTTTAATTTACAGCGCGTAAGTCGTATTGAGATTTAGATTCCTATGAGTAAAAATGACAAAAAAAAATCACTTACGCATAAAACTTAGCTAAATCATACGAAAATAGTCAAGACGATGATTAAGCGCAACACTTTTTGCGTAGCAACTGACTTATTTTGTAATCCTAAAACTTGGCACGAATATTTTTCAGATACCTATGCAAAAATGACATTTCATGTAGGTTAATCCAAACAAAATTATGATGATTTCACAAATTAAATGAGCTACTATTGAAAAACTTCAGCAAATTAAAATCTATACCAATGCTGACGAATCCAAACAAAGCGATGATGATGTTGAGCAATATGAAGAAACAATGCGTTAGATAGACAATTATTGAAACGAAACTAACTATGACAGCATAAAATAGGTCCAACAAACGTGTAGCCTCAAAACAAATCCAATAAACGCCAAGCCTTGAAACCGGTCCAGTAGATTAGCCTCTACAAAGAAACGAAGATACCTCAAAAATCCAAATAAGACTTACTTCTATGATGTCATTAGTACCTATAACCATGGGTTTATAAATAGGAAATTATCCCATTAACCTCTTTGCGAGTTACGAGTAACTATGTGCTCATGATTCGAGCTATATTTAAGTGGACTTTCGACTCACGCACGCACGGCTCTAGGGGATGACCGGATGACCAAGGCGGTCGCGGCAACGACGGCCTGTTTTGAATCATCTGGGAATTTCTGAGATTCTTCATTGAAATTGAAGGCAATTTAACTAGAGTGCATTATATAAGGGATTTTTTTGGATAGCCATTGAGCTAATGATGTGCTAAGAATATCAGCAATACCTAACCTTACCTACCAGTAGGTATATTTGTAGAATTCTCGTCAAACAAGGTTGCGGTTCAGTCTAGCCTTCGCGTCATTGAAATCTTGTCCGTCGGACTCTCGTCGGTGATCAAGTGTGATGTGAACTTGATTTAGGTCATCTTTTGTCTGTTATTATTAAATAATGTCTGGTACCTTTCATTTATATATATTTACTTATACTTACATTACTAAGAAACATAACGACAGTCAGTCTGGCTGTTTGGGCGCTTGTAACTCGAGGACTATTGGTTCAATTTACATTAATCTTTTCTTTTTTGTTTAAATTTAAATAGGTTACCTCCCTGGCCAGGTTTTGGTATAGGTAACCAACTAATACACCTTTGGTTACAATAAGTAACCTAGAGTACCTATGTACATATTTCAAAACGTGGCAAAGCATGTTGAAATTTGAGGTGAGAGGAAAGCGTTACCTTTCCACGCGAGCTGTTTGCTATAAAATATGGAAAGTAATGTTTTAAACCAATTTCATGTAGACGGTATGCCCATTACAATTATTTTATTGTTTATTTTGTACTTTTTAAAATGAGGGCTTGTCAACGAAAACAATGCCCGTTAATCGAAATCAACATGTGAAATTTCATATTGCAGTACTAAACGAGAACCTTGCACGTTTAAAATCAACCTTAACAGATAAACATAAGGTGTAAAATGACGGTGTTAACATCGACCAATCACTACGGTACCAGATTCAAAAACGGTTGCATTGGAAATTCGATCTTGTATACAGGAAGCTAAGGTGTAAAATCGCGGTGTGTGGTGTCGGCGATCACGCAGTGCGCACGTGGTGGGACGCACGGCAAGTCCACAGCTGTTGTAGAAACGGTTGGACTTTGGACCCGAGATACAATCACCCACCGGTGCGTGTTACGAGCCACGAATAACGACTTTACAAACTCCTTGATTTGGCGACAGAATTATTTTATCTTGAGAATTGACTCATACTTTTTTTAGGCACGTGTTTTTTTTATATTCTTCTTCAATCTGTTTAATAAACTATTAGATAAGTGCCTGAAAACATTTTTTGATATCGAATGCTAATTCAAACTATGCCAATAGCCATAGAATTAAAATCTATGCTTACAGATTATTCAAGTCTTAGTTTATTGAAGTATTCTAACATTGCGTAAGTCAAGTAGTATAAAATCTCATAGTGACTTACACACTGTCAGACCTTCACTAACGGAATGTCAGTAGTTAAGTACTGCTAGTACCTATTAGCAACATAAATTACTATTAATAAAGGTACGTAAATAATTACAGGTTGGTATATAAATATTTTACTGGTTTATTTGAATAAGATAATCCTTAGGTTGAAACGTTACAGACCGACGCTGATATTTTTAATTTATTCATCCATAAATGTAATCTCATCAGCCTTAATGTAAAGGTTACCTACGGTTTGTAATGCCATGCAACATACTGTTGTAACATGTAACTTATCATAGATGAAATATATAAAAAAAAGAAAAAAAATACCTATATTCGTGATCGCGCTCAAAAAATGCGTGCCTGGCGTTTCGTACTGATGTAGAGGTTGGAACAGGCGTGGTTTTAAGTGTTAGGATCGAAGGTAGAAATACACTATTTAAATTTAAATCAACACTTTATTTCACTTCACTTCACTTCACTATTATTTATACACGTCTTCACCATTCCACTGTCCACCCTCAACTGCCGATCATTCTACATTTTCTACGGCACGTGCTACTTCCCCCACCAACAATCTTCTGAACCGGAAATAAACAATTTAAAAGTTGGGAAATATTCCGGAAGTAGCACCTGCGTTTACATTTTGAACAAAAATAGTTTTTATAATATCATATTTAATTATTTTATATTAACCTTTCGTTGTAAAACATTTTAGTAACTTATTTTAGTTTTAATTAAATTATCACAACCGGAAGTACGAAATAGTACAACTTAAGTTAATCCCGGAAGTAGTCATAATTCCACTATACAGTAGACTTAAAACTATACAGAGGTATTACATTAAATTATACGATAATTGATACAGATTCTTACAGTCGGCCTTTCCTGATTTGTTTCACGTCCCGGGAAATACTCCGGTATTAAATAGAATAAATACCAAAATGTACAAATCATATATGTGTTAGACTATACCTACAATTATTCATGGAGAAACAATTAGTGTTAAATTATTTTATATAAAGGCATAAATTCTTTTTACTCATCATAATAAATTATTCATTAAATTATTATTTAGATTGAAACTAATGAGATTCAGAAATTAAACATACTTGTCTCATTCAAAATCTGTCTTAACTGAGACCTCCTGCATATTCTCAGTTACTAAGATATTGAAGCCTCCTGCATATCTTCAATATCTGTCTCAGCTGAAACCTCCGACATGTTATCAGCTGAGCCATTTCTATTATCACAATTAAGGTATTAAAGCTTCATACATATCTTTAACACCTGCTTTAGTTAGAACCTCAGACATGTTCTGCAAAATGAAATTATTGAACCTCAGACATGTTCTGCAAAATGAAATTATTAATAAATCAATAACATCAAATATTTAAATTACTTCATCATAAATATAATAATCATACTAATATAAAACAAACCCAACCAAACGCTATTCCGTGTCATCATTATTGGATAATTCTTTTTCTTCTTCAGACTCTGTATCTACTCTTGAAAAGACCATCCAAAGGTGGATCTTATCCACTGAAAATACACCACTAAATTTTCTGTTACCTTTCTGAGATAATGGTGTATCTTCAATGACATATCGATCGTTGTCAAGAACTTCTGCAATACGATATGGACCTTTAGGTTTCGGTACTAACTTCCTACTCTTTCTTAAAGATGGTATTTCTCTCTACTCTAACTAATTCTCCTACTTTATACGTTACTTCTTTTCTAACTTTGTCAAAACGTTCCCTTTGTTTCATTTGGTTATCTTGAATGTGTTCTGCTACCTTTTCTCTAGTATCTTCTAATGTTGAAGCTACATTTTCTGCTTCGTCTGTGACACTAAGCTGTAATAAGGAACTTGAAGTACCTACTAAATTCAAACCAAATAGGGCCTGAGCAGGGCTCGTCCCAGTTCCTTTATTTAGGGTGTTATTTAGGCTCCATTGTCATTTAGCATCTTTTTTTTATAACTGTGTCAAAGGTTTTGCAATCATCGAAAATCCTTTAATGAATTTACGGAAAAAACTAGCTAGTCCTAGAAATTGCCGGGCTTTATGTTGATCTGTCGGTTTTGGAATTTGTCTACAGTTTCTATCTTTTTCTTCCCTGTCTTAACTCCTAACTCATTGACCTCAAAACCCAAATAATCAATCGATTGTTTTTAGAAAATTACATTTTGACAAGTTAAGTGTAATAATACCAGAAGCGCGAAACAGATCTAAAATATCACGCAGTTTTTGAAAACCGTCATCGATTGATTTTGACGGGATGATAACATCATCCATATAAGCAAAAGCCACTTTGAATCTCGCATTTCCTAGGACATTATTTATAGCCCTTTGAAACGTAGACGGGGCATTAACAAGTCTAAACGGCATGCGGTTAAACTCATAATGACCGTCTGGGGTTACAAAGGCCGTGAGGTGTTTTGATGTATGGCAAGATCCAAAGAAGTGTAATACTTATGACCTGACAGATTATCTAATTGATCGTCTATTCGCGGAAGAGGTTAGCGTTCTTTGATCGTTTTCTTGTTGAGGGCCCTAAAGTCAATACAAAGGCGATAGTTACCCGTCTTTATCCGCACAAGGACAACTGGTGAGGCGCAATCCGACGAAGACTCCCTAATTATACCAGACTCTTCTAGTTCCTGAACCATGTCACGAACTACCTGACGTTCTGAATGAGATAACCTATACGGTTTATACACAACCGGAGTAGGATCACTGAGATTAATGTTCATGTCCGAGCTATAATGGTGTTTGTACTAAGTGATCCGGTATCACGAAAGATTCTACAGTAGCTCTAGCTGAATCTACATATATATCAACCGTACATCTACCTAAACAATTTACAACACTATCCCCAAATCCTCGTAGTACAGGTAAATTTGAGTCTGACCAAGACCTACTAATTTCTTAGCTACAGATTCTTGCAACATAGTACATTGACTTCCGAAGTCAATGAAGCAGTCTAGGTCTTGACCATTAACCTTGGCAACCTCAAAATACTTAGAATTGTTCCTTTGAAATCCGTAGGACGGTCTTATTACCATTACCGACTTTGGGATCGTTTTTATTTGGACAATTATTAACTACATGGCCTACTCTATGACAACTGTCACAGCGTTGGATTGGTTGTGTACATTTAAAGTAGGGGTGTCCATCTTCTCCACAATTATAACATTTGGTTGTCTTAACCGTATTAATAACCTCACCACCAGATTCGTTATGAGATGATCTAAATGTTCGACGAATATTATTTTCAGCATTGCTGGCCTGCATGGGCAGATTTGATTTGTCGGGTTTCTTTGTTACTCTAACATTTCTAAGAAAAACCAATAATTTATCAGGTTCTGTAAATTGAGCTGCTTCAGCACTAGTTCTTACCGATCTGTCTTCTATCCCAAATAAAATACAATCTATTGCCCCTTTGTCTGTTATGTTACAACGGTTCAATAGTACCATCTTTTGATAAAAATATTCCTCTAAAGACTCACCAAATCTGGCCCTGCAAGCCAGCATGTCTGTTAACAACTGACCATAATTTTCATCGCTAGGAAATGCCAATTTTAACTTATTTTGCCATTCAGGCCATGAAAACAGTAGACTAGGTAAGCCCTGGTACCACTTCTGTGCCAAACCGGTCAATTTTGGGAGAGCATAATGAATAATTTGTCTCTGAGACCAATTGTAAATTTTGGCACACTCGTTGACTTTAATTAACCACGTCTCAATAGTTTGATTTCGCTTTGCGGGGTCAAACTCTGGTACTACATTCAGAACGGGATAACGCTCACTGCCTCCATCTGTTTTCATAGTCTGAATAAGTTCCTTAAACGCCGAAAGTAAAATATTGCTACTACAGTCCGTATTAACTTGAGGAGTACTCACTGTTGGTGCGTCTACAAGTGCAACGTCGCAGCTTCGTGGCACGTCGCAGCTACGCGGCACGTCGCAGTTTCGTGGCACGTCGCAGCTACGCGGCACGTCGTAGCTTCGCGGCGCGTCGCAGCTTCGCGGCGCGTCGCAGCTTCGCGGCGCGTCGCAGCTTCGCGGCGCGTCGCAGCTTCGCGGCAGGTCGTAGCTTCGCGGCGCGTCACAGCTTCGCGGCGCGTCGCGGCTTCGGGACACGTCGCGGCTTCGCGATGCGTCGCGGCTGCGTAGCACGTTGAGGCTTGGCGTCACCAAGCGGCTTCGCGACGCCATGCTGCTTCGCGGCACATCGCGGCTGCGCGACACGTCGCGGCTTCGCGACACGTCGCGGCTTCGCGACACGTCGCGGCTTCGCGACACGTCGCGGCTTCGCGACACGTCGCGGCTTCGCGACACGTCGCGGCTTCGCGACACGTCGCGGCTTCGCGACACGTCGCGGCTTAGCGACACGTCGCGGCTGCGGGACACGTCGCGGCTGCGTGACACATCGCGGCTACGCGACACATCGCGGCTTCGCGACTTTCGCCGTCTCCGCACTGGAGCATCTGATTCATTCTGCGCTCTTTGGTGAGCTTGTCTCTTCCGGTCCATTATCCCTGTAATGATAAAACAAATCGCAAAATCGGGTGTTCCCAAAGTACCTATTGTTTGTTATGTAACATCTAAAACGCATGTATGTAATTATTATGTTTCCTATCAACTATAACACCTTAATCTTAGTAAAATTTGTGTACACCAATGTACTAAATATATAAATACAATAATTACCGCAATTTTGAACACTTATTCCAGCCTCTTTTCCCTTTATCAATAACCGTTTGTTCCATCATATAAATAGTATCTTAGTGTAGTTTTGTTTAGCTTTATTTTTAAAGTCCAAACAGTATATCACTACTTATCACAATCTATTCTATATTTGGCTAAACTCAGAAGCTCACACCAGCACAGGTTTCGACTTATTTGGATAGCCAAAGCCATACCACCATAATGTTCTTGATTAGCTAGTTTAACAAGTCTTGATTACCCATGAGTTCTCTTGCATTCTCTTGTACAAGATGTAGACTAGGCGATAATTGTTAATAAATAAATAAATAGTATAACCTCAATATTATTTTTGTATGCAATTGTATCATTTGATTAAATAAAGAAAATATGCAAAACAAAAAAAAAAATCACAAATATTTAAAATAGAGAATGAATTAATTTTGATGTAATAATTACTCACTTTTATGGGCGTTACGTCCATTCACCGAGGGCGATTCCGATCGCTTATCACGGCTATATCCCACCTTCTGATCTGTTAGGATCGAAGGTAGAAATACACTATTTAAATTTAAATCAACACTTTATTTCACTTCACTTCACTTCACTATTATTTATACACGTCTTCACCATTCCACTGTCCACCCTCAACTGCCGATCATTCTACATTTTCTACGGCACGTGCTACTTCCCCCACCAACAATCTTCTGAACCGGAAATAAACAATTTAAAAGTTGGGAAATATTCCGGAAGTAGCACCTGCGTTTACATTTTGAACAAAAATAGTTTTTATAATATCATATTTAATTATTTTATATTAACCTTTCGTTGTAAAACATTTTAGTAACTTATTTTAGTTTTAATTAAATTATCACAACCGGAAGTACGAAATAGTACAACTTAAGTTAATCCCGGAAGTAGTCATAATTCCACTATACAGTAGACTTAAAACTATACAGAGGTATTACATTAAATTATACGATAATTGATACAGATTCTTACATAAGTTTGACGTTTTCATGATGTAAGGTTTTTTTTATTTTGAATTACTAACCTAAATGGTTGGTAAGTAAATTATTCTCATTGATTTATAATTAAACTACGAGTAGGTGTACCTATAGGTATACCTACCTATTATGTCCATGATAAAGGCTAAGTTTTCCGTGTTTTGTAACAAAGGTTGATAAAGATTAGGTAGCTAAGTACTTATTGAACCTCAATGCACACCTAATACTAAGCTTTGTAAATGTCTGTAGTAACATACAGAGCTAATTTCATCAGTTTTAAGTTTTGTATTACCAGTCAAACTCTTGCGAGGTTGAGCTGAAAGTGGGGTTAGTTACAACCGTTTTTCTCTGTAAATGTAATTGGAAAACCAAAACAAAAATTAAATGTTAATTTGCGTAATATATGAAAGAGGATGTTCTTTTTAAAATTTGAAAAAATAAACTGGATCATATAGAAAAAAAAAAGTGAAAAGTGCTATATTTTTTGTGCTGTGAACAGTTTTTCCCCATTTTAATAAATAACAAGGACTTGTAATTACTATCATCTTATTTGAAAATACAATACTCAGAGGACCTTCGAGTTATTTTTTGTTAGTGTTGCCTTGATTATTTTATACTTGGCGATTTTTTTTACGTTTACGTTACTCCCTGATCGGCATGAGCTAGATTCCTTGATGATAAGGCCACTATACCACTCATGCTTCGAGGTTGAATAATAAATAAACCCGCATCTTTATAACGAAATTGTCCTAAATGCATGGATACAAGTAGGTACAAAATACAACAAAGGATGAGTTGGAATGAAGCCAACATACCTACGAAACATTTAAAACATTCTGGCGCCCAAGCATGTATAAATACTATATTCCAATATGAATCGTACATACATAAAATTTAAAGTATGTTTCGTGAATCAATTTTAAAAGACTTCTCACACTTGGCTGTATTCTGATCATTTAACATTTTTAGCCATAGCTACAAAATAGACTGAATGATAGTTAACTGTAGAGCCTAACCAAGGTGAATGTGAAAAAGAAAAAAGTTTTACGTTTTAAAAAACGAACACGGTGGCAAGGCGTGAAGGTACATAATGCCTAGCGGTTTGCCGGGTACAAAGTCCACCAAGGTAAAATGACGTTGAAGAAACGTGTCGCTGTCGCACACATGTCATTGTTTGACTTTATTTCATAATTTTGTACTTGAATAAAGTTATAATATCTTTGAAACTAAGTTTGCAGTAAGTTTACAAAGATTTTGTTGTAGACTATTTTTTGGACCATCTTCCAATTTCAAATTAATAATATTCCTATTTACTAGTGATGTACTTCGAGCCTCAACGAACGTAAACAAAAGCATGCTAAAGAAATACAATTAATAATTAATCTGGTAATAGAATAAAAATGAAGTAATAATGTTCATGTTGATGTAAGCAGGTAATAAGTTCATAATCTTACCTTCTCCAGGCAGTCTTGGCCAATCGCGTTGGGGTCCACCTTGACTTCCAGGATCACAGAATTCGGCTGACTGACCAACCACATTTTGCTAAACATTTTTATTTTATTACAATTCTCGGGTAAAACAAAAATAGAAAAATAAGGTCGCGCGTTATTTTGCTTTTATCTATCGCGGCGGACACTGATTGTTAATATTTATCACTCCCGTAAATGTTTTTAAAAATGTCTTTCTCAAATTGCTCCGTGCAATGTTTATCGCGTATTCTTTGTGGAAGTAAAACTGTGAATACTTCCATACGACGGCCATACTACGTTAAGTTTGCCACCGAAATGATAAAGAGAGTGAGTGCCGCTGGGACGCGGGGAACGGGTGGACTCTGTACCCAACTCGCTGTCTCAACAAACAAAACACTTTGACACGACATTCATTGCCGCTTCAACAAAACTCGCATGCCTTGATCCAAGCAACAAAATAAGCAATGTACAGCTGTCAAGTCGATAGTGAAATGAACTTGTTCCACCGTTTCTTAAGCAGAGTACGATTTTTTACTCATTCGTGTGCGCGCGAGTGAAAGAGACAAAACGTTAGTGAGTGACGTCACATGTTATTGACATTAACATTTTATGAAACTTTTATTGCTAGCTACATTTCGATTCGGTTCAAAGGTCGTGAGAAATTAATTCAATACAAATGTGAATTCACAGTTCGTTTTGCTTATATTAAATTCAGTCGGACACAGTTGCAGTCATTCATAGTTAGTTATGTAGGTATTTAACAACCTTGTTTTATGTACCTATCTGATTTGAACATAAATTACAAGTGAAGCTAATAGAAGTGTTTTAAAAATAAGCGATTGCTCTAGACAACTAAATTAAGCAAGTAATAATGTAATATATCTATGTTTATTAATTGAGTAAAATTAATACTTCCCATCCCTAAAATAGAATACAATTTGGGATTCAAATATTCCCGCCATTGCCTAACTGCTATGTTACCAATGTTGCCATATAAAGTTTATTAGTGCAAATTTTTTATAATATTACTGTTCTAACCTTTTTAGCAACTTCTTAGCATAATTTAGCTGTGTCGTTTGTTATTATATAGTACTGATGAGAAGTTTTCTGACAGTAAAAACACGCAGTTCATCAAACAAACATTTTTCACGTTGAAAAAAGGGCAAGTTACCAATAATATGTTGGCGACTTCTACTTGGTTTGATTAATTTGAATTTTGGAAGCTATATAATTTAGTTAGGGCTTCGCCGTTTAGCGCCATCTAGTAGTGTTATTAGAAAACCTCATTCTCATTTACCGAATCAGTTTCGTTACACGTAACTACTTGGCTTTTTAACAAAGAACAAAGTTTTTAGTGCCTTAATTTAACATAGCATTGTCAGAAAAACACAAAACTAATTTTTTGCCATGAATCATCCCTTTACTTTTGATACTAAGCTTTGTTATTCGTGATACCATAAGACTTTATGGAAACACTTCGCACATTATGAGGCAACGTGGTTCACTTTTGACTGCATCGCCGCTTACCATCAGGTGAGATGTGGTCAAACGCAAGCTCATTAATTCTTTTTCATGCCTAAATTGGAAAAATAAAATAAAAACTTCCATTTGTATCAAAGAATACGATCCGTTATACGTATCAATACGTCGGCACGAGTCTTTGACAGCGCCAATCGTGACAACATGGTGGAACTAAAGTAATCATATGACTTTCGTCACGAAGCTCCATTGCGCCTATTGATTTCTGATTTGCTCTCGGTTCTTGTGCGACATAATTTTTGTGTAACAGAAATGGCGAGCCAGACTCAAGGAATCCAACAGCTTCTGGCCGCTGAGAAGCGTGCTGCGGAGAAAGTATCAGAGGCGAGGAAGCGTAAGTGGACAAAATTATTGCGTATTTTCGGAACCTCCCTTCTTGGCCCTGACTTGTAATTGCTGTTTCCTATCATTAATCTTCGCTGGGATGCTGTTTAATCCCCAATTTAACTGTGTATAACTCTTTAATTACGATTTTCTTGATCAGAGGCAAGTCGATCACATGATATTTTTATCGGTCATTCTACAGTACAGTAGATAAAAATCTCGTCATCTCCGCGAGGTCTAAATCTAGTCACGACCATTTTTATTTAAAATCTCTCATAATTAGCTTCCAATCTGTTTCTCCGCTGCAAACAGGCAAGGTGTGTAAATTGTGTGTAATTTTCAGGGAAAGCAAAACGCCTAAAGCAGGCTAAGGATGAGGCTCAGGATGAGATTGAGAAGTACAGACAAGAGCGCGAGAGGCAGTTCAAAGAGTTTGAGTCCAAGGTATGTTTGCTTGACACTGTTTTTAGCTTGTGATGCCCAAAATGACAATTTATGTGAAGTGAAGTCACCTGCACTAAGCATAAGTGATGTGAAATGTAGTCACAAGGCCATTCTCTTCTTTCTTTGTCACTTTTCACTGCTATTTTCGAAGTAAATTGTTACAGCAATCTGTATTCGTTCCAAGGGTCCTAAATGGATCCTTGCAGCGTAGCTCCGTGTATGTTTAACAAATTGGGTCATGTGTTACGGAGTAAATGCTAGATGTTTCTCTAAGTACCTTCATATGTTTTGGATCGGAGAAATAGAAGTTGATTGTTATTGATGATGATGATATGTCAAAGTAAACTGTTTCGTACATTTTCCTTAACTATGATTATGTGAAAAATTTAATCAGTGATTATTATTCTTAAATTTTTGACTTTATGGATCTAAAACTGGGCCTTGGTCTCTTTAATCAATTTTATAGACAATGCTATGGTATTATTTTGTTGTGGAATAAACAAACTATGTTTCTTTTGTTGTAAAGCAATGGTAAATTTAGTTGTAGTGCAATGAACTTGAGCATCGGTGAAAGAAAACGTGATGATCTAGCTCTAGCTAGCTACTACCTAACTTATGGTACTGTTGCTAGGCATTGGGATTGATGATGGTGATGAAGGCTCTTGATATGCATTCATACCATATCCACGCAGCACAGAATTTTTTATTAGTAACAGGCAAGCATTTGACCCCTGTCTCACCTGATGGTAAGTGATGCTGAGGTTGATGCTGATGCATGCTTGCCTAAAAGATACCTATTCACTCTTGACTCGAAGGCTCACTAATTATACTTATTGGGAAACAAAGAGGTTGCCAAAGTGTTCCAGTCCTTCACCATTTGCGTTATAAAAGCAGCAGGATTATTGATTAATAAACATTTATTAGTTAATAAACATTAATTTTATTAGTTATTAGTTAAGTTAGTGGGGTTATTAGTTAATAAAACATTGTTATTGTTGTAAACAGGGGAATTTTAGAGCTAGCAGTGAAAAGATGTGATTACTTTTATGAGATTTTTAATTGGAAAAATAAACGCCATTACTTGATATTCTACAGAATAAAAACCAGTGTGCACATTATGACAATTTCGACAGGTCGATGACAGGTGACAGCTTTGACGTTTGACATTAGAAACTATAACTAAAGAGCGGTTACCCATAGAGTAAGAATTTAACTCAGCTCTATTAAAAATATATATCTATATAAAAAACCATTGCCATATTAATTTTAACACACCCCCTCAATGGTTTACCTAACCTAGCAAGAAAAATTTTACATATCTCAATGACTAATCTAATGCCTACACCCCCTTAAACAATGCGTTACAAAAATAAACAAAAACATATACTAACTTCTATCTTAGCTATACCTTCTATCTTATACTTTTAACCCAAGACCTAAACAAAACTTTTCAAACTTAATCCTACCTAAAGGCTTGGTTAACACATCACTTATTTGTTCATCTGTGCTTAAATATCTTATTTGTATAACATTCTTAGACATTATGTCATGTACAAAATGAACCTTAATATCGACATGTTTCAACTTATGATGAAATTGCGGATTCTTACACAATTTAATGACTGACTGATTGTCTTCATACATTAATACAGATACATCTTCACACTCAAAATATCTAAACATGTTTCTATCTTTTCCAAGTTTTCAAACAATTCTTTTTGCCCACACATATGCTCAGATGCTCCAGTGTCAAAAAATCAAACATTGTCACTTCCTTCATCAGTACTACAACCCATAAATGCATTTACATTGTTTTTCTCACCATCTTGGCCTCTCTTATTTTTATTTTTCAATGCGTAACAGTTTTTCATGACATATCCCTTCTTCTTGCAATAATTACAACTTCTTGTTTCTTTATCTTGCCCTTTCTTGCAATATTTAGCAATATGCCCCTTTTGATCACACCTAAAACATTTTCTTTCTTCTGCTGAACTATAACTTTTGCTTGCCAATGCAACAACCACCTCATTTGAGGTTACCCTCTCCTCTTCGATATACAGTCGAGCCGTCAGCTCTTCTATGGTCTGTTTTTCAGTGGAGACCGATTCCCAGGCTGAACGAAAATGTTTGAAGCGCTCAGGTAGTACCATTAGAATTTTAGTCATCATCATTTTGTCTGATATGGGCTCACCAGCCTGTTTGAGTTTGTTTCTAATTTCCTCAAGTTTCGACAGGAATGCCGATACAGAACCATCGAAATTTGCACTAAAAAATTTTTGTTGCTGTAAGTGTATGCTGACCTGTGACTCCTTATCATAGATCGACTTTAATTTTTCCCATATTTCTTTAGATGAACCACATGTCAAAATATGCGTCATGGGTCCCTGCTCCATCCTAGTTACCAAGATTTCTTGTGCTTTAGCATCAATTCTAAGCCATTCACGTTTGGCGTCTTCTTTTTCTGGTTCTAATTTTAATCCACTGACCATCTCATAATAACCTCTGCCTTTAAGTATGACTTCCGTTTGAAAACGCCATACTGTCCAGTTTTGTTCCCCCGTCAGCTTCAACCCACTAGTGCTTACACTCTCCATTCTGTCTGCGTTTATCGTATCCCAAGTCGAGGCTCATCAAACCAAGCACGCCAGATAAAAACTCCAAATATCTCCCAAGAGACCTCGAACGTAAAACTTCCGATTTTCAACAAAACATGTCACCTACTTCAAAAATCACATATCTGCGTGCTCTGGGCCCATAACCTGTTGTAAACAGGGGAATTTTAGAGCTAGCAGTGAAAAGATGTGATTACTTTTATGAGATTTTTAATTGGAAAAATAAACGCCATTACTTGATATTCTACAGAATAAAAACCAGTGTGCACATTATGACAATTTCGACAGGTCGATGACAGGTGACAGCTTTGACGTTTGACATTAGAAACTATAACTAAAGAGCGGTTACCCATAGAGTAAGAATTTAACTCAGCTCTATTAAAAATATATATCTATATAAAAAACCATTGCCATATTAATTTTAACAGTTATCTTTATAATATTAAACTTTAAACATGTTTTCCTTCCAGCACATGGGCTCCCGGGAAGGTGTCGCTGCAAAGATTGACGCTGAGACCAAAGTCAAGATCGAAGAGATGAGCCGAATGCTTCTACAGCAGCAGGAGCCGGTAAGTTTGTTTATTTAACTTGTCTTTATTTAACAACAGGGCGTAAGCTATCTCCATTCCAAATTTCACTCAAATCCGTTCAGTAGTTTTTACGTGAAAGAGTAACAAACATCCATACTCACACACTTTCATGTTTATATTTAATTTGTAGGATAAGATATTGGATTTAAACCCAAACTGTCAAATTGTCATTAGTTGGATTTTCTAGTTTGACATCTGGGACTTAGACCGACGACATTGTAAGAGGGACAGGGAGTTGATGGATGCAAATTGCTAATAGCCTTTCGTGGTGGCGTTCAAAGGGGGAGGCCCATGTTCGACTTATGTTGTAGACTTCTTCCCGCTGATGATGATATACATACCTAACAGATGTTGTGTATTTGCATTATAAAGTCCCAGGTCAAGTGGAATCCCACTCTACTTGAATTATGCCCTCCTTTTTATACTCTCATTTCTCCCAAATACTTATTTGAAACAACCTTCCTCCATAAGTCTCGGCAGTCCTACAACATACAGTCATTCAAGATGGACATAAAAAATTCTTCAGGGTCAGCAACTTTGAAATATTATAAAAATTTTTTTCTTCTTCCCAGGTCATCAAGGATATCCTCAGTCTGGTCTACGACATCAAGCCTGAGCTGCATGTCAACTACCGCTTATAAATTAAGCAATAACTACGTTCTATCTCACCTTACTCTATCGCTAATTATACCTTTGCGATCATCCAATAGTTGTTATTAATTCTCTGTTAATAATTATAGGCAATTAGGCGCGGCAGAATGGCACGAGGTGCGCGTGTTCAAAAAAAGTATTTAAAAAGTAAAGCTGTCACATTTGACAGAAGATCAGGCGGGAAAATCAGCTGATGAGATATCCCTTTGTCACCGTTGCGCGGGAAATGCTGCGACGCGCGTAAAGTCAGTCGTTTTGCTGTAAATACATTATACGCTTTGTTGACCCTTATATTTAACAAATATTTATTGTGTGTAACGGATTGTATGTCAGCTCGGTATCATTCCACTTGAATTAAACGTCGAAGATCCGCTAAATAACACAAATGAAAAAAAATGTTCAATCATAAATAATTAATTGTATGTTGGATAGAAAATATATAATGTTTGAAAAATAATGTTTGAAATGTTTTTCTTCTCGTTGCGCAAATAGTGTGGGCGGTGTGTATATTTATTAGAAAAATATAAGTATTATGGATTGTAATCTATATTTCTTTGTTTTATTAACTCGTGTAGTTCAGCTATGACGCCTTTATCGCTGTATTTCTGAAAAAAGGAGGAATAATATTGGTTAGATCTTATTGTCTATAATTATAAACCAACAGAATGAATGCTAAATACTTCTAGGATGGTCTAGGTACATTCATACAGCATTCACTTCAAACTAGGCTTGCCAGTTCCACCTCTTTAGAGGTTCCGTACCTCAAAAAGAAAAAAGGAATCCTGATAGGATCATTTTGTTGTCCGTCTGTCTATCTCAGTTGAATTATGTAGCGATTAACATGATGAAGTATTTTTTGTAGGTACTAAAGTAAGTAGGGATATTATTTTCTAACTATTACGATGCTATATAGTACGACGGGTGGCAAGCCTTTTTCAAACAAGATGGCGACTGGTGTTGTGAACAGTGGAAAATTTTATGTAGACTGCATAACTTTAGAACTGTCTAATATCTATCTTATCACGACGGCGTAAATCTATATACCAAACCTTGATAACTGAGGGAAGAGTAAAATTTGCGACGTAGTTTTGTTTTGACACGCTCATTTCTATTGCCTATATGACTATATTATACTTAGAGCGATGGTGGCCGACCGGTAACACGTGCACTTTAAAAGCCGCAGATACCTAGTTCAAATCCTCTCAGCCTCGCACCTATGGCTTAATGAGTCATGTGCGGATTTGCCATCGCTCAAAACGGTGAAAGAAAACATTGTGAGGAAACCGGCATGTCCAAGTACCGCAACATTCAAGGGCATGCGACATCTACCAACCCGCACTGGGCCCGCGTGGTAGATTACAGCCCATTCTCTCTGAGAGAAGGCCAGAGTCCCAGGAGTGGGAGCATTAGACTGATGCTGATGATGTATACCTGAGTTGAATCTTATTCTCCTTCAACCCCGCGAGCCAGGGGGCGGAGGCGCCGATTTTCGAGAAGACAGCCGGCTGGTCCGCCTGGTCGCAGCGCTTGGACGAAAACGACAGGATCCCGATGAGGACGCCGTCCATTATAGCTGGACCTCCAGCATCGTGCTGCAGGTGTGACGTCATGAACAAATAACACATTGATGACCACTTACGCTGGAAATTAATAACCTATCTATCCACAGATAGCCTTAGGTACTAGAGATAACTTTATGACATTAGCCGTTATTTTATTTTAAACTAGCTGTTCCCCGCGGTTTCACCCGCATGGGCTACAGCTTTATGCATGCAAAGTCTCAGCCCGATCGGTTTAAAATTGACAAAGTTTCATACGTACTTTCTTCCCCTATTTTATCCCCTTGGGGGTAGAATTAATCAAAATCCTTTCTTAGCGGATGCCTACGTCATAACATCTACCTGCATGCCAAATTTCAGCCCGATCCGTCCAGTGGTTTGGGCTGTGCATTGATAGATCACTATGTCAGCCAGTCTCCTTTGAGTTATAAATATACATATTTAGAAGATAAATAGTGAGAAAGACATTCTTTTTGAGGAGAGGATGGAAGAAGGAACGGAAGCCAAGTACTTCCTTACGTTGCAGACGTTCTTAGGTATTGTAATGTATCCAGCGCAGAAGTTGTTCCGAGACACCAACTCTCTGTAAGAGAAATAACAAAGTCATTGCTAGCCTGTGTCAGTCTCAGTACTTCTTTTGATCACAAATCACTTGATGTTAAGTTTAGTGAACTTACGAGCTAGGAGTGGAAAGTGGCTCTCAAGTGAAGCATTCAGATCACACCGATAGAGAGTGTTGGGTATTTTCTAGAGCTTACCTAGCCAGGTGAGTATTCTCTAGAGCAACCTTTTTCTTGTTGAGGCTCCCCGGACTATTATTAACTAGCTGTTTTCCGCGGTTTTACCCGCGTGGGCTACAGTTTATCGCGATAAAAAGTATCCTATGTCCCTTCCCCGGGGCTCAAATTATCTCTATACCAAATTTCATTTAAATCGGTTCAGTAGTTTAGGCGCGAAAGCGTATATATTCCGTATATGTACTCCAAAATTATTCCCGCACTTCGGTGCCCCCTCACCGCGTTACCTGCTGTAGGTACCCATTATCCTATCTATACTAATATTATAAAGCTGCAGAGTTTGTTTGTTTGTTTGTTTGTTTGTTTGTTTGTTTGTTTGTTTGTTTGAACGCGCTAATCTCAGGAACTACTGGTCCGATTTGAAAAATTCTTTCAGTGTTGGATAGTCCATTTATCGAGGAAGGCTATAGGCTATATTTTATTTCCAAAAAAAATAGGGATCCGTAAGAAAATTGCAATTTTGCAACCCAAGGTGTGAAATCGAAAACCTATTTCTGCGTGCGCTGCAAAAACTATTGACAATAGAACGAAACAATGTATTACGGGTTTGTAGGTCCTATTAAGATCTACAAAAAAGTCCGCGAGAGCATATGTCTAACTATTATAGTTATGCCACAATAAGTATTTTTTTTATTTTAAAAATTTAATTTTAATGCCGCCGCTAGGAAAGGCTCTTTATTTGTATCTTGGTATTAATCCTTATCAAAATAAATTACTTCTCATTCAAAACTGCTTCAATCCCTTCATATAACTTTTTGAATTATTCAATTCGGACATTCCATTCGAAAGATATCACGAGTTTAAAAATGTAAGTAGTAGTAGAAAAATAAACCCGCTGCACCGTAGTGCCGCGGGAAACGCGGTGAGGACCGAAGGCGGGAGAATATTCTATGAAATAGGTAAACTGCGGTCGCAATTTACGAACCAGGCTGCGCGATTCAAACGCGCGGTCAAAAAAAAAATAGAATTAAAATAGGATAATGGATACAGCAGGTAACGCGGTGAGGGGCACCGAAGTGCGGGAATAATTTTGGAGTATATACGCTTTCGCGCCTAAACTACTGAACCGATTTAAATGAAATTTGGTATAGAGATAATTTGAGCCCCGGGGAAGGACATAGGATACTTTTTATCGCGATAAACTGTATCCCACGCGGGTGAAACCGCAGGGAACAGCTAGTTTTAATTATAAGTTAATTTTTCTTGGACCGCACGTTTGAACCGCGCAGTTAAAGGTCTTCCTGGTCCGCAACCGCACTTTACCTATTTCATAGATTCTCCCTCACCTCACCGCGTTTCCCGCTGCGCTGCGGTGCGGCGGTTTTATTTTTCTACTACTACTTACATTTTTAAACTCGTGATATCTTTTGAACGGAAAGTCCAAATTGAATGATTCAAAAAGTGGTATAATGGTATTGAAGCAGTTTTGAATAAGAAGTAATTTATTTTGATTAGGATTAATACCAAGATACAAATAAAGAGCCTTTTCTAGCGGCGGCATTAAAAATTTAATTTTTAAAATAAAAGATCACTTATTGTGGAATAACTATAATAGTTAGACATATGCTCTCGCGGACTTTTTTGTAGATCTTAATGAGACCTACAAACCCGTACTACATTGTTTTGTTCTAGTGTCCATAGTTTTTGCAGCGCACGCAAAAATAGATTTTCGATTTCACACCTTGGGTTGCAAAATAGCAATTTTCTTACGGATCCCTAATTTTTTTGGAAATAAAATATAGCCTATAGCCTTCCTCGATAAACGGACTATCCAACACTGAAAGAATTTTTCAAATCGGACCTGTAGTTCCTGAGATTAGCGCGTTCAAACAAACAAACAAACAAACAAACAAACAAACTCTGCAGCTTTATAATATTATAGTATAGATAATGTTTTCCCCAAAGGCTTTTTCTAAAGCAAGAAATGAAAATCGAGTCAAAATAGTAGGTAAAGTTTAAGTTAGTAATAAATTTTCTTACCGGCCATAGACTTCTTGGCAGTCAGCGAAGTCATAAATAGGCAGTTCCAGTTTCTGTAGCAAAACTTGTCCACCAGTGCCGCCTGAACCCTGAAATTTTTTTGTGTTCATAATTTGTTGAAAGAACTTTTTCTGCAAAAATCGCCGAAAATTTCGGCAAAAACTAAAAGGGAAGGTGAATTCAAGACCTGCCTTACATTTGCGTATACCCGTGCGAAGCCAGGGCGGGTCGCTAATCTATACAACGGCACTTACACCAAAAAACTTTTAATTTTTTTGTCTGTTCCGGCTAATCTCTGAAACGGCTGGACCGATTCTGACGCGAGTTTCACTCGCAGATACCTGATGTTATAAGGTGTAACTTGGCTACTTTTACTGTAGAAATTTGAACCCTGGGATGGATTTTTATCAGGGAACGGCAAGTTACAACTAATAGGTAAGGCTTACCAACACCGATCCCCAGCCCAGAAAAACGATCTGATTGTCAACAGGCACGACCTTGTCCTTGGAGTACTCCACCATATTGATCTTAGGCTCTTCCCTGCCAAACGTCATGTTCTTGTGGATCTTCAGCAGAGCCACATTGAAGTCCAGGGTCTGCGGCTTGTAGTTCGGGTGGAAGAAGATCTCTGTGACGCGGACTACTTCTCCGCCGGAGGTCGCGTTGGTGGACCCCACGCGGATGGTGAGCATCTTTACGTACTCGCGGTAGAAACGGTTATTGTACTGCCTGTAGGAAGTAGTAAGTAGTTACATTTAATTTCTCATACTTGGAAAGTACGCTTGAAGTTATCTGGTCAGAGGGATGAAAACAGTACCTACCTACCTACTTTTAATCCCAGGGAAACCATCAAGAAAATTTAATCAGTGCGGAACACGTCGCAACTTTTTATACAGCCACTCGGTGCATCGTAAAATTGTAATAAAAAAATACTAGCTGGTAGAGAGATAAATAAAATGGGTACAAAAAGCGGGAAAGCGACATCTTACCAATATTGTTTAATTATGTCATCTTAATAATTATGTATGTCATCATCATCATTCATATTGTATGTCTTGTTTTAACTATTTGCGCCCCAAGATGACACTTGAGATATCTCCGGTATCCTACAAGAACTGGGATCAAAAGTAGCCTCTATGTGTTAATCCAGGATAGTTACCTAAAAGTTATCTCCATTCCAAATTCCACTAAAATCCGTTGAGACGTTAATAAACATACATAGGCACTCATTTACAAACTTTTGCATTTGTGATATTAGTATGATGATGAGACAATAAAGTTTTTTTTTTACTTTACTTACAGGGTAGCGTTTGACCACAAGTCACATGATGTTAAGTGATGATATGGTCCAAGTTGGCGCCACACTACACCTGGACCTGGAGTTTAACTAATTAGGTTTTAATATACTTTTCTCAAATTCGAAATGAAAAGCAGAGTGTGAACTTCGGAAGACCTAAATAGGCCGCTTTCATCCCTCGTCTAACAATCTACCATTCTACCCACGTACGTACAGTTGCAAGCAATGAGCGGCAGTAAGCACGCTGTCCCTCGCTACCACCACCGCGCCGCACCACAGCTTGTCGTTCACCAACAGAGCCGCCATGTAGGGGAACTCGTGGATTGTGGCCACCTCGTCAGGGTTGTAGATGCGTCGGTAGCGGCGGTCCAGCGGCGGGGCCGGGGCCGCAGTGGTTGGGATGGCTTCGTGAAACGAGTAGTTAGGTCATCGTTAGGTATTACATTAGCTTTTTAACCGAATTCAATAAAGGAGGAGGTTCTCCATTCGACTGAATTTTTTTAAAATGTTTGTCACCTCAGAACTTTTGACTGGGTGAACCGCTTTTGACGATTCTTTTTTTACTTGAAAGTTGGTGCTTCCCGTGTGGTTCCGTTCCCGTTTTTGTTGAATTTTTTGTTTTAAGGTTCCCATTATTGGTAGTGGCGGATTTACACATTTGCCACCAGTAGGCTAAGTATTCAAATTTTGCCTACCAACCTCTATAACCTCTACGGCCTCTGCCTTTCCTTTTTAAATGTGTCATTTTCTTATGCATCAGACAAAAATTGAAGAAAATTGAAGTGGTGAACAATGTTTAATTGTTTGTGTGCACATTATAATATTTAAATACATATATAGGTACGACTCTTTTAATATCATTAAAACATTTTTTTAAATTGACACTAAATTTGCCGCCCCTAAAATCTGCCGCCCTAGGCTCCAGCCTACTCAGCCTGCTGCTAAATCCACCACTGATTATTGGGGCACAGGTCTTCTCCCTTAGAGAGTGATAGAGAGAGGAGGTTTTAACGCTCCATGATGAGATATTCTGAGATTTGGCTCGACCCTCCTTAATCTCACGTACTTAGGTAATATTCTTCAAAATGCGTAATTTTGAATACGTTGACCTTTGCTGTTGGATCTGTATTTAAAAAAACATATTTTGCTTTTTAGCTCCACAAAGCGCCTAGCATAGGTACGGAAGCTTGTTTGGTGACTTGCTTGTTATAAGACAAGACAATTTGTCTGGATGAAAGGTAGCTCAAACTCTGGAGAAGGACATCGGATTGTTTGTTGCTAAAAAGTGTAGTCCACGTGAATGAAACCGCGGGGCGCAGCTAGTCTAAGAACATACGAGAAGTTTCCTTGGTGGGCATAATTTCGTTGTCCATGGTCCTTCTAAACGGGAACTCTATGGGCAGGCCCTCGTACTGCCACTCTTGTTTATGGAGACTGCGACGGAGGCCGCCTTCTCTCTCCACTGTCTCGACCACACCTGGTTAAGCAGACTAACATTTTGACAGCTGGAAGATTTCTTTAAACCGTTAAAAATTAAACATAAAAGCTATGATGGATTATCTATACTATATTAATATTATAAAGCTGCAGAGTTTGTTTGTTTGTTTGTTTGTTTGTTTGTTTGTTTGTTTGAACGCGCTAATCTCAGGAACTACTGGTCCGATTTGAAAAATTCTTTCAGTGTTAGATAGCCCATTTATCGAGGAAGGCTATAGGCTATATTTTATTTCCAAAAAAATTAGGGATCCGTAAGAAAATTGCTATTTTGCAACCCAAGGTGTGAAATCGAAAACCTATTTTTGCGTGCGCTGCAAAAACTATTGACACTAGAACAAAATAATGTATAGCGGGTTTGTAGGTCTCATTTAGATCTACAAAAAAGTCCGCGAGAGCATATGTCTAACTATTATAGTTATGCCACAATAAGTGATCTTTTATTTTAAAAATTTAATTTTTGATGCCGCCGCTAGAAAAGGCTCTTTATTTGTATCTTGGTGTTAATCCTTATCAAAATAAACTACTTCTTATTCAAAACTGCTTCAATGCCTTCTCATAACTTTTTGAATCATTCAATTCGGACATTCCATTCGAAAGATATCACGAGTTTAAAAATGTAAGTAGTAGTAGAAAAATAAAACCGCCGCACCGCAGCGCAGCGGGAAACGCGGTGAGGTGAGCGGGGCACCGGGAGAATCTATGAAATAGGTAAAGTGCGGTCGAGGACCAGGCGCGATTCAAACGTGCGGTCCAAGAAAAATTAACTTAGAATTAAAATAGGATAATGGGTACCTACAGCAGGTAACGCGTTGAGGGGCACCGAAGTGCGGGAATAATTTTGGAGTACATATACGGAATATAATTATACGCTATCGCGCCTAAACTACTGACCCGATTTAAATGAAATTTGGTATAGAGATAATTTCAGCCCCGGGGAAGGGACATAGGATACTTTTTATCGCGATAAACTGTAGCCCACGCGGGTGAAACCGCGAGGAACAGCTAGTTATTTAATATCGGGGACTTTTTTCAGACCTGTAAAATATGAAGCTAACATTAGTGTTGCCGAACTATCGATAGTTTTTATCTGAAAAAGCCATACAATCGACATATCTATACTAATATTATAAAGCTGCAGAGTTTGTTTGTTTGTTTGTTTGTTTGTTTGTTTGTTTGAACGCGCTAATCTCAGGAACTACTGGCCCGATTTGAAAAATTCTTTCAGTGTTAGATAGTCCATTTATCGAGGAAGGCTATAGGCTATATTTTATTTCCAAAAAAATTAGGGATCCGTAAGAAAATTGCTATTTTGCAACCCAAGGTGTGAAATTGAAAACCTATTTTTGCGTGCGCTGCAAAAACTATTGACACTAGAACAAAATAATGTATTACGGGTTTGTAGGTCCCATTAAGATCTACAAAAAAGTCCGCGAGAGCATATGTCTAACTATTATAGTTATGCCACAATAAGTGATCTTTTATTTTAAAAAAATATTTTTTAATGCCGCTGCTAGAAAAGGATCTTTATTTGTATCTTAGTATTAATCCTTATCAAAATAAATTACTTCTCATTCAAAACTGCTTCAATGCCTTCATATAACTTTTTGAATCATTCAATTCGGACATTCCATTCGAAAGATATCACGAGTTTAAAAATGTAAGTAGTAGTAGAAAAATAAAACCGCCGCACCGCAGCGCAGCGGTAAACGCGGTGAAGTAAGGGCGGCACCGGGAGAATCTATGAAATAGGTAAAGTGCGGTCGCGGACCAGGAAGACCTTTAACTGCGCGGTTCAAACGTGCGGTCCAAGAAAAATTAACTTAGAATTAAAATAGGATAATGGGTACCTACAGCAGGTAACGCGGTGAGGGGGCATTGAAGTGCGGGATTAATTTTGGAGTATTATACGGAATATATACGCTTTCGCGCCTAAACTACTGAACCGACTTAAATGAAATTTGGTATAGAGATAATTTGAGCCCCGGGGAAGGGACATAAGATACTTTTTATCGCGATAAACTGTAGCCCACGCGGGTGAAACCGCATGGAACAGCTAGTCTATGAAATAGGTAAAGAGCGGTCGCGGACCAGGAAGACCTTTAACTGCGCGGTTCAAACTTGCGGTCCAAGAAAAATTGAATTAGAATTAAAATAGGATAATGGGTACCTACAGCAGGTAACGCGTTGAGGGGACACCGAAGTGCGGGAATAATTTTGGAGTATACGGAATATATTCGCTATCGCGCCTAAACTACTGAACCGATTTAAATGAAGTTTGGTATAGAGATAATTTGAGCCCCGGGGAAGGGACATAGGATACTTTTTATCGCGATAAACTGTAGCCCACGCGGGTGAAACCGCGAGGAACAGCTAGTTACTAATAGTTAGTTACTGATAGTTAGTTAACTTCGTAAATTTTTGACTACGAATCAAATAACCGGGCCCTAATTCTTTAACGGCTGAACAGATTTTCATAAAACTTTATATTGTCTAACTAAATATACCATTTACTTACATGTACAAAGATTACTTTAAGTCCAGGAATAAAAAATGGGATACCGTATTATATCCCGGAAAAAGCGTACCCAAACGTATTTAGGCGAGATAAAGAAAAAACTGTAGGACAATATAGCTAGTAGCTACCTAAATGTAGAGACATTTCAATAATATCCGTTATTACAGTCTCCACTTTATAACACTATCGCTAACTACTTCAATTACAAAATAAACCGGTCTAGTTTCTAAAACTAATAAATTAACTCTATTATTTAGCAGGGATGGGCAAGTGGAAAAAAAAGTATCGATATTTTTTATCAGTATCGATAACTATCAAATGAAAAATATCAGTATTTCGTAGCGGTTCCTTGCATTTCCGTTTTCGCTAAAAAAACTTTTGACATTTTCATGGTGCGACTACTACTATAAATTAAATACGAAACCGGGAGTTACATTAAACAGTACATTGAAGTTTACGCTATCATCAGCTCAATGCTATTTAGCTTCTAATCATTTTCAGCAATATATTTTCGAGAAAATCTACGCTTACATTTCAGTTTTACCTGATGAAGGACAAAGGCATTTTTTTTAGCGCGATAAACTGTAGCCCACGACTGTGAAACCACAGAAAACAGCTAGTAGGCTATTGCCCGAAATTAACAATCGATCCGATCCGTTATCCACGGTTTCGGATCGATATGTCATGTCATAATGTGTCATTTTAGTACTAGGGTTTGACAAATGACTACTAAAATGACATATTATGACATGACATATCGATCCAAAACCGCGGGTAACGGATCAGGATCGATAATTAATTTCGGGCGTTTTATCACGAGAAAAGAAATAGGGATATCTACTAAAATGTTTGAAAAATATATGTCCTGTGCGAAGCTGGGATCGCTACTATCGATATTATGTCGATAAAATATTCGATATCGATATTTTGATATACATCGATATTTTTTTCCCAAGTCTAGTATCCAGGACACAGGAACTTACTTTCGTCAGAGATGTCAGCATTGATGGACGACGACGCTTCCTGGTGGCCAAACACGCCACCTCTCCCAGCCACGACCACAAACAATGCTGCACTTATGCTCCTAATCATTTTCAGCTATTTATTTTCGTGAAAATCTACGTTTCCATTTCAGTTTCACCTATTGTGAAACACTGGTCGATCACGAAATCGATTGATGTAAATTGAGTTGTAAAATATTGTAACATTTCAATACGACGATAAAGCCTTGGATGATGATAAAAACTTAATACAAAATACATAAATGTATACTTTCTGTAGAATGCTCAAATTAAACATTTGAATGGTGATATGGTAGCAGTCGTATATACGCAGAAGCGTGGCACGTCCGTCCTCGACGGTGGTCGCCTGGTGAATCCCCGCCACTGTCTGCGTGTACACCACACTTTCCGATTTTACCATCTCTAACACGAAATGAGGTCGACCTGCTGGGGAACAATTGGGAAATAGATGTTGATCAGGAACTTCTGTCGCTGACTGTATACCAGCCTAAACTGTATTGCTTGCTCTGTAAAAGCCTCTTCATTCTCCTCTTTTGAACCCCCGACTTGAGAAGAGGCGTGTTTTAAGTTTAACGAGCGCACCTATCTGTCTGCGAAAACGTAGCTCCAAACGGATGAACCTATTTTAATTTAGTTTTTTGTTAAAAAGGTAACTTGAACGAGTATTCTTCTACTTTATAATCAGTTTTTCAATAATTTTGCTGTCTGTGTATGTCAAACAACTAAAAGCCTTCGGTAAGAAGTTCACTGCTGAACGGATATTAGCCATTTGCATCGATCGTCTCTCCACAGCCGTAAGTAAACCCTAGTAAGTAGTAGTACTACATGATTAAATAAAAAAAAGGAACTGTTCTGAGATTTTAATAAAGAATCGTTTAATAAGAAATACTATAACAACAGAGACTGAGTATTCCAGACAGTGAAGACTTGTATCAGGACCGTCAGGCGCTTGGCTTAATGCCAGCCATGCCCATACCCATACCCGAGGCCATGCCCGCCCAAACCGCCGAGGCCATACCCGCCATAGCCACCTCCGAGGCCATGCCCGCCGTAGCTGCTACCGAGGCCATAGCCGCCCCAGCCGACGCTGATGGGAGCAACAATGGGCGCAGTCCTCACGACGGTCGGGACGACGGTTCTCACGACAGTCGGGACGACGGTCCTGATGACGGGAGCGGTAATGACAGGGGTGATGACCCTGGGGATGGTGATGCCATGGTTGATGACGCTGGAGCTTACGGAGACTGCTGACGGCAGCAGCAGGGGAGAACCTGGGGAATTGAGGATTGTTCAGTAGCTGTTTTAATTCTTTGATTGTGGTATTTACGTACAAAGTCGAAGAAAAGAATTAAAAGTCACGAAGGTCTTAGCAAATGACGTTGTTTATCCTAGTTGGTCTGTTAAGGACGACTAGGCAAGCTCCTGTATGACCAAACTCCGCTATGAGCCAGGCGGGACAATGCTAAGCAATTTTTTGCCCGGTCAGCGCTTTATGTTCACAGGGTCTGAATGTATGAATAGGTAAAAGTTACCTAGTGTCTGTGGAATGTATCCCGCATAGATGCCATCCTTTCAGCTCTTCTCCCTTGACTCCTCGACCAACGGTGCCCTAAATATGACCCTTTATTATAGATCTCAAGTTAAGAATCTGTCACCAAGCACCTACCTATCGGTGTTCCGGCACTTGGAGCTGTTCCCAGCTCAAGTATGTAGCGTGGTGCCCTTACGGCCGAAATTAAAATTATATATCATAACATAACATATCGATCCAAAACCGCGGATAACGGATCAGGATCGATTATTAACATCAGGCGATGATATGCATAGGCCAAATTCTACGATGTAATATGTGATGTAAAACGGATTGCTAGCTTTTTCGTATTCTATGACAATGTCGCCCTCACCTTCAATACTAATATATAATAATCGTTCTATAAAAACAGGCAAAGCGACAGCACAGTCAGCGACAAACGTATCTAAACAAAAACACGATTTCTGATTGTCTTTATCGTCTTCAACACCAACCTTCGACCGAATCATAACTTAACATCAGGGGTGTTATGTTGTGGTCAAACGCTACCATGTAAGTTGTAAAAAAAACGCAAACATTACTGTTCTAAAACACATTTGAAAAATCCAGTCCACTTTTGTTGCTGCCTGTACCCTTGCATTGGCACAGGTGAGTAATAACAATATTTAAATCAGCTGTTTTTAAAATGTTGATCACTTACCGTAGCCGTGACCTAGGAGGGATGGCACCGGGTTGGAAACCACCATGCCGATCAGGGCTAGGACAATAGCAACCTGGAAAAAAAACAACATGTTATTAAATTTAATAAATTTTTTCGCGATTAAAAGTATTTATATTAAGTCCTCTCCAAGTGTCTAAAGAAACATAGGCTGCTCAACCCGATGCCCACGGGCCACAATAACGAACTTTGAATGGCCCATGCACGCAGGCAACTTAAGAAATTCTCCTCTAGTTAAAAATTCTTCTTGTTTTAATTTTTTAATAATCAAATTGATTTTTTATTTCACAAACCTTACAAAGAACTAAAATAAGAAACTTTCATAGCCCGCCAAAATAGATATCGTCCGTTTAGCTCGACTGTTAAAAAGGTTGATCAGCCTTGCTCTATGATATAGAGGCTGACCAAACTTATTATTTTAGAGTCTATATATACCCAACTTCATCAAGATCTGTTCAGCTGTTTCTTTAGGGGTGAAAAGCCAACAGCCCGTTTTTTTTCGTTTATTGTGAGAGTTGGTAGTTAGTCTCGCATAAACTCGAAAACGGTTCGATTTTTTTCGTTTGTGTTTTCAAAATTCACCGGAAAATTTGGAAAAAACTCATAGTGCTTATTTTCATGAGATTTTAACCCGTAATCTCTCGCTTCGGAGGTAAAGGTTTAGTTTAGTGATTTTTTACTTGACATTTAAGTTTCTTAAAGTAAACAATACGCTCGTTACAATAAAAAAAAAAAAAAAAAGCTTGGGATTTTAGTGAACTTGCTCCAATTCAATCAATTAGTAATAAGAATAAAATTGTCAATGTGATCGCGCCAAAAAAATTACCTGCCGGGCGTTTCTTGCCTGTTCTTTTGCCGGCGTAAGGAGGTTGGAACAGGCGTAGCTAGTTTTAAGTTTGACGTTTTACAATGTATCCTATTGAATAAATAAATAAATTGAAATTGAATTGAATTGAATTGAATTAAACTACAACCCACTTGCACGACCGATTTAAATCTCGATTTTACTAATTTCAAATATGTGTCAAATCGTATGGAAAATTTTGTTCAATTCCATTTTAAACCAGATTTAATTTGTTGTGCAAATGGGCCTTAAACTTCTAATACTAAGAGCCTACTTACAGCGCACTTCATGATGTTTTCAGGTCTCTGAAGCCAAGTATGAGTGGTGGGCAGTTTCCAACGCATATATATCGGCAGGACGTCACGGTCCACCGGGCAGGACGGCAGGTAGGTGGCATCCTTCGAGGGAAGTCCATTTGGCATTGACTGTTTGCTAATACAGTTAGTGGAGCGGCCTTTGTGTGAATGGCGGCTTCTGATTTATGCTACCGCTTCAAAGTACAGGGTCTTAGATATCTAGACCTAAATATAGCTTCCATCTAGGTTCGATTCAAAAGTAGATGTTTTGACGACCGATATGGCGCAATGGGCGGATAGCCGACTGTAAAGCGTGAGGTCGCGGGTTCGATTCCCGGTACAGGACAAATATTTGTGCATTGAAAAAAAAAGCGCATGTATTTGTTCTGGGTGTTGTGGATCCCCGATCCACGTAGTTTCTGATACCCTAGATACAGGGAAACCTAGTTAGGAGTCAGAGCCTATGTTAGTGATTGTGCGGGCATTAAAAAAAAAGAGTTAACTAAACTTAACGATTACGGCCGGTTTCAATAATCGATCCATCCACGGTTTGCCCTACTAGAGATAGAAATTTGACACAAGCTCCATAGAAGTAATGTCAGTAGGGCACAAACCGTTGATCGGTTATTCTAAAGTGACACGCTCAAGCGATAATCGGTACTTGAGCACTGAATCATCTGGCGAAGGACTTGCGCATCCTGTCTCATAGTTACATAAAAATAAACATCTAGAATCTAGATGGTACTGAAATTAAAAACTCCTATTTGGTAACATTATCAATCAATTACAATTACCGGACGCGTCAAATTATTTAAAATTCATGCTAATGCTTAATTAGGTAACCGTTGCTGCCAATAGGTGTTAGGTTATTGTGTAGGTATAGGCTATAGTGCTGCAATCACACATTTTTCTAGCACAGTTACCTCTACATTGTCAGTGGGTAATGTATTTTTGTAATTCAGCAATTTCGTTGCAACAAAAAATGTAGGTACAAGCAAACACCGCAGAAAATACTTCAAAGCGGAGCTTAAAAGTTCAGTTTGAATAACTAATTAAATAAATAAATAAAATACTGTTTTGTAACCACGAGTAGAAAAACAAGGAATTTTTATACAAAAAAATATTTTTATTTAAACTAAATTAATAAATAACACAATGTAGACCTTACTTCATGGGGCGAAGAACCAGTTTTAAACACTTCAAATCAAGGGAGCGATGTAAAAAGAATTAGTCTAGGTTTCAAAATACTAATGACGTCATGATAGGCGTTATAATTACTATCACAATATTATGCAACTCGAAAACTTGGAGATCCTCTCCCGACTCCCATTCAGGAACTAGTTCTGGAACAAGATAGCTTCAATCAGGGAACTCATTATGGAAAAAAACTCTTGTTACAGCTTCACAAAATGACTAAGTACAAGATCGGTCTGCTCCTACTATTTCTATATACCCGGTATTTATATATTCAGGTCCATTTATGTTTTCTAATTTTAACCACTAAGATTTCATGTATTATATAATTATATATAATATACATTTATATATTTTTTATTTAAAAGATTGGCAAACAGGCAAACGGCCCGCCTGTTGGAAAGCGGTCACCTTCCCCAATGATGGACATTTGTAACTTTAGGGGCGTTATAAATCATTGCGGTGCCGACCTTGAAGGACTTTTTTAACGTGACGAGCTCAATGTATTGCCGCACAAGATTTCGATCATGTTGAACTGTTGGAGTTCAAAACTCTGTAATGGGTAACATAAGAAAAAAATAAATTTTTGGCTGGCTTTTTTCGCATGCACCGTCGTAATAAAATCAGAAGAGCACTCAGATTTTCAAAATCTTAGCTAGTCGCCACATTGTAATGACGTGTTAAAACGGTATGTGTAGGTACATCATAAAGTACGGTCGGGGTCAGAATTCCAGTAGCAGTCTCGAGAAGCAACAGCATGAAAGAAAATCGCACATATGATCTTCTTTATGCCATTTCCCACGTAGGTACGCGTGCACATGAACCAATCAGCACGAGCGCGGTTACCGGTTGCACACACCAGAGACACGCGGCGTGCCTACCGTGCGACTACGAACTTTGAGGTGTTACTGCTATTTTGTCCTGTACATACATGGCTCCATCCCAGGCTTCCACCGATCATTGTCGTAGTCCCACTTGGAGGAGATGCCGTCGATGGGGTTCACACGCAGCTCCAGCATCCTGCGCAGCTGGGCCTTCTGCGACTCTTTTGACAACGAGGCCGGCAGGGGCTCGAATACTGGAGAGGATATGACCAAGAATTAATGAGTTAAAGTGAAACATCGTGAGGGACAATCAAGAGCGATGGTGGCCGAACGGTTTGGCGTGTGACTTACAAGACGCCGACACCGAGTTCAAATCCTCTCGGCCTCGTACCTATGACTTAATATGTGCGGATTTGCCATCGCTCAGAACGGTGAAGGAAAACATCGTGAGGAAACCGGCATGCCCAAGAACTGCAACATTTTCAAGGGCATGTGACATCTACCAACCCGCACTGGGCCAGCGTGGTAGATTATAGCTCATACTCTCTCTCTGAGAGAAGGCCAGAGTCCCAGCAGTGGGAACATGGAAGGCTGATAATGATTGATCGTGAGGGACGACATTGTAAGAGTTGCAGGGAGCCTATGGATGCAAAAGGCTAATGGCCGTTCATGGTGGCGTTCCAAGGGGGGGGCGTATGTTCATAAGTGGATCTCTTCCGGCTGATGATGGTTATGGTGTACTAAAACCTCACCATAATAATGGTTAAACATCATCGCCCACCATGCGAATGATGTGCCGAAGAGGACGAACCCCAGCACCAGCTTCCACTGGCCCGTGGGGTGCTGGAACTCTGAGAAGGTTTGGCAGAAGGACGCGCGGTACAGGGCCTTCTTCTCTTCGCAGCAGAGACACCTCCAGTCGCCCCTTTCCTTCTCGCGGAGAGCCTGGAATACATAGTAGCAAACAGACAAAACTATGCACAGTTTTATGTGTCGAGATTAACGAGCGATGGTGGCCGAACGAACGATGGTGGCCGATCGGTAACACAGTTCGGATGTGCGGATTTACTCTCTCGAAACGGTGAACGTGAGGAACCGGCATGTTTATGAATTACAACATTCAATGGCATGAGACATCTACCGACCCGCACTGGGCCCGCATAGATATATGTACCTACCTTCTCTGTATCTTCTATACAAATATAAATCTAAGTGCAGCTGAAATTTAGCTGTTCAAACACGTCCAAACTCTTCCTCTAGCTGTACCTCAGCCAAAAAGGTTAGTAGCATCAACTTACCCAAATATCTCTGGTGTTTTCTTTGAACCTCACAGCTGGGAAAGGAAATTGGGCATCATCTTTGTAATTCGCACTTCCATTGTGGCCGAAACCGACCCAGTCTCGGTTCCCGATCCTGCATCTACCATGTACTGTCCTTACATATGCCGGTGTAAAAATTCTTGCAGATTTAGTAACAAACGTGGACATTTTTGGATGTAATGGTCGTGACAGGACAAAGTCATTTTTGTGTTTGGAATTTTGTTTTTTGCTGACGGATGCCGTCTAGGTTATGAAAGAGTTTCAAACAAGGAGTTTTATAGATTTGGTACTTATTTATCATGGGCGTTTAGATTATATTGGAAGCAAATAGGTTTCACTATGATAGCAATCCTATTTACTTTAAAAACAATATAAAGGAGTGGTTGGTTAGTGTGTACATTTTTTTTTACTACTTACAAGGTAGCGTTTGACCACAAGTCACCAATGTTGTGACGATGTGGTCAAAGATGGCGCCACGCAACATCTGTATTGGGAACTGGCTCTCAAGTGGGACTGCCGGAACACACTGATAGTGGCTTGGTGACAGATTCTTATCTTGAGGATGGTAGCTAGCCTAGCCTAGCCTAGGCGGGCACTAGAAAATGCCCTACCACCAAGCTATAGTTTCATCACGATGTTTTCCTTCACCGAAAGCTCAAGCTCATTGTAGGTTTTAAACCAACAGCCTACATAACTAATTAAATTAATTTAACTAAAATAGTGTGATACATAACGATATTCAACGATAATCCACTCAACAATGCCTTCTTACCAACATCTCATATTGCCATTTTACGGTACACCAACGGAATGCCATAAAATGTTATGCAACGGCACATTTCAAGCCTTAAACTGAGTCGCAATAATAGACGCTGGCCTCAGAACTATAAGACAAACAACAGAGATTCCTATTCTGTCTACCAATACTTGCTACTTCACCATAAAAATACCAGTTTATAGTTTATTTATTCATCGTCTCTCATCACTATTTCTAATGTATCATTATCATCATCAGCATAGTTGAAATCTTCATTCGATATTGTCATTGCTATTCCTAAAGGAAACGGATCCAATTCTATTACTTTATCAGGATCTCTATGTTCTTCTTTGCTTCTGATTACAGATGGAAATTCCTTATTAACAGTTTTGATCTCTTCTCTGTAGTTTCTTGTGTTCCGTTGTTCTTTGTTTTTATTTTCACTAGGATTGACGTCTATAAATTTTGGTCGAGCTGTTTGAATGTTAGCTGATATTGCACTCGTTCTCAAGTGTTTAATTTCTACCAGTTCTATGCTTGTGGATCGTTCGCTTACCGTTGTAGTTTTTCTGTCAAAGAAAGTTTCTTTAAATAAGGGTGCTTCAATAGGTATTTCTTGTTCGTAGTAACTACTGGTTTCTTCTGGATTACTTGATACATCATCATCAATATTGTTGTTTGATTCGTCTACTTTTTGAAACTCACTATACTCAATAACAGCTGTCTCTCGTGTGGTCTTCTTCTTAAAGGTTTCTGTAGCATAATCTAGTTTTACTGATGTAGATTCTAAATATTCTTTATAGAGTTGTGTCACTGCGTTGTTACTAAAAGAGTTATTTTTAGCTTCATATAAATGAATGCTACTTACTGATTTGGTTGCATTATTACGACTATCTTGAATATTTATTTCGGTGTCTCCTGGTTTATAATTTTCAGGATCAAGAAATAACCTTTTATTCTTTGTAGTGGTTGTCTCATATATATTTGCGAGGGTTTCTCCATTCATTACATATTTTATCACACTGCTATTAGCTATTATAAGCTTCTGTATTAATCTCTTGAGAATTTTTATTTCATCTGGATAATCTTTTGAGTCTGAGCGTACTTCTGAGCGAACTTTATGTTTAGATATCGCTTTAACACGAGATAGGGTAGTAGTGGTCGTAGGCCGAGGTGACGTAAGTGAATTCGATGAATTTAACGTAGGTCTTGTGATTTTTTTGAATCTCGTTACTGGTTTCTGTAAATTAAGGGTAAATTTAACAAATTAGATTGAGTTTAATGAATTTAATAGCAATGAATATTTACCTGGTGAATCACATTATCAATCCATTGAGCATAGTAGCCGATCTTAATGAAGACTGTGGGAGCATCAGGCATGCCACAGACGGTGGGTCCAAAACTGATGAGTCCGACTAGCTCTTCTGCCACCACTGCTGGACCACCAATGTCACCCTGGATTTTAAGAATATTTATCCAATTTAAAAAAGTAAATAAAGCATGGAGAGAATTAAACTTTTTAAAATTAATCTTATTTGCTTCCTTTTTTGAATCAGCACTCACCGTGCAAGCACCACCACCTCTGTGTGTGAAACCAGCGCAAAAATTCGTATCGTAAACGTAGTATCTATAACATCAACCATCATTATTATAAAACTTATGAGGATTATGTAATCAATTAATATTTTTTTAGGTTTAGCTACTTCAACATTTTCAACTAGTAAATCTTACTTTGAATAAACTTCTTGGCAGTCTTTAAAATTATAAACATCCAGGTGAGCAAATGTGAGCTTCTGCATATTACTGTATTTTTGCTTTACCTGGAAGTGATTGCTGTTTGTTATATTAATTAAGTAATAATTTATTTAGTTGGCTATTTAAATAATAATATGTTGTGCCTGCTTAATTATTTTAAACAAAAATATGAAACTTATTATTCCGTTATACCTATTTAGACTTTGTATTGTATTTAGAATTTGAAAATGTATCTCAATAAAGCCTTTTACATTTTATGAATCTATTATTAGTCATGTTTTTATCATTCTTAAGTTTTGTATATTATTTTTAATAACTCACACTTTTATCACCCCATCCTAAAATAGTAATATCTTCGACATCATTACTTAAGGCATCTGCGTTCCTATCATATTTAATTAGTCTTATCTTGCTTTTCGTACTATGCTTGACTTTATCAAGCATCTTAACAATGGCCAAGTTGTGTCTCAACGTGACAGAGTCATATTTTGGATGGAAGATAATCTTGACGATGGGAATCAATTCACCAGAGCGCTTGGTGTAGTCACTACCAACGCGGACGAAGATGGTGCGAGGATTTTCACGATACAACTTGTTTTTGTAGGCTCTGAAATTATATAAATGGATAATGTTGATAGCCGTGATGAAAATATGAAACTAAAGCAAATAAGATAATAGAACTTATCATCAAAAGCAATGACACTTATGGTACAAATGGTAAAAGAACACAGAGAGGTGTAAATCACACAAGAAATCATATATAAACATGTAAAATTTGAGCAGTAATAAAGCTAAAACTGGAAGAAATGTGCAAGGCCCATAGACATGAACAAATACAAGTAAAGATATCAACATCCATAGAGATTATTTCAGTTTCTTAAATCTCTTACATTTGTAAGCAGGAAGCCGCAGTTATTATTATATCCTCACTGATGATAGAGCCGGCGCACAAGAATTTGCTCATCATGTGGATGCTAGCAAGGAATGGATAGTTCTTGACCTTGGTTTTCTTGCCTTTGTATATTCGTCTTGTATCTGCTATTTCTGTTTCTTCCCCTGATATTGCCAATCCTGAAACTATTCAAGACATTGTTTTAATTACTAAACTTTTCGTCGTTCAAATTCCATCTAAGTTTATCTGCTCACTCTCTTCTGATTCCATTGATTCACTGCCTGTTTTAAATGAATATTCTGCAGCAGAGCTTGGAACTTTGGTTTTGTGCAAGACCGGGCCAGTTATGTTTTCAATTGTCAGTTTACTTATTTTTGACCATAACATACTCAAATCATATAAAATATCTTCTGTGTCTTCAGTTTTATTGTACATAGCCTTGGTTTCAAATGTGTTGTTTGTTACATGTGTTATATTGTTAAAACGATCGATTTCTTCTGTTACAATATCAAGAAGTATTTTTTTAAGATTATTTTTATTGCTTCTATTAACTTTTGCATCACTTATATTTCTGAGTTCTTTATAAACCCTACAGTTTCTTTCAGCTATGTTATTTAAATAGAAATGCATTGTCAGCAGCATTTGTGAATTATCTGATTTTTTGAACTCCTTATCTAATTTTAAGGAAATTAATAGTTTGTTCGCTATGGTGTGGATTTTACTGTTTATTTTTTGGAAAAAATTGGTTTTTGATTCTAAAATGTTTCTGAGGTGACTCCTTTGAAGATTTGCTGCTTTGAAACACGCCAAGATGAAGATTATAAGCTTCATGTTCATCTTTGTATCTTCATTGGTTAAATTTCTTATTACTGTACCTAACTTTATGCGAATGCTCCCGCAATAAAATATGGTGCCTACTAAATAAATGATTTTCAATTCAATTTCCTGCTATAAACAAATTATTGTAGGATTGAATAAAGAGTGATAAAAATTTCAATTTGTTATACATACGTTTATTTGAAAGTAATCGTACCTATATCAATAAAAGTTGTAGGTTGCATACATTAAGAAAAATAAGAACTTGAATAAAACTTTAGAACACAATGACATGTTTGTGATCAAAATAAATCTTTTTGTTTTCATATTTACCTTCATCGTTCTTAATTCTCAAGGTCTATTAAGAATTGATTTAGAAGAAGATAACACAATTTTAGTAACGGAGAACTCCATAAGAAATATCATTAATGAGTTGTTTACAAGTCTCCATCTGAAAGGTTCAAAAGTCAACCCAAAGTTAAAACGGCTGTCACTGGTTCATAATTTTTTAACAAGTGTTACTTTAAAAGACCACAAAACTTTAAACGAAATCGTTAGATTGACGAGAACTGATAAAAATGATGTAAATAATCAAACTGAAAATGTAATGATAATAAATGAAATCTTAAATGAAGAATGGAATAACACTGATGTTGATTGTGTAGCTGAAAATAAATATATAATACAATACGTTGATCTATTTCTGAGGAATTTTATTTCTGAAGGATTCAAAGAAAACAAAGATAAGTATGAGAGCTTAGAAATTAAAGATGAAATAATCCAAATTCTCCATAGCAACAGTATTGATAATCTCAACGCTTTAAATGTAACAACAGCAAAATCCGAGAAAGAACTTCTTAGTGACAATGAATTTTGGGGTAAGCATAGATTGAGTGTGACTCGTTAAGAACCTACAAAACAATATACCTTACTAGTTGCGCCTCGCGGTTTCACCCGCGTCTACCCGCTTTTCCGCAGGAACCCTTTTCCGGGATAAAAAGTAACCTATGTGTTAATTCAGGGTATAAGCTATCTCCATTCCAAATTTCATTCAGATCCGTTGTGTAGTTTTTGCATGAAAGAGTAACAAACATCCATACATCCATCCATCCTCAACTCATTCGAACTTTTTTGTTCTCAATGAGTTCTTCCTTCCACAGTACCGGATCAGGAAACCAGGCGTATCTACCGCGGCACCAGGACCAAGATCAAATATTTCCCGTTCATGGCTAGCGTTCAGATCTTCAACAACTTCCAATGTGGCGGCTCCATCATCAAGTCGGATCTGGTCATCACGGCTGCTTCTTGTTTACAACTGTAAGATTACTGGAGAATGGTTGCTTTTCTGCTCCAAACAAGAGCAAAAGCATAAAGTCAGAATTAGCGTTTAGTGAAACTGCAGCACACTTCTTTATCAACTTTACTTCTAACGTCGCCTATACTGGTGGCCCTTATTTGCCTTGAAATCGATACAGACCTAGTAAATATAATTATCATCCTCCTTTCCGATGGGGAAGAAAGGTTCTCGAGTGGCGACCACAAACCGGAAGATTTTCTGTAGGTAATCGATCCATTAGGTGGACCGACGACATTGTAAGTCATGGGGAGCCGATGGAGGCAAATGGCTAATAGCCGTTCATGGTGGCGTTCAAAGTGGAGACCTATGTTCAGCAGTGGACTTCTTCCAGCTGATGATGATGATGATGATGATCCACTCTTATGTTATAAATAGTACCAATAATATAGTAGTACCTTACCTAATTGTAGATACCTTACCTAGTAGACCTTACTACTTATAATTAAGAGTGTCGGTATGTCTTTTAAGAGCCTGGAACAACCGCTTCTTCCGCGAGAACCCGGCCTTCCTCTCCGTGCGCGTCGGCAGCAACTTCTACAACGGCGGGGGAGAGAGCATCTCCATCCTAGAAGTGTACTTCCACCCCGAGTACAACCCTCGAAACTTGAGACACAACATCGCGGTGATGAGGCTGCTGAGGCACTTGAAGTTCCGCAGACGCAAGCGAAGGCTGAAGAAGATTGAGATAGACAGGGTGGAGACGGCACTACCCTTGACGACTGATGGCATCACCATTGTTGGGTGGGGAGCGAGGGGGGTGAGTTTTGATCATTGTACTATTTGACGTTGGAGCGTATTAACCTAAGTACAATTAGACTTCTACTCATTCATGTTCCCGCGCGCAAAAAATGACCTGCTGGACGTTTTGCCGACGTAAGGAGGTTGGAACAAGCGTAGCTAGTATGAACTGATCACATGTTGCATCCAAAAAAAAAAAAATTTTTTTGAGTTTGAGTTTTGGGCCACGCAATCAGTTCAGAAGCTAATCTTGGTTTTTCATCTCAATTTCTTTGATCCGTTTCAGCCTAGCAACGTAGTGCGTGATCCCTGGTCAAATCAACTCGCCTTCGCTATATTGGACGTGTATCATCCTTCGGACTGCCAAGAAATATACTCCAGGTAGAGATTTCAACTAAGTGTAAGGAAGTAGTTAATTTCTTCTTCTTGCTTCATTTCCTACGGGAGGTCGGATGCTGATAGGGTAATCCTTATTTCGGAAGCTGCTGCTTGAAACAGGGATCTAGTGCTTATTAAATATAGTTGCGCCCCGTGGTTTCACCCGCGTCTTCCGTTATTCCACAGGAACTTTTTTCCGGGATAAAAAGTAGCCTATGTGTTAATCCAGGGTATAAGCTATCTCCTTTCCATATTTCATTCAGATCCGTTCAGTAGTTATTGCGTGAAAGAGTAACAATCACCCATCCATCCATCCATACTCACAAACTTTCACGTTTTTATTATTAGTAGTAAGTCTCCCTCGTGGTTCCATCACCCACAAGAAAGCACCATCAAGCAGTGGGTCCATGAGAAATAAGTGTCCTTCGTAGGTCCCACCTGTGCATCAAATTAGCAGATCGTCAAGAAAACAGCCATTTTCAACCATTTCCGGAGGTGTTTCAGCTTTTAGGAGTTACACTTTAGGCTGACTTGAATAATTATGTTGTCCTGTTTGCAGAGAATACGTAACTCGATCAAACTTCTGTGCTGGATTTATTTCAAAAGGTGGCGGAGCTTGTAATGTAAGTTAATGAAACTAAAAGTACCTACTTACTTAGCTAATGAGCGATATCGAATTAGAATCCCATCATATCGCAGTCATCTCGATCTATCTTAAAGTTATGTTGTTAAGCGTTTTAAATAGAAGTGTTTTATGTACATAATAAGTAGTTATTTATTCATTATTATTTTATTTATATTGACTCAGTTTCCTGTTTTACTGTCGCGTGTATCTTTGTTATATTCATTAAAGCACACTTCTCCTTTGATATCGATTGTACCTACAATGCAATAAAGTAGTCAGATAAGCTTTCGAAAGCGTTTCCTAAAATTAAGACAGCAAAATTTTTCAAAATGCTGCGTAGATCAGTTCTTTATGATGGGTGTAAAAAGAGTTCTTCAGAGTCGGCAACGCATTGGCAACGCCCCTAATGCTGTAAAATTCGATTGGCGATACAACTGCTTCCATTCAGGCAGACTGTCTGCTTGTTTCCGACTCTATGTATTATTCCTCTGCCGACCAGCTCCTCCTTATCTCGACTGTTCCACTCGATAGCACGACGTGGGAGGGCCAGGAGTCGTCAACGGAATCCTCACGGGGATCGTAAGCTTCGGATCCCCGGTCTGCGGCGCCCCTGACGCCCCAACTGTCTTCACGAAGGTCGGATACTATGCTGACTGGATCGAGGAAATCATGGAACTGGTAAGGTATAGTTTGAAGAGGCTTTTGTTCTTAAGCATCCAGTTCACCATCTTTGGCTTCGGTGTTGATGATGGCCATAGGCTTTGGGGTGGACTAACTGTTGCCGATGCTCTGCGATACCCATCTCAGCCCAACACTTATATGGAATTTTAAGTTGATTTTCATTCACTGAAAACGACAAAGGAAAACATCAAGAGGAAATGGGCATGTCCAAGAACCACAACTTTCAAGAGCATGTGACAAATAGCTCAAACAGCACAGGCCCACTGCAATGGGATAGATTATTTCCCATACCTATTCTCTCTGAGAGGTCTGTTTCCCAGCAGTGGGAACTTTGTGGACAGGTGATGATGATGACTGGTCTATTTTCTTAAAAAAATAATCTAAATTGCTCGTTTTACAGGAAGTTCCATACAATAAAAGAAGGACAACGCTTCGACCCCCAAAACTAGCTCATCTGACCAAATCAGAATATCATAATTTAAAGCGGACGACCTTCAAAACAGCCCCCTTAATGGATAAGGTCTTGAAGCCCGTACCACTCGACCAGATTGACACCCTGAGAATGCTCGAAGACGATGAACTGTTAAAGGAATTCCTCACCTCTATGTTTGCTAGCAAAGAAGTTGAGGAGTACAAAGATCTTATTAATGATGTTGCTGTGAAAAAGTCCAACGCTTTAGACTCGGAAGGGCTTGGAAAAATTAAAGAAAGACCAGATAGACAAGAAGAAACCAGGAAAGGAGAACAAGAAACCGAAGTAGAAAGCTATGACTCAACAAGTATTGAAATTGAAGAAACACAAAGTCCAGTTGTAACGGAATCTTCTCTTTATATCACTAAAATGGGTATCTTTGATAAAGAAAATAAACAGTCTGGTCGATCCTACACGGTTTTAGGAAAAGACCTAATCAGTGAAGATAATGATACTATAGATAATGATATAGTTCAACTGATTGACAAAATCAATGTCAGAGACATGGCGAAGGAATCATCGAGCGATAGCAAGGAAAGCGTAGAGCTAGTTCAGAAACCAGAAGAGATAGTTCGTAACGAAAAAGCCGAAGACGATTCGGTTTTAACTCTATTGTACATTTCTGACAATGAGAATACTACTTTTCACATCGATACTGATATTGAAGATTTCGATGAACGCTTCAGTGAAGGAATACCTATTGCGGCCGAAGGGTTTAGAGATAAGACGTTCAGAAACAATAAGACGAGTTCTTCTGTGTTAGACTTTTTATCAAAAAATGAGTTTTATGATGTGTTAACTGAGGCTATTGACGACGTGACTATGAATAAAACTGCGCTGCGTTATTAGTTTTTTCTTTTTTAAACTAAGTACAAATACTAACAATATAAAGTAGTAAAGATTGTTATGTAGGTTTGCAAGGTAACGTACAAAACACCTCACTTCCGATTTTAGAATGTGAATGGCGAAAATCTTCTAGACAAGCATGCTCCGTCATCGACTTCGCCATCACTTACAATCAGGTGACCCAGTCTCACCTGATTGTAAGTGTCAAATGCTTACCTATCTCAAATAAAAAATAAAAAAAAGATGAGACTGTTGAAATGCTTAGGCACATAATTGTCTAGTTTACCTACCTATAAAAAAGGTAGGAAGGAAATGTCTGAACTATTGATCTGAGATTTTGACTGTTATTTAATTTTGTTATCCCTTGAGTGTGATTTTTGGATTTGAATGTAGCTACTTCAACATTATGCTGGTATAATCACAATATTTTTCGAAGCCAAATCGTAAGCAGACGTCACTATTACTGAGATAAGATGGGTGTGATGTGTAAGGTAGAGTTTAGAATCAATTTATAGAAATAAAAATCTGCAATCGGTCGTATGTACTCATTTCTTTGTAATCTGCCGTGAATAAATTATTCTGCATAGAATGAAACGCCAAATCAATACTGAGATCATGATGACATGACAATGTAGATGTCGCTTGGATCGATTACTTTTAGTGTTGACACATTTCATGTTTTACCGAAATTTAAGAAAATATATAGTAATAGAGGTAGTTCATAATGATAAAACATATGAATTTGTAATCACAGGTGTTCATTTTCACATTTATGTAGTGTTAGTGCCTATTATTTGTATAAACAGTAGGGAATTATAACTTACGGATTAACATAGCAATTAGTAAATTAAATCCACTTAATTACTTCCAATATTATATATTAAATTCTTTTATTTTATACCTTTTTAAGGGGATACGAGTATGTTTTGATTAACATTATTAAGTAGTACTATATATATTTTATATTCTGTTACTTCATTAATGTATATTGTCATCTGTCACTGTCACGAACACAATTTTAAGGAAAAAAATATTTTACCTGGTAACACCACCCAGTTTTCAGAGTTTTCATACATTTTGTAGGGTGGTGAAAAATTCGTAAAGAAATCACATTTTCAAAGGTAATACCCCGAGTTAAGCTAAAATATATTACTGTGTTCAGTGTATTGGTTCGTATAAGTTCTTTTAATATGCATTCATAAGCGTAATTTGTGTACGGTAAGTGGAAATCATAACCACACTTTTTGAGTTCTCTATTTAAACTTTATTCGTAAATAATCGTTTTCATTTGTTTCAATTTAAAATTGGTCTCACTTACGTATATTTTCAGTCATTTTCTAACAAGGAAAGTGTTTGGTACCGGCTTTGACGCGAATTTTTATGTTATGTAACATCTATGTATTGATTGATTTATGGTCAGAGGGAGTTCCCATTCCAAATTTACTTATAAACTTCAACCGAACTCATTCTTCCTACGCGATAAGAAATTTACAGCAATACAAAAAGTATTGAAAAAATAACTGCTCTGAATTTTTGTGAAATCTAGTTATGCCAACCTGCTTATACCTATATAGCTTATACCTAGTCAAGGTTAAAATTGTAATGGACTTTTCATATTTCAAACATTGTTATTTATAACTTGAAACATTAACTTGTATTTGGACAAATATTTATAAAACTAATCCAAAAAATAGCTAGGTAGATAGATGTCCACTTTCTTATCATTATCATGGAAAGCATAAGTCAAGATAACATACTGTGACCTAATAATTGCCGGACAGACTTGTTCATAACCGGAACAGATTGCTTAAGACGGCGCTCACTGCTAGTGAACTCGTATCAGAAACCAGCTTGACTCGCAAACCTACGAGGACCATAATATACTTCAATTTTAGACATTGCTAAAGTTCGATACAGCAAGATATAGATAGGCTGTTAGGCATATCGGCCTAAGGTGGTTTGTGTATTATTTTTTTGTAATTTTGAATCCTACTTGACAATCTGTTTACAAAACAACTAGCTGCACCCCACGGTTTCACCCCGTGGGCTACAGTTTATCGCGATTAAAGGTAGGCTATGTCCTTTTTCAGGCTCTGGACTATCTCTGTACCAAATTTCATTTAAATCGGTTCAGTGCTTTATGTGTGAAAGCGAGACAGACCGACAGACCGAGTAACTTTCGCTTTTGTAATATTAGTATTAGTTTGTATTGTATTAGTCTCTTTTTGTAATTTAGTATTTGTGTCCCTGACTGGTTTCTACTTTCAATGGAGATATATGCGTCCAGCGAGTCGACTATCATTCTGTGTGTGCAATACTGTCCGCCACGCCTTGAGTCTTTTGACAATTCAAAAGACTGCAAGTTTAGCGGCCAGTTTGTTACTGTGTCTGTCTAGTCTGGTAATTTGGTAGCCCTTCGCTGCCCACTTTCAATAAGGTCAATATCTTTTCGGAAGTTCAGGGAAGGTTTAAAAGGTGACTTTTATTGGCGATACGAAGTTCGCCGGGTCAGCTAGTTTTAAATAAATAAATGTACTGGCAAGCAACTGCTGTATCTCTAGTCTCACCTGTTTCCTCAATGACTCCTCAGCACCATGGCCAACTACCTGATGCGCAGAGCGCTGCTAGATGCAGTCCGCGTGCCCCTCGCCAGCCGCGCCAGCTCCTCCTCCAGCGTCGGAGAGTTTGAGAAGGTAATTACTATTTTAGAACACGAAATAGATGTCTTAATGAAGACAACCCAACTCCCCTGGTGTTGCAGATGTCCATAGGCGACGGTGACCGCTTTCCATCAGGCGGGCCGTCAGCTTGTTTGCTAATCTATTACATAAAAAAAAAAAAAAGACATAAACCACAAAATAATCTCAATAATAATTTCATAATCTACAGCTAAACGGACATTTGTCCACAAATGTCAATTTGGCCATCTTTTTGTCTAAATTACACCTGTGCAAAGGGTTGGGTCAGTAGTGTAATATAGATCTATTGTAATAATAAATTTGTGTACAAACATAAATTAGGCTTTCTTTATTTACAAAATTGAGGTTATTGTTACATTTTCCAGATCGGCAACCGTGAATGGGTTGGGTTCGGGTACAACGGCATGCCCAACTACGTGGACAGGCCCGACTTCCCCATGCCCGCTGTGAGGTTCCGCTCCGACAATCCTGATATCAAGGTATAATACAAGTCTCCACTTAAGTTGCACACTTGGATGACCAACCTTTGCTTGGTTTTTTTCTTTGGTGAATTGTGTTTTTAGAAAATTGGTTTAATGTTGCTGAACAATACCACCTATTGCCATGTGGCAAAAAAAATAGTATTACTACTTGCAAATAAATGTCAGGAAGAGTCATAATTTAAGTTTAAGTTGATTTATATAGCCGGAATCTCGGAAACGCCTCCAACGATTTTCATGAAATTTAGTATGCAGGTTATAAATGGATCTAGCTAGGTTTTATTTTTAGAAAACGTTGTATATCAATAATTCACTTGAACATAAACTGAAAAATTATGAATTTTTCTGACATCTATTGGAGAGTATAATAATCCAGATAAAGATAAAGTAGCGTTTTCAAAAAGAAAGTCCGAGTAGTGAAAATGTAATTTATGTCTTTGATATATCTATCTATATAAGTATTTATTTCTCTATTTAGGTATGTATATCGTTGTCTAGTACCCATAACACAAGTTTCGAGCTTAATTTGGGGCTAGGTCAACTAGTGTGCAATGGTCCCCAATATTTATTTATTTATGTAATATTTCTTCGACCAAGGTCCTCCGTGAGAAAGAGAAGGCTGACTGGCGCAAGCTGACCATCGAAGAGAAGAAAGCGCTGTACCGCGCCTCGTTCTGTCAGACCTTCGCCGAGTTCCAAGCGCCGACCGGCGAGTGGAAGGGCATCGTGGGCTGGGGGCTGGCTATCATCTCCGTCTCCGCCTGGATCTACATGGCCATGAAGCTCTTCGGTGAGATGACTTGCTGGTACACTACATAATAGGAGCCTGAGGCTGATGTGCCTATGTCATGCTGTGTTTTTTTAGACTTTTTAAACTGTCAACATGAAGATTTAGTTTTTATTTCCAAAACTCGTGTTTCTGCAAGCGATAATGTGTATTGGTGGACTATTAACCATTATGTGTTTGTTAATGTGTACGAGTGTGGGAAATTGAAATGAAGTTGTGAAAGTGACTTTTCTAGTTGCTTCAAAAAAACCCGTGTAAAGTGCCACTACTTTACTTAAACCCTATCCTCTATGACCTGGCTCACTGCTGGGTCCCATCATCTCATCATCATCATCGTTAATACTTGATTCTACTCTTTGAGTTATAAATATATTTTATTACTTGACCCTGGCAAATACACTAATTGTGTGACGCCATAAAAAAGAAATCATGCTGTGTTGAATTTAACGTCTCAATGATAGTTAGTGTGTTAATGTTAAAATGATGCCTTATCAATCTTAAACACACCCTTCCAGTATACAGCCCCATCCCCGAGACGCTGAGCGATGAGAACCAGAAGGCCCAACTGAAGCGTATGCTGGACATGAAGGTCAACCCCATCGACGGGCTCGCCTCCAAGTGGGACTACGAGAACAACCGCTGGAAGTAAACTGTACCACGGTGAGCTTCATTATTATATGTATACAATGTATGTATGTATGTATGTATTATATAAATAAATAAATCAATATCGGGGACGATAGCACGCAAATTGACCTAGCCCCAAATTAAGCTCGAAACTTGATTTATGGGTACTAGACAACGATATACATACTTATATAGAGAAATAAATACTTATATAGATAGAAATATCCAAGACTCAGGTACAAATAATCGTGCTCATCACACATATATTTGCCCTTACCGGGATTCGAACCTGGGACCGCTAGCTTCGCAGGCAGGTACACTACTAACTCGGCTACCGCGTCGTCTATGTGTGTACTAGCTGTATGTATCCTATGACCTTCTCCAGAGTTCAAATTTCAAAAATAAGTAGCCAACATTACCTATCTGCGAGTGAAAGTCCCGTCAAAATCGGTTTAGCCTTTTCAGAGGTTAGCCGTAACAAACAGAAAGAGAGGCAAAAATATTAAAAATTGTTTTTTTCATGTAAGTACCGTAATTTAGTGAAAAGCTGTTCATTTAAAATTACAAACTGACACTTCAATTTTACTTTTTTTTTGATAAAATTTAATGCTAGGGAATGTCATGGGTACTTTTTTATCGCGAACTTTGTAGTTCATGCGGGTGATACCGCGGGGTGCAGCTAGTCTTTAGATAAAATCGGTATGTTTGTTTGTTGCAGCTTCCCCAGTGGTTGGTGCTAACATCGGCGTTGCTTTCATCGGTAGTTTAGATCAGTTATTTAAGTGACAGTTATGTAAGATACAATAAAATGTGATTCCAATCAATAACAATGCGGATTTTATTTCTTCCCCGGCTCCACTCACACAAATCTTAGAAGTCAATTTTAACCTACCGACTTGAAACTTTGTATGTGTAGTTGCATACAAAGTTTCAATCCTGATGACAATGCAATTTTTTGATTTAACTATTATATCGTAACCAATATAATTAAATTTTTAGTTTGATAGGTAGTTTTATTTTACATTTTAAAGTTTAGCTAAGTGTTTTTATTTTGATCTAAAATATAACATTAAATTTAATTATTTTATATTTTTGAGTGCGTTGCATATTATAAGTGTGATTTTTAGTTACTTTTACTATTTACAGGGTAGCGTTTGACTATAAGTCACCTGATGTTAAGTGACGATGCGGTCGAAGGTGGCGCCACGCTACACCTGGACTGGGAACTGGCTCTCAAGTAGGACTGTCAACACACCGATAGGTGTACGGCGACAGATTCATAACTTGAACTTGGCAGGGCGGCTAGCCAGGCGGGCAATAGAAAATGCCCTACAAGTGAGTCTGCCGGAACACTACGATAGGTGCAGATTCTTAACCTGGGTGTGGTAGCTAGCCAGGCGAGCTTAGATCTATTTGGTTTTGTAGGAATTAGGTCAACTCCTTTCTATTATAATTGAAAAATTGTAAAATGTGATGACATCAAAACGATTACAAGAAGATTGTTTCTTGTCGCTTCTTTTGCCGGTGTAACAAGGTTGGAACCGGCAGATAGTATTAAGTCTGAAGTTTTAAAGAGATCAACGGAAATTTGACATAGGTAAGCTCCATAGAAGTAATGTCAAATTGTGGATAGATCGGTTATTGAAACCGGCCCATAATACTTTGATGTGATTCGGATCAGTACTTATATTTTGGGACAACTAGAAATGAAATAACACAACAGAACACATTTTCATACTCACTATATTTTTCAAAACATTATTTAACATAAATTATTACACTGAGCGTCTCATTTAACACAAGTGTTACAATATTATAAGGTGCGTCCATTAATTACGTGAGGCATTTTTGAGAATTTTTCAACCCCCACTTCTGGTGGTTGGTGGTTTGAGCTGTAACTATTGGATTATTATGAAAAAAAAGCAAAAACACAACTTGTTCTATTACTTTTATTGAAGACTAGCAAGTATTTGTGAATATTACCGTAATTTAAAATGTTATTTAATATAATGACGTGATATTTGCCAAGACCCCCCTCCCCCCTAAGTGAGATTTGGAAAGATTTAGCTTGATCCCCCCCCTCCCCTCCTAGAATACCTCACGTAATTAATGGACGCCCCCTAACGATCTGTAAATAATAATAATAACGCCCACACAATCACACACATAGCTCTGATCCCTAACTAGGATCCCCTGCATCTAGGGTATCAGATACTACGCGGATCGGGGATCGACAACACCCAGACACGGAACGAATTTTTTCGCTTATATCTATTGCACAAATATTGGTAAATAACTTTACATATGAGTTTTTATTCTGATTTAGCAAATACAAATCTATTTTTATATATAGTCATTGATGTAACCAAAGGGGAGGTGAGGTTCTAGCTTCTCGCGTGGACTGAATAAATTAGGTGCATGAACCTAATCTTCTTTAAGACCGATTTTTTGATACGTGGTCAGTGTTAAAATATATAGTCACAAAATGTATGAAAGAAATGACTATTAATAATGATTTTATTTTTTCATATATCTAAATTACGGATCAAAGAATCGGACCGCAGTCACAGTCCGACTAGCGTGTGAATTACGTGTTTGATTTGATACGACTAATTACCTATTTTGATCGCATGTCATCTTTTTTCACGTCTTTCTATCTTTGTTTATTAATCCATTGTACGAGACTGCAAGCTTGGGCCAGTTGTTGATTGTACGCTGTGAAAAGGTAACCTATCTTCCCCTTTGTGTTTATCTAGGTGCCTATCTAGTTGATACATTTCGGGATATACTAACGTGGAGTTAGCTAAATACATGATAATATTATATTTCCATTTATTTTATATTACAGTTTGAAAAGTCACAAAATGTTATAAATTAAATGTGTTTTATTGCCGCTATACACATAAATAGTCTAAATATTTTATTTCAGCTGTTTTTCTAGCTACCGCTATGCTCGGACAGATTTTGGCCGAGAAAATTGGTAAGTCCAAAAAGTTATGCGTGGTTCTTTAGGTATGTGGTTAATATAATTATTTATGTAGGTACTTTATTTGTTTGACTGTAATGTCTAATTAAATTAATCGTGTTAAAAATGTAATATTCTAAACGTTTGTATTATAACGTTTGATTTGTACCTAAATTTGGGCACTGTCTATACCTAGTTGAAATTATAACTGTTAGGTATTAGATGTCAGTTTTACGCATTGGAAAATTTGGCTATAATGAGGCCGATTTAGTATTTTGACAACAAAACAACTTGTAAGTTTATTCCTATTTTAATGGTTGGCTATGTATTTTTAATTTCGATCTCAATTAGAACAAACTACTTAGATTAGACATTCTGGAGAGTGTTTCCCAAATAGAACACATACATTTTGTAACTTTTCAAACGGTCAAATTAAAATATTATTCTATTTTACAAAAATACCGTTGGACAAACGTAGGAATACCTACAATCATCATTTACCCGTCGCGTCGCCTATGTTCCTCAGACACTATTACAATAAATTCATTAAATACATACATATACATAAATTATATTTAAAACACCTATCACATTATTATTTTAGTCTCAACATCGATTGAACGTTTACATTTCTAACAAATCAGTTTTTTAAACATTTAATTTTTACAAAGGAACAATTAATACATTACTTATCTAAAAAGGTAAGATAGAAGGATATAGAGAACCAAGTTCTAAATCATACTGTCATTTTTTCGTACGAGAAACGTCATTGTAAAACTCTTCGGCGATTTTTCTCACCTCTATCATTTAGATCTTTCTTTTCCTTTGAAAGTTCTTACATCGATCGCGACTTTCAGCCACAAAATAACATCAAATCAAGTTCATTTCTTACACACACACAATGATGTTTCTAGAACGATAGTCTAAAATAAATATACTTACTACATAGAATTGGACTACATTTTAGGTGAGTTAGACATTTTTTCATGACTAGATTTAAGGACTAGGAGAATAGAATAGTCAAAAACTAAATTAATTACTCAAGTTGAGAGTCTAAGAGTTAAAGCTAATTTTCATTGAATGACATTGAAAGCGATACACAAATATATAGATAAAAGTTTATTTATTACACTCTAAAATAGTAATTTAATATTTTCCTTACAATAATCATAAGAAAATTTTCTGGGGACAATCACACCCCTAATACTTATAATGTACTTTCTGAACAATACGATAAATGTAATGTAACATTATTTTATTAAAACGAGTCTCGGCCGCGAACTGCGGTCGCCTCGATCTAGACTACTTTACATTAAATAAATAATTTAATCATTAATTAAATAAATTAATAATTTAGTTCCTGTCTTACCACAAAAATAATATAAGACACCTTTTCAACACAGTTTTTGCTAGAGCGTGTTTAAAAGTCAAATGACACTTCTAAGATCAAGGTGGGGTTCAAAAAACACGCGTTATTATGACATGGTTTACCCGCAAATTTTTAAAACACCTGTCCAACACATGTCTTATGGTAAGACAGTTTTATTTTCTTTCATTTATTCCACAAAAAAAAAATAAGACATACTATCGACGATGGCTAACGACTAGCTTATGTAACTTTTTTAGATAAAATAATTTCATTTTTATAACATCCATATTTATTTATTTGTTTTTATATTAATTTGTTATTAGGCTGTAGCAGGCATAAATCTAAAGTATGCACCGTTGTACGATTGATTTTTTTGGATAAATATTATTTTTTCATAGCTAGAGTAGAAGCTATGTCACTATATTCTAGTTCTCTATCGACCTTCTAGTTTCTACCCCACTTAACGATAAAATTACCTTCAGGGGCGCAAAAAATGTATTTTTCGTGTTTCTGCTGTAAGAATTTACAAATCGAATGATCTAAGTAAAACAAATTGAAAACGAATCTATGTAAATCTGTCTTTTACTTTTCACGACTAAACCGCTGAACCGATTTTGATAAAATTTGGTATGGAGATAGTTTGAACCCTTGAGAAGGACATAGGATACTTTTATCGCGGTGAACTGTAGTCCACGCAGGTGAATCCGAGGGTATAGTCAGTATAAGTATTCCATATCTTTGATAGTTTTCATTTCATAAAACGATAGCATTAGTATACCTACCTAGGTAGTGAGATATCATTTTTAGAGATCTGTTCCCAAAGGGTTCAATTCTATTGGATACCTAATGCGCAAATGGTTGTTTGACTGCCACTGGCAGACAACCCAAGCAGTTTTCTTTTTTTTTTAGCAACATTAAGCACTGGGCCACATTATCACTTGATGGTAAGTGATGACGAGGTCGATGATGGAGCATGCTCGTCTAGCAGATGCCTATTCACTCTCGATTTAAAGGCTCCCAAATCATACTTATAGGAATACAAAGACGCTGGTAGGTTGTCCCACTCCTTCGCCAATCTCATCCTAAGTAACATTATTTTATGGTTAAAATAACATGTTCCAGAGCCATGATGGTTTTGTAATAGTTGGCAGTTAGCCTCCAGTACAATGGTTCCCTTAGTCTCGGAAGGGGAACAGGCCCCCCATCCCGGCGGCGTCCCAGTCGGCCACCTCCACGGGTCCGAAGCACTCGTCGAAGAACTGCTCCATGGTCTTGTGGAGGTGGATGGTGGAGCGCTCGAAGTTGTGACCCTCGTCGGGGTACACCTGGAGAATAATAAAGCAGTGTTCATTGAAAGTATGGCGTCGTACACTTGGGTTTCAAAGTCAATTTGTACTAAATATCGATTGGTGTTCGAGCAGTACTCTATACCTAAGTATATTTGATTAGATTTGATGGATGGCGCTGACGAGACACGTTTCTTTTTAGCGTCCGTATCTCAAACAGAGAAAAAACCCCTTAAGGATCATTTTGTTGTCCGTCTGTCTGTTTGTCCAAGACCCTTTTTTTCAATAATGCGTTGAGTTATCAAGTTGAAATGTCAAATACCTAGTTGGTTACATCAAAATAGAAAAAAGTCATGAAATTTGGCATGAAACAAGGTCTGTGGTCTGTGGTCAGTGTCACGCTACACCTAGATTGGGAATTGACTCTCAATTGGGGCTGCCGGATCACACCGACAGGTGCTTGGCGACAGATTCTTAACTGACACACGGGGTCACTGACCTGGTGCGTGTAGAGCGCGTTGGCCTGTATGAGCGCGCGCGCCGCGGCGGCGGTCACTGACCTGGTGCGTGTAGAGCGCGTTGGCCTGTATGAGCGCGCGCGCCAGCGCCAGCGCGTGCTGCGGCGGCGCGGCGAGGTCGGCGGCCGCGTGCGCCAGCAGCACGCGCCGCGGCGGCGGTCACTGACCTGGTGCGTGTAGAGCGCGTTGGCCTGTATGAGCGCGCGCGCCAGCGCCAGCGCGTGCTGCGGCGGCGCGGCGAGGTCGGCGGCCGCGTGCGCCAGCAGCACGCGCCGCGGCGGCGGTCACTGACCTGGTGCGTGTAGAGCGCGTTGGCCTGTATGAGCGCGCGCGCCGCGGCGGCGGTCACTGACCTGGTGCGTGTAGAGCGCGTTGGCCTGTATGAGCGCGCGCGCCGCGGCGGCGGTCACTGACCTGGTGCGTGTAGAGCGCGTTGGCCTGTATGAGCGCGCGCGCCGCGGCGGCGGTCACTGACCTGGTGCGTGTAGAGCGCGTTGGCCTGTATGAGCGCGCGCGCCAGCGCCAGCGCGTGCTGCGGCGGCGCGGCGAGGTCGGCGGCCGCGTGCGCCAGCAGCACGCGCCGCGGCGGCGGTCACTGACCTGGTGCGTGTAGAGCGCGTTGGCCTGTATGAGCGCGCGCGCCGCGGCGGCGGTCACTGACCTGGTGCGTGTAGAGCGCGTTGGCCTGTATGAGCGCGCGCGCCAGCGCCAGCGCGTGCTGCGGCGGCGCGGCGAGGTCGGCGGCCGCGTGCGCCAGCAGCACGCGCCGCGGCGGCGGTCACTGACCTGGTGCGTGTAGAGCGCGTTGGCCTGTATGAGCGCGCGCGCCAGCGCCAGCGCGTGCTGCGGCGGCGCGGCGAGGTCGGCGGCCGCGTGCGCCAGCAGCACGCGCCGCGGCGGCGGTCACTGACCTGGTGCGTGTAGAGCGCGTTGGCCTGTATGAGCGCGCGCGCCGCGGCGGCGGTCACTGACCTGGTGCGTGTAGAGCGCGTTGGCCTGTATGAGCGCGCGCGCCAGCGCCAGCGCGTGCTGCGGCGGCGCGGCGAGGTCGGCGGCCGCGTGCGCCAGCAGCACGCGCCGCGGCGGCGGTCACTGACCTGGTGCGTGTAGAGCGCGTTGGCCTGTATGAGCGCGCGCGCCGCGGCGGCGGTCACTGACCTGGTGCGTGTAGAGCGCGTTGGCCTGTATGAGCGCGCGCGCCAGCGCCAGCGCGTGCTGCGGCGGCGCGGCGAGGTCGGCGGCCGCGTGCGCCAGCAGCACGCGCCGCGGCGGCGGTCACTGACCTGGTGCGTGTAGAGCGCGTTGGCCTGTATGAGCGCGCGCGCCGCGGCGGCGGTCACTGACCTGGTGCGTGTAGAGCGCGTTGGCCTGTATGAGCGCGCGCGCCAGCGCCAGCGCGTGCTGCGGCGGCGCGGCGAGGTCGGCGGCCGCGTGCGCCAGCAGCACGCGCCGCGGCGGCGGTCACTGACCTGGTGCGTGTAGAGCGCGTTGGCCTGTATGAGCGCGCGCGCCAGCGCCAGCGCGTGCTGCGGCGGCGCGGCGAGGTCGGCGGCCGCGTGCGCCAGCAGCACGCGCCGCGGCGGCGGTCACTGACCTGGTGCGTGTAGAGCGCGTTGGCCTGTATGAGCGCGCGCGCCAGCGCCAGCGCGTGCTGCGGCGGCGCGGCGAGGTCGGCGGCCGCGTGCGCCAGCAGCACGCGCCGCGGCGGCGGTCACTGACCTGGTGCGTGTAGAGCGCGTTGGCCTGTATGAGCGCGCGCGCCGCGGCGGCGGTCACTGACCTGGTGCGTGTAGAGCGCGTTGGCCTGTATGAGCGCGCGCGCCAGCGCCAGCGCGTGCTGCGGCGGCGCGGCGAGGTCGGCGGCCGCGTGCGCCAGCAGCACGCGCCGCGGCGGCGGTCACTGACCTGGTGCGTGTAGAGCGCGTTGGCCTGTATGAGCGCGCGCGCCAGCGCCAGCGCGTGCTGCGGCGGCGCGGCGAGGTCGGCGGCCGCGTGCGCCAGCAGCACGCGCCGCGGCGGCGGTCACTGACCTGGTGCGTGTAGAGCGCGTTGGCCTGTATGAGCGCGCGCGCCGCGGCGGCGGTCACTGACCTGGTGCGTGTAGAGCGCGTTGGCCTGTATGAGCGCGCGCGCCAGCGCCAGCGCGTGCTGCGGCGGCGCGGCGAGGTCGGCGGCCGCGTGCGCCAGCAGCACGCGCCGCGGCGGCAGGTTGCCCGCCTTGCGCCACACGGCGCCCGCGCCCAGCGCGCCGGCCCGCGCCGCCCCGTGCCCGCTGTACCGCTCCGTCCAGTACGAGTCTGCGGACCAAGCGGGCTCCATACACCACGCCCCTCGGAGGCGGACTTCGACGTCATGTGAGGTTACGAGTTCGAATCCCGCTACGTGACATGGAAATATTTGTGCATTGAAAAAGTACAAGTAGGATCTGATACCCAGAGCAGGAAATTCCTAGTTAGAGATCAGAACTCTGACATGAACAACTTACAACACTATAATCTATTGAAATGCCGAAATATCTAAGAAAGATACCCGTGGCCATAAACAGCCGTCTTCTTTGTTATTGTTAATTGTCATAAAGAGATTCTCAATTAGTAATTTAAGTCATGTTGACAGCCACATTCGTCAGCACAACCAAATAACAGTAGCCTGAAATATAGACGCCTTACTATGATGCCTCAAGTCCGTGAGCGGCGCTATCGCCGCCAGACACTTGGTGACGTTCCTGGCGTCGTCAGCCACCAGCGCTGCAGCCGCGCCGCCTCCGTACCCTCGGCCCCACACGCCCACTCTGGTACCATCCACCATCTTGAGGTTGTCGCGGAGGTATCTGAAAAGATGATGACCAATTTCTTCAATCAGGCACACGCATTATTACCTAATTGGTAGGCAAAAACTCAGGTGTGTTTACCCTCTAAAAGAATCCCTGTACCTAGTTTGTTTTTACTTCTTACAGTGTAGCGTTTGACCACAAGTCACCTGATATTAAGTGACGATGTGATCAAAGGTGCTACATCACCACGCTACACCTGGATTGGGAACTGGCTCTCAAGTGGGGCTGCCGGAACATACAGATAGGTGCTTGGCAACAGATTCTTAACTTGAGGGTTGCGAGCCAGGCGAGCACTAGAAAATGCCACCAAGCTATGGTTTCATCACGATCTTTTCCTTCAACGAAAGCTCAAAATCATTGTAGAATTCAGCATGGTGGTATCCCATGTAACATTCCCTAATGACTTACGATAGGACAGCAATTTGGTCTTCCACGTCCACCGATAGCAGTTTGTGGTAGATCTCCGTTCTAACTTCTTCGCCCTGAAATGATAAAAAAGTAATTTACCATCTACCCCGATGGTCTAAATCTAAAGAGTTCCGTCACTACGGCCCACCAGTAGCCAGTAGCAGTAGTATCATTAGCCTCTTACGTTTCCACTGCTGAGACAGAGGCCTTCTTCTTTCAGAGAAAGTTCATGCTTAATCTACCACTCTGGCCCACTGTGGGTTGGTAGAGGTTACATGCCCTAGAATGTTGTAGTTCTTGTACTATAGTTCATATACCAAAGTTCGGTTCCATGGTTTGTAAGTTTATTCGAAACCTCACCGAAACAAACAAACAATGAAATCTATCTCTATAATATGTATTAGTACAGAACACTTAAAGGGCTGCGCCGGGATTCCGGATCCCAACTTGGTATCAATATCTTGTAAGGTCACCTATTCCTCTACCGCTTGGAGTATTCTTGGGTTAGCTAGCCAGCTGTCAGATTGTCATGATGTACCTGTCCCCCGGAGCCCCTCGCGTCTATCTCTGCGACGATGAAGTTCCTCGCCGCGGCCAGGTACCAGCCCCAGCCGGGCCGCCATCGCTCGGTCACCAGCTGACCTCCAGGCTCGGCAGAGCTGAAACACAAACGTTTGGACAGTGTGGGCAGTATCGTAGGAATGACTGCGCAACGCGGTTTTGCCGGAGTGAACTACACTTTATCGCCGTAAATTCTATGTACTTTTCCAGGGTTTGAACTTTCTGCACACTAAATTTCTTCAAAATTTGTTCCGTAGTTTTTGCGTGAAAAACGAACAAACAAACAGTTATTTAAAGCTACCGTTGAAAAAAACAGTCAAAAGTAGAAAATTCTAAGCTTAGGCCACGATGATCTATGATCCTATATTTTTCAGTCAAAACTACTTGTGACTGTTTTTTTTACTAATTACAGGGAATCGTTTGACCACAAGTCACCTGATGTTAAGTGACGATGTGGTCGAAGATGGCGCCACGCTACACCTAGACTGGGAACTGGCTCTCAAGTGAGGTTGCCGAAACACACCGATAGGCGCTTGGCGACAGATTCTTAATGAGTTTCGAGTATCATATAGACATAATACTTACACATGAAGAACCAGTGGAAGAGGCAGGTCATCAGTTTCTTTAAACCCTGGAGGGAGTAGTAACCGCACTCTGGCTTCTCTGTCCGTTTGTACCTGTTATACAAAAACATAAATGAGGTTTCATATCTTGCCAACGTGCCTCTAATGAGTGCTGCCAGTATTGGCAATGTAAGGGGCAACGTTGGTGTGAATAGCTAAAGGGTGTCGAGACGTGTGCTGCAGTTTTACTAAACGCTACCCCAGCTTTATGTCTTTATTTCTTCTTTCCTTGAAGCTTAGTTTCTTAACTCCTGGACGGTCAAGCCAGGACCAGGGGCTAGGAGTTGGAAACCCCATGATGCGTCTCGAAGTACACAGTGTCACCAAACACCGACAGCTCGCGACAAAACTGTCCTGCGTATACCTCTACGCTTTCTCTTTGAGGTTCTGGTTGATATAAACTAACCTCAACTCTAAACACTTTGACTTGAGGGTGCTTCAAGGCTGCGAACTGCTGACGGAGGGCATGTCCATCCCATAACACCAGTCGTCTGCGTCCCTCACTTGAACATAGAAAGGTCGCAGGTGGACCCGGGCCGAGGCATTCCTAGGGAAAAGAAAGTCATGGTTTATATTTTTCTTTTACTTCTTAGACGGTACCGTTTGACTATAAATCAGATGATGTGGTCGAAGGTGGAGCCACGTTACACTTGGATCGATTACTGGCTCTCAAGTGAGGCTACCCGAACACACCTATGTAGAGGTAGATAGCTGTTTTCTCGTGAAGAACTGAATCGTCAGCACTTCTACATCAGCTCTCTGCTGGGACTCCAGCCTTCTCTCAGAGGATGAGTGTGGGCTGTAATCTACCACGCTGATCCAGTGGGTGTTGGTAAATGTCACATGCCCTTGAATGTTGTGGTTCTTGGACATTCCGGTTTCTTCACGATGTTTTCCTTCACCGTTTTAAGTGACGGCAAATGCATAGACCACACAACATATATAACAGCGTCGAACTTACTTGTACATAATAGCTGAAGTTCTTGCTAAACATCACTCTGTTGTAAAGGCATTCGGTGGGCAGGGTGTCATTCTCGTCGGCCACGTGAGGCAGCACGGTGGAGGTTGGCCACGCCGGCAATGCTGAGCTGCTATTGTCGTACTCCTGGAGATAATCAAATTCAAAAATAAGAATACCACATGTGCTTTGTAAGTTAAAGTGCAATAGGCAGACCACGAAGAACCGACGGAAAAGAAAGATTCTCGAGTAATGACCACGAACCGGAAGACATTCTGTAGTTAGGGCCCCACTAGGTGGACTGACGATATCGGGGGGAGCCGATGAATGGAAATGGCTAATAGCCGTTCATTGTGGCGTTCAAAAGTTCAAGTGTTCTTTTGCCGGCGTAAGGAGGTTGGAACAGGCGTAGCTAGTTTTAAGTTTGACGTTTTAAAGTGAGCACAATGTATCCTATTGAATAAATAAATAAATTGAAATTAAAATTGAAAATAGGAGGAACCCTATGTTCCGCTCCTGGCAGGTTATTTTTTGGGCGCAATCTTGTAACGAAGTGTTACAATAATTAATGGTAAACATTCGGGCTTGTTGTGCGCACGCTCCTTTAGAGTGGTTCGGAGGAATTCCCGGGGTGCGCGGGACGAGGCAAGCCGCGCGAGCGCCGAGGGCCGGCATTGCGCAGCCACGCCCACGCACGCCAGTCGCCGCTAGACGCTCTTAAGACGCACCCACGTCACTCTGCGCAATTCCCGAGCGCTCTAGCCGGTTGCGTACTAGCATTTGTTACAATTATTGATTGCTCTTTTAATTCTTTTAAAACTAATCGGTTATAAAGTACCGTAGGTACGTGTTTCCCGCACTAGGGAAACAAGTCCTGTTCTTCAATCTCACGCACGAGCGTGAGCGACAACCAACCAGCGCCGCAGTCTGGAACTTGCAGCCGTACACTGTCGAGGGACACCCACCATCTTCGTCCGACACAGGATAGTACCTGTGCTTCGAGGCGGGAACAGATTGGCCAAATACTCCACGACCCACTAAATTTGTGTTGCCTACCGATTGTTCTGCTGCGGTACCTACTTACTTTAAAATACTACTTTTATTCTAACTGGACTTCTTCTTTTTTTCTTCTTATTTCCTGACCGCAGTAGGCTATCTAGGGCCCTACCTAGGTAGACGCGACAATCTTTGTTACCTCATTGCGGGAATCATATATTTAACTAGTTTTACCATGCCACGTAGCTCACCTGATCGTCTCCACCAGCTCGTGTTGTGATATCCACAGGTTGCAGATCAGCTCCTGGACAGGTCAGGCACGCCGGAGGTGACGGCCACACTGAAGGCTCCACTGGAACCTCAATGCGGTAGAGGTGGCGCTCGCCAGCCTTGTCAGGAGCTGTGCCGATCAGGTATCTGGCAAGAGTACCTTGTTTAGTATGGATATAAAGAGAAAATATTTGATTTTTTGTACCGGAAAAATTAAGGACAGCTGAGTGGCTGGCAGTAGTTGGATGAGAAGAGCCGAAGACTGTTCTCAGTGGCATACCATGGGAGGGGCCTATGTCCAGCAGTTGACTGACACGCGCTGATGATGATGATGATGATGATGATGATGATGAAACCAAAAGCTATTGAAGCGATCGTAATGTTTGGTCCAGAGATAGTTTATCTAATAAAGCGTCAAATGGTAAGATACACTCGAATTACTCACAACAACTTCCTCCGTTCATCCCACCCGACAATCTGCGTGATCTCATAGCTGCCTTGTGTCAGCGTAGTCTTCGCATCGTTGGTGATCCTTATCGCGTGTCTCCAGATCCCAGGAGTATCAGCGATGGGGGTGGTGGTGAAGACTCCGGAGCGCGAGGCGAGCAGGGCTGCGCCCCCGCAGTACCCGCAGTCGTCTTCTACAGGCTCGGCGCCGAGGCCCGACCAGCGGGAGCCGTCGGTATCGTCACGGTATATCTAGAAGAATGAAGAAGTTAAGTGGTTTGAGAAGGTTGTTTGTCTTGTGTTGTCATTTTGGGTCAAGAATTCTGTGGTCAAGATTAGGGCTTAGCTCCTTTGAATAGTCTTCCAAATCTTTTCCTTTTCTGGTTCCATTATTTTTAAGTACGGACCTGTAACCACATCTCTTCTGATGGTAAGTGACGATGCAGCAAACCAATGACAGAATCTTTTCAAGTCTTTCTTAAGAAAACAGAAGGTGGTATACAGGCGATACTTCTTTGATCATTACAAAAAAGTTGGTCAAACTCACATCCTGACAGTTGTAATGTGTGGCGCTGCAAATGCTGATAATGGATACGTTCTGCGGGCGGTTCAACAGCAGCACCGCCACCCGCTTCTCCGACTGCCAGCCTGTCCAGCGGACGTACCAACCTGGAATGATGATGATAAGCTTAAATGTAATCAAAAAATATTCAGTAGGATACACTAAAACTAGCTACGCTTGTTCCAACAGCTGGCAAATGTATCATCATCATAAGCAGTGGTAGGTAACTGAGATGGCGCAACGACCTAGAATTATTGTTGCCCTCCGATATCAAAAGACGCCACTTCATTCTGTCCTGCGCCACCTCCTGCCAGTCCTCCACCTGGCAAGCGCAATTCCTTCGTGACTTCGTCACACTTGGTCACTAGCTCATACGAAAGAAGAACAAAAATAAGAAGTGACAGAGAATTCCACCTACTTCAGAAAAAAACCACCTCTCTCTGTCTGTGCCACCTCTCTCTGTCACTGTCAGAAATGTTCGCCTGGGAAAGTACCAATTCAACCACTAATCAGTAGTGTGTGTTTTGGATTGCAAGGCAATGTTTTCAGTGTAATTACAGAGCATAAAGAGATTTAACTTCTAATGTCTTAGGGCGACGACCTCAGTAAGTACATTTCCAGGTAGAATCATGAACTGTCGAAGCTCAAAACGCGTGGCGCGGTAAGTGACTATCATACCATGTGCACACGCACATGGTATGATGGTAAGAAAAAACCTGATAAAATCTGACACTTACTTTTATCAATATGCGATGTGAACTGCAAGGCATGTGGGAATAGGAATTTAGGTGTCTTCAGGCTGACGACGTTCACCGTCACCACTGGGTTGTTGGTGTTCACCTGAAAATTAAACATAGCTGAATTAGAGTGGAATTTAAAACCTAAACTCTATTAGGTTTAGCCTAGCAATAAATGTCTCTCATTTTCTCATTTTTTCCCATTTTTACAACACTTTTATCAGCTTGACTTGTAACTAACTAATTAATGCATCCGACGTACTCAAAACCACCACACCATTTTCCAATACAGAGGGAATATAACTCCATCTTCCATCATCGTCAGCAACATCAGCTTGGTATATTGAAACTACTGGGGCTCAGTGAGTATACAGACTCGACGATAACTCCAGAAATTGAACTTATATGTATTCTAGCGATCAACATATGTTTCACTTCCACATACCTTAGGGTACCGAAGCGAGGGTATCTCCGGGTAGGGCGGCGGCGGATGCTGGTCCAGGCCGTACCAGGAGTACCTGTGCTGCGGGACCTCGGTGCTGTTGTACGTCACAAACAGCAGTGTCTGCCCGTCGGGGCTGTACCACAGCGCGCGGTCCAGGCGCAGCACTTCGGTCTCGTACAGGAAGTCGGGAACACCGTTGAAGACTACACCAGGGATGCCTGGAAGTGGATGTCTTTGTGAACGAAAGAATAAAGTCCATGGGAAGAAGATTTGGTAAATGTAGGAGCAAGGTGGAGTACGGCCGTTGCCATTAACCTATCTATCCAAGGTTTGCCCTACTAAAGATAAAAAATTGACATTACTTCTATGGTGCTTGTGTCAAAGTTCTATCTCCAGTAGGTCGGTTATTAAAACCGGTCCTAAGTATGGCATGTTAAGGTGGAGTATGGTGCGACTCCTCGGCAAACTTAGTGTAAGACGTCGTTCAGCTAAATGGGGTGACGACATTATGTAAAGTGGCTGGCCGTAGTTGGTTGGGAGTGACCTGTACAGCTATGAAGCAGTCTGGTTATAATAATGATGATGCAGGAATGGTGTGGCAAAGTAAGGCGAGGTAAGGTGATAGATAAGTTGAAATTATGTATAGGTAAAGGATATCTGAAGTAAGGTGATATATTTAGGAACAGTCAGCAACAAAAATAGCTGAACACGTCCTAGTTTGGTGAATTTATTGTTTCATTTAAAATGCTTTCCAAAAAATGGGCATGTGAAATGTGTTGCCCACCATTGTTTGTGATCCTGCAGATGAGCCGTTTGAGAATCCAAGGCTTGTAATATATGTCGTTGTCGTGCACGAACACCAGCGTGGACCCCACGGGGGACCACTCCGCGTACTGCAGCAGGGGCGCTGTGCGGTCGTCTTCCACTGGGGAGATGGGGATTTTGTTCCTGTAAAAGTCAATCAAGTCAAAAGTCAAATTATATATACTTTACATTATGCAATCTCCGAACGGGGCATCAACGGTACCTATCAGTTGTTCGCTTGCCCGGTGCCCACGCCGGTGCTCGGACCCACCACTGCAACAACGCACCTACACTGCGGACGCTGGCCCTCACGCAAGTACCAACATATTGAGTTGTTTGCTCATAATTTAAGAATAGTTTGTAAGTACTTCATCTTCATGTTATGTACATACAAGCCAACATCGGGCAGACGTATCTATCTTCCAGTTTCACCTCGATGGTTTCAAAACCGAATTCATTAAAAATGATATTAGTTTATGACCATAGAATTACATGACATGTAATTCTATGTTTATGACCATGTCACTATAAAATAGTAAATATTGTTTTTTTCTGTAGCTTATCATAGTCGAAGAGCTCGAAACAAATTTCTCTACCTTACCTAATTTACCCAAACAATATATTCAAGTAACCCTAAACAAACGAATAAGAAGGAAAAACCTCAACCATGAAGGCAAAATGGGTACATTTTATGAAGGAATGGAGGAATGTAACTTGTTTTTCAGGCGTTGGTACCTTATTAGAGGAAAATACGGTGTAAAGAAACCGCAAATTCGCGCCACAAATTCGTTAGCTCAAAATATACGGAGAAACACATTTTACTTTCTTTTGCTAAGTAGCGGTGGCGATCCGTGCTTTAAAGTAGGTACATTTTGTTTGTGTGAATTTTATTACATCGATGTTCACGTCACGATTTAAAAATAGTAAAAATGTGAGACAGCATGAAGAAGTAAGGATCATACACATGTATACACTTCACTCACAAACTTTCGCATCTATAATATTAAGTGAGGTGAGAAGACATGAGGTTACAATTCAGTACCTTATTCTCTACATCAGATCAAAATATCACTGTGCCATCACGGCTATAATTTTGATAATCACTTACCTATTAATGACGTCATACACGTGATATCTTGCCAGCCGCGCATGACGCCAGCCTGCTCTCACGTCGGAGATCAACAAGACATATTTGAGGTCTGCTGACACCTTGAAGTCTACAGCGTTCAGTTCTCTCTGCGAACAAATTTATACCAAAGTTAAGCCATTTTCATTAATCTTAGGCATAAAATAGGGGAGGTTCGAGGTGTTAATTAAGAGGGCCAAATATTCTAAAATTACGCCGACATTTTACTATTTATTTCTGCGGAGAAATTTGAAACAAAGTAGGTAAGGTATAAGTTAGTCATTATTATTTGTGTGTCCTCACAGAATTTACAATTGATCAAACACGATGTACATAACGTCATCAATAATTCAGTCCGATTTTCAGAATCTACCGAAATACACGCCAAAACCAACACCGAATTCACTGATGAAACAACAAAAAGCGAAATGCTATAAAACAAATAACAACAAAACAAAACGGAATCGCGTCAACAAACCGTTAACTACTGAAATCTCGCTTCGGCAAATTAATAAACACTGTCGGCGCCGCGAAAAAAATACCGGAGCACGAATTTCAGGCCATTAATTAAGCCCATTGTATTGCGCGTGACTAAAATTGATCGAGGTTTTGGGACTTTCGGGGTGACGAACTTCGCTTTGTCTTTACTTCGGGTTTAGTATGTGAAATTAATAAAATTATTTTTTTATTATGTTTGGCAGTTTCACTCATTTACTTTTTATGTAATTTATACGTTAGATCTCAATTCAATTTATTTTTTTCATATCGTCAATATCCATACAATTCAAACTAAATGTATAGTACACATAAAATCTATGTTCTAGGTTATAGGCAATGGTATTATGTTTTTTACAAGTATTTACAGTGGTTTCCTGTATGTGTGTGTATCCCTTTCCTTTTACCTCAAAATTACTAAAACTTCAGATCAAATCTTAATTTAATTGAAATAGTGATGAACACACAACTACGCAGTGATAAAAAAAACGTAAAAAGTATTCATAATCGTTAGCCTGAGTCACTCCACTACAACGTTAAGCCACTGTGCCCAGTCTTTGCTCCCCTTTGCTTTGCGTTTTATCACTACTCCATCTATATCTCCATCTATCTCGTCTATTCATCTAGTATATTTTCTTCTCGGCTTGCGCAGTATTTATATTTGATGATGTCAGTCTCTGATGCTGCACACAATACCTAGTCATGAAAATCTGCAGACAACCACGTATTATTGCAACAAAGTGTTTTACTAACGTGGTGCTGGATCGTAAAGATTGCTCTACTATGTCGTATTGTGACTTGAACATTCTTAGAGTATTGTGAATTGTTACATTACATTTAATTACGTGTTATAAATTATGTAGACATCCAGCAGGGCCATCTTAAGCCACAACAGGGGTACAAAACAGTTTGGGACTCTTTTAGAAATAATATATTTTTTTGCTTTTGCTTTTGTCGTAGCAAATTTTTATGTAGTTTATTTTTTTCAATTCTATTGAATTGATAATTCATTACATTTTTTTTGGCGAACTGTGCTCTTTGAACGCTTAGCGTTTTCTACCAGTCATCCTGGACGTGCAAAAAAACGGTAGCGGTGCAGCAAAAATGTTAAAGAATAAAATGAAACTGGGAAATGAGATAATAAATATACTGCCAGAAAAAACAAATCTACATAATAATTTTAATTGGATTTCATTTTGTTGAGTTTTGACCGTAAACCCAACAACTTGAAACAATGTCAGCTCAGGTACTCTCTCAAGTTTACGACCCAAACCACTAGTTTATAGTTATTCCTTAGCTCTCCGACTATAACACGTGCGCTAGCTACACTCCCCTCGGTAATTTATCACCCAAACAAGTTGTTCTCATAAGTCGTTAGCTCCCAGACTACAGCGTTGTAAATGACGCCCTTGTAAGGGCTAATATAAAACAATGGTTAACTTGAACATTACATTTTGTTTAATAATTAGTTATTTATCTCTTTAGTTTATTTTTATTTTGTATGTCACGCTAAAACTCACAAACGGCTTGTCCGATTTGAATTTTCTTAGGGTTCCGTACATTAAAAGGAAAAACGGAATCCATAAAAGATCTCTGTGTTGTCGTATTTTATTTTATTTTACTCGTAGGTACATATCTCATTTGTTCTTTTTTATTTTTATTTTATGATTAGCGGCCATCTCGCTCTATTTGTACGCCTATTTAGGCAAATCATGTTGTAATAATTATATTTAAGATCCACAAGCAAACTTGTTATGTACCAGCACATGTTTACAAATAAAACATCTTTATCTTTATCTTTATCCGTCTGCCTATCAGTCAATTTTCCTTAGGGACGCGTTGAGTTATCAAGTTGAAATTTATATTAAATACTTGGCTCTACGATATCTTTCAGCTGTGAAAAAATCTAACTTATAAGTGAGCGCGATCAAAACCGACCGTCTAGGTCGCATATTTTCACATATTTTCGATTTAATATGGGGATCAACACTTATAGGGTACCTTTGAACTACTCATGAAGATTGGCGTGAAGCAATGTCCTACAGCACATCGTAAAAATAGTAAAAAGTCGTAGTTCTATAACTAAAAAAATAATAATTTTGTACGGAACCTTTGGTGCGCAAGTCCATCTCGCACTTGGCCGGTTTTCTTTCAATTTTGCTAAGCATTATGAACACCAATTTTCACCGATCTGGTACACATTTGGAATTCCGTGTTTAGCTACTTAAATCGCTGACTGTACGGAACTCCTCTACGAACACTCCAAGGACTTCCAAGCAATCCCATTCACAACATAATCACACTTTACCAATAAACATTGCACTGCGACCGAATGAGTCCATTTCGTATGCAAGCCTCGCTCTGTATTGCAGCTGCGACGCCGGCGTGGGTGCAAAAGGCAATGTATGTTGGACAATTAAAATTTATACTGAAGATTGAGAGAATTTCCTTTAAAGCTTAGATGTTTTCGAGTATCTTCTATCGCTTGAACTTTGAACACATTCTTCTTTGTATTCTTTTCACCTTCAAAAATACAGAAGGAATTTCCTTCCCTATAACTCAGAAGGAAAACTATAGTAAAATAAGGAAGGAAAAGGTAAGCCTGTATGCACAGAAGTACATATAAAAAAATCTGTGCCTGTAATGTTGAGACCACACTAAGGTCAACGTCAATGCCTATCATCAAGATAAATATTGCCTTAATTATTAACGCAATTGAGTGGCTACACTTGAACGGTCAACTTGAATGGAATGTACTTGAGTTATCGGCTAACGTCAAACGCCAATGTGAATGCCGTTATCAAATGTCATGGCCACACTTATGTCAAACGTCAATCATCGCGCTATTTAACGGCATTTCCCGTTAGTGTGGCCCCAGAAATAAAAAGAAAAACTTGAGTATTTAGATTTAAACAAAGAGGTTGCAGCGAAGTTCCATGCAGCCTACTTATGGTAATAGCCTATTTACTTTAACGAGGCAGCACTAAGGAGGTTGCAGCCTAGTACATAATAATATGGAGTATATAATATACTAAGGAGATTGCAGCAATTGCAGAGATTGTTTATAATTCACGTTGCATGGTTGCGAACTTTTTGGGACGATTTCATTTATTTTTATTGACAACTAGCTGATGCCCGCGGCTTTGAACGCGTGGATGTCGGTTATTGCAACCAAAAGTAATCTTGAAATTAATACAGTTTTTTTAACTATCCCACGGGAACTCTTTAATTTACCGGGATCAAAAGTATCCTATATGTTGAACAGGGGTATAAGCTACCACCATACAAAATTTCATTTAAATCGGTCCAGTCGTTTCGAAGATTAGCCCGTACAAACAGACAGACATACAGATTTTTTTGTCATTGTACAGAAATTCGACCTCTACAGATTTATTAGAGTATAGATAGATAGAAAATAGATGATACCTTTATCTGCTGCCACCGTTCTACTAGCGATAGAAAAACATCCGACTTCTATGGAGCTTTTGTCAATATTCTATCTATAGTAGGAGAAATTAAGCGAGGATAGATAATTAGATAGGTTTTTGTAACTAGCCGTTAGTAAGATACTTGTCTTGAGATCACTTTAAAGCGTCAAACTTAAGACTACGCCTGTTCCAACCTCCTTACGTCGGCAAAAGAACAGGCAAGCAACTACTGCTTAGCGGTTAAATAACTGGCAAAGTTGTAGTAGCTCATAATTTATGTTCTGAATTTTAATTCGCTTTAATTCGAGCGCAATAAAGCGACAAATTAAATTCCTTACTTCCCGGCGCGCGTCAGTAAATTCGCCGCTTTTCACGTCAAAGGGATTACTGTCATGCATAAACTCCTGTATGATGTCACGCATGGTGACACTTCACACGAGAATATAGCTATGCGAGGATGTCCTACTTCCTACTAATATTATAAACGTGAAAGCTTGTGAGTATGGATGGATGGATGGATGGATGATTGTTGTTACTGTTGATTGTTACTCTTTCACGCAAAAACTACTTAACGGATCTGGATGAAATTTGGAGAATACATAGCTTACACTCTGGATTAAAACATAGGCTACTTTTATACCGGAAAAGGTTCCTACGGGATAACGGGAAGACGCGGGTGAAACCGCGGGGTGCAGCTAGTATAAAATATATCTCGACCAAGGTTGGTTATGCGTTTCTACGATATTTCAGGAGAGTTAAAGCAAAAATGCTTTTTTTTATTATTTACTATTTACAGGGTAGCGTTTGACCACAAGTCGCCTGATGTAAGTGACGATGTGGTCGAAGATGGCGCCACGCTACACCTGGACTGGGAACTGGCTCTCAAGTGAGGCTGCCGGAACACAACGATAGGTGCTTGGCGACAGATATGATGTGATGGATGATGGGACCCAGCAACAAACCAGGTCAAAGAGTGTTTACGTAATAATTTACGTAAACACTCTTTGACCTGGTTTAGTGGCGCTTTACTTAAACTTTACACGGACTTTTTTGGAGCAACTAGAAAAGTCATTTTCACAACTTTATTTCAATTTTTCACGCTCGTACACATTAACGCACACAAAATGGTTTACACATTATCACTCAAAGAAACACAAGTTTTAGAAATATAAACAAAATTTTCACGTTGACAACTCAATTGCCGCCAAAAAAGTCAGTCCGTGTGTTATTTTAATTCGAAATATTTCCTCTCACGTCAACAGCATAAACAAAATGGCTTTACCGAAACGAAACACCGACAAGGGAACCTTTTTGTTGTATTTCGACACCGATTTTAAATCGGCGCCAGTTGCCAGCCGGCGGACGAGTTTCAGCTTTCGCGCCTTTATTATTTGCACATAATACTTTACTCGTACTTTGTAGCTTGCAAAAGCAAAAATACATTTTACTAGCTGTTCCCCGCGGTTTCACTCGTGTGGGCTACAGTTTATCGCTATAAAAAGTATCCTATGTCATTCCTCAGGGTTAAAACTATCTCCGTACCAAATTTCATTTAAATTCAGTAGTTTAGACGTGAAAGCGAGACAGATAGACAGAGTTACTTTCGCATTTATAATATTAGTAGGGACTAGCAACCAGCCCTGGGTTCGCACGGGTAAGAGTTTGGATTTAAAACGGGATAATTACCATGTTTTTGTTTATGTTTGAGTTCTCAATGTTTCGACACTGTTGCAAGCGCCATGATCACGAAACATGGCATTTAAAAAAAACATTAAAAAAAACTTTAAAATGTCACATATTTCATGTCGGGAACTTCTTGTACTAGAAGTACTTTTCTTTCATACATTACATCAACTCTGACTGAGAGAAACATAAACAAAATTTTCGACCTATCAGCCAATTCAGAACGAATTCTTGTTTCGATTTGGTATGAATTCGTTCCCAAAGACAAATACATCACAGTACAACCGAATCGGAAAGTGGAAAACAAATTCTGGGACTCCGTCATTGTCCCGGGTACGTTGTTATTAGATCCCGCGGGAGAACTTGGGACCGGGGCCTTTTATTAGCGGGACAGAATGCTCGCTTTGTTTTTTTTTCTTCATAGGCAAAGATCGTGCGATTGTGCTCTTTAGTAGACGGAAATGTTTGTTTTTTTTCTAAATCGGTTCGATGCCATCGTAATGTGGGTCAGTGAAAAAATAGGTAAATAAAGGCTAATCGAAGCTGAGGCCAAATCCTTTTTGAAGGAGACAGAAGGAATGTACACCTACATTATTTATATCATTTACATATGTACAAGTTTGATTTTTTTCACAGAAAGAGACCCTAAGGGCCAAGTACTTAATATTATTAATGCGAAAGTTACTCTGTCTGTCTGTCTTTCACTCCTAAACTACTGTGATATAGAGATAGTCTAGAGCCTGAAAAAGGATACAGGCTACTTTTTATCGCGATAAACTGTAGCCCACGCGGGTGAAACCGCGGGAAGCAGCTAGTATAATATAAATATCAAATGGATACCTCAACGCGTTATTCAGAAGGGTCTTGATTTACAGGCAGACAAACACACAGACAGATAGACAGACAAACAGACGGACAAAAAAGTGATCCTACAACAGATCCGATTTTCCTTTTGAGGTACAGAACAAGGAAATATAATAATAATTATTATTAACAAAAAAAACGATTTCCGGTTCCCCTCAATTTCTCTGGGATGCCATCATCAGATCCTGTTTTCCTTATCATGGTACCAGCCTTGGGATATCTCCTTAACACCAAAAAAAGAATCATCAAAATCATAAACGACGAAGTTATCCACGAACACACAATAAAAAAAGTATACGGTCGAATTGACAAACCTCCTCTTTTTTTTTGAAGTCGGTTAAATAGAGTAAGTGGGGCATGTTTACAACAGAGAGTGATCAACTTACGAAGGTAGAGTTGTTCATGAGCAGCCGCGTGGTGAAGTTCTTCACGTTGAACAGCGTCAGCCCGCCCCACCGGTCGCGGAACACCAGCTCCTCGTCTGCAAGAGAACGGACAACTCTATTAGCTAAGGAGAAAATAATAGAACATTATGTTTTTTTTATTACTTACAGGGTAGAGTTTGACCACACGTCACCTGATGTTAAGTGACGATGTGGTCGAAGGTGGCATCACGCTACACCGGGACTGGGAACTGGCTCTCAAGTGAGGCTTATCATGTGAGGTTTATCATCATCATCATCGGCTTATTACGTTCCGTGGTGGTTAAAAAAACTTTTTATTGTAATGAAGTGTATTGTCCGCGAGTGAAACCGCGGGACGAAGCTAGTAATTTTAAAAACAAAGTTGAGTTAATTTATAGATTATTATACACTGTTTTCAACTCGAGAACAGTTGGACCATTTTTCGTGATCTTTGATTTGTTGGGTGGTAGAAAATGCCCTACCACCAGTAAGTGTTATGCTTACCCATTAGGTACATTTCAGTGCCACCTCGAATTTCAAACACGTATTTTTTATATTTTATAGGGTTTCTTTGCTACACATACAAAGTGTAAAGGAAAACAGATTTGAGCCTATCATTTCTATTCTATCCACTTTACCCCTAATTGGTTTCCGATCACGTTTTCACAAATCGTGAGCATGGTAAAGGTCTATAAACACTGGCAAGCGAGGAAACTGTAGGAAAGACCAATGTAATCTGCGCTCCTTGATAGTGGCTCCTTAAACACTGGCAAAGAAAGAGAGAAGAGCACGAACCAGTGTAATTTGAGCGCCGTGACTGTAGCTCATTCTACACTGGCTGTTCAAACTGTTTTTAAGAACATCCAGTGAAGTCTGGGCTCCGGAACTGTAGCTCTTTTTATAGTGGTTATTTCAATAAACAGGCTTATTTACCAGTGTCAACTGAGCTATTTCGCGTTTCGTGAACCGTACCACGTAGGTACGCAAATTGCGTCGCAGTAACCTTATGAAATAGGGTTGGTTGCTGAGAAAAATAAGAAAATATTTACTGATGTTTTTCAGAGAACTGTTTTGCTGTGATATAGCGATATATCAGACACAAAATAATAAAAATGTATACTTAATGTACAATATTAACCAACTATAATTAATGTATAATCACTATAATAAAGTTATAATACACCTGGGAACTGGCTCTCAAGTGAGGCTGCCGGAACACACCGACAGGTGCTTGGCATCAGATTCTTAACTTGAGGGTAGCGTTTGAGTCACCTGATGCTGTCCTTTCCCTGAGTTAACCTACATGATTTATATCAGCGTGACAACAGCTTAAGCCTGCATAATTTACATTTAAGTGACACGTCCTGCTCAAACCTACATTATATACACTAGCATTGCAACTGTCTTGCATAATTGACATCAGCGTGACAACTGGCTGAACCTTACGATTTACGCCAGCGTGACACCTAACTTTTTTGAGACCTGTTTCTTTAAGAACGTCAATATTATTAACATGGTACAAAATGCATAACATCATAGTCTAAAAATGTAATCTTAAACAAGATTTCCTTGCGAAAACCTTTCAAAATGTACCTACCGTGACCTCCATCACACAAACACAAACCGTTAAGGGATAAACCCTTATAAGTCAGTTAAAATCCCCAATTTTTCCACCCTTCAAACTTAACAAACGATTTCCCTTCCAAGGGTTTATTCTACGTACAGTCAGCGACAAAAGAAGCTGCTAGATTTTCCAAATGTGTTTTGTAATGATTCGTTCTTGGTGGCCTATGATCAGCAGTGGACTTCTTCTGACTGATGATGATGATGATGATGACTGTTGTCGCTGACTGTACCAACCTTTACATCACGTTTATTAGTCCGGAAACGATGTAAAATGCTCCGAAAGGGCCTAAAGATGGATAAATTGTGACGTGTGGCAGCCCTATCATGGGATCCTGGTGGGGTAGCTGGCGACCCCGATCAATCACCCGGGGTTGGTACACAGGGCCGCTTTTAGTTCGTGGCGAGTGGACACACGGGTGGCTTGTTTGATATGTGGTGTGTTCTACATGGAGGTTAGCCTCAAAGGTACTGAATTTGGAATGACGTTTGTTGATTTGTCGCGATTTTGTACGTCATCTGAAACTGAGTAGAGAAGTTAACCTTCAGATAAAAAAACACGCTACAACCTATTTAAAATCTGATAAGGGTACATGAATCTAGTCTGCTTTATCATCATCAAGGCACTACCACTTGCGCCAAGTGGCTGCCAGTAGTTGGTTGAGAAGAGCTGGAGACCAGACTCAGGGCGTACCTTGGGAGAGGCGAAACAGTGGACCAGCAGTGGATTGGTACAGGCTGATGATGATGATAAGTACAGTGAACGCGCCAGCTCTAAACAACCGAGCTCCTAAACAGCAAGTCCGTGTGTATGTCTACCGCTCACTGTATGTGGTGAGACAGATGTACTCCTAATACAGATTTAATGTTGAGAGCACTGGTTCGAGGCTAGAGTTTGTCACGTGAAGAGATGCGCTGTACGTCACGTCACTACCAAATGGCTTCTTGAACTAGGGAGTGACGGGAATTAAATGAGCTAGGTCATCAAGCATATATCAGATAGCTTTTAGGATATGATTGTTGTTTTCGTTGTTGTAAATAAATAAATAAATTCAACTAACATTAAAATGGTGCGATGGTGGCCGAACGGTAACGCGTGCGCCTTACAAGGCGCCGACACCGAGTTCGAATCCTCTCGGCCCCGCACCTACGGCTTAATAAGTTATGTGCGGATTTGCCATCGCTCAAAACGGTGAAGGAAAACATCGTGAGGAAACCGGCATGTCCAAGAACTGCAACATTGAAGGGCATGCGACATCTACCAACCCGCACTGGGCCCGCGTGGTAGATTACGCCCATACTCACTCTCTCTCTCTGAGAGAAGGCCAGAGTCCCAGCAGTGGGAACGTAATAGACTGATAATGATGAACATTATAAATGCGAAAGTTTGTACGCGTGTGTGTGTGAAAGTTTGTTACCACGTATCACTGTAACTACTAAACCGATTATGATGAAATTTGGAATGGAGATAGCTTATACCCTGGATTAACACTTAGGATTTCACAGATGCATCAAAACCTGTTCTATTCTAAGTAAAAGTATGTCACATATTATGTATGTAAACAGTACAGTTCTCCCGCCCTCATAATAAATTCGTTGCACAGCGCAGATTGACTTCCGGTGCGAGCGCACCACTTCCGCTGCCGCCGCTGCCGCCATATTGCTTACACGGCAATAAATATGGCGGGTAGCTATGCGTATCAAGTTTACATGACAATGTAGGTTGTTTATGGGGGGGAGGGGGGAAACCTTAACGAAGTCTATTTAGGACAGCTCAAAAAAGCTTCCTAACTGTTCTAGGTAAATTATATATGAATTAGAGAGAATCAAAGGTCTTAATTTCAACTTTTTAGTTCTTTAGCTTTCAAGAAAATAAGCTGTGACTGACTGAAAAAATGTAAGCATTATTAGGGTATAATTAAATTTAAAAAGAATACTAAGGCCGGTAAGTTAAATGTCATACCAAATATCGGTAAATTTGATCTAACTGTCCAATTTTTGCATAGAAAATTTGACAATAAAATCAAATAGACCGAAATATCGTATGAAATTTCACTGACGGACATTTATAAAACCTGCCTTATCTGATACAAAAGTAGCCTACAGTAAGCAGTTAGCGACAAGAAAAACAAGTTAACAGATCGTCAATAAGCAGTTCCGGCTTCACTAACTTACAAGGCGTTAGTTAACAATTCAGTTACGAAACTAAACGCCAAAGAGTTTCTGCTTCTACAGAGAAGGAACAAAGAGACAAAGGTTTTAAGTTACAAAGGTGCATTGTTAGTTGGGAAAAGTTTGCCAATGATGGCGCTAAAATTGGCGACTGTTGTGGAAGTTAGCACCCTAGCCACAGCACCGTATTTTTACACATATGAGGAAGGACATAGGATACTTTTTATCGCAATAAACTGTAGTCAGGCGTTTCTTGCTGGTGTAATGAGGTTAGACGTAGACAGTTTTCAGTTTGACGTTTTAAAGCGATCACATGATGTATCCTGCTAAAATAAATCTAAATGAACATGTTGCATTTTGAATAGAACAGAATAGAATAGAATTTTCGTTTATTGCAACAATAACACTCAAGGTACATGCCGAGACGATGATGTTTTGCTGAGACTTCTCCAAAAATTTCACAAAATTACCATCGTTTATCCCCTTTCCGACCGTTACGAAGCAGTTACCATATAATTATGTACATTGCGAACAAATTGTGAGCAACGTCCATTGTTCAGAAACGTGCCGTGGCCCGTGACGAAGCAGCTTGCATGGGGTGAAAGATAAAGAACGTGCGGAAAAAGGTAGGTACTTACTTGAAAGAAAAACATTTAAAAATGGTTCTAAGGTACGTTTGTTGCATAACGTTTAAGATTGAAACTAGATTTTTCTAATCTGTCGCCAAGCACCTATCGGTGCCAGCCAATTTTCAATCCAAGTGTAGCATGGCACCACTTTCAACCACATCGTCACTTAACATCAGGTGACTTGTGGTCAAACGCTGACCTGTAAGAGGGCGAGCAAGTAGTAGTAGAAACACCATACTTTACTAGATTTTTAGATTGGTAGTTGTACTATTTAGTTTTGGCCATCCCAGGTATCACTGGAATGACGAAGTCACTATGTACTTGCGCTCACTCCAGGTGGAGGACTGGCAAGAGGTGGCGCAGGACAGAGCGAAGTGGCGTCTATTATTATCGGAGGACAAGACTCACTTTGGGTCGTTGCGCCATCTCAGTTACTGTAGTTATTATTTAGTTTGATAGGTTGTTACATTTTAAATGTTAAGGTTTAGTTTAGTGTCTTTATATTGTTATTTAAAAAAAAAAACAACCTATATAACGCAGTCCTTTTGTTCCCCTCAGAACACCCTGTGTGTAACGCAGGTTACCTGTAGCACTCAACATAACAAACGACATATAATTCCCCACTAATACCCGTAACCGTTAGGGCTAGCGCTTACATACAACTGTTGCATCGACTAAACTGTTTCGTCGAGTTGTGTACTTTTCGTGATTTCTACTCAACTGAACAGTTTAGTTGATGGAAGTGCGTATACAATCGATTTTATATCTTCTCAAATCGACCAGTCTTTATTCAGCAACGCTCGAGTCAAGGTGTTTACAAACCATGTCAATTAACAACAAAGTTTTAGTTTGTGCTTTGCTTTATAGAAATTTTAAGAGAGATAGAGATAGAGAGAAAAAAGAAGATACTGTGTACATCCTGTACTTAGTGATAGATTATCTAGTGGAATATTTCATACGTTACATTCTAAGCTGAAAGAGCACCCAGACAAGTTTTTCAAATATTATAGAATGAGTGAAGAAACGTTTAATCGGATCGACTGTTTAGTCGATGGTCTGCGCCCATCAATACAATGCAATACAAATTGAGCGCTTGATCGATAGTTGTCCAACTTTTAAATCAAAAGCAAATCGATATAGCTTTTTGGCTTTTTTGTCGAACATCTATCGAGTTGACTGTATGTGCGCTTTAATATATTCTTTTAAACATATGATACACAACAAAATAGTTGTTCAACTAAAAGTTGTATGTAAGCGCTAGCCCTTCCCCACCACCTCTTACGGACATCATTAATTTCCCGACCCGGTGGGATAACCCGGATAAAGGGATGGGCAAGGGAAAAAAGTGTCGATATTTTAACAGAGTCTGGAGACATATATAATATATTGTGTGAAAAAATACAACGATATTATAAACAGAGTCGATACTAATCGAGTGTAAAATATCAATACACCGTCATTTTTACTAAGCAAAACGATAATTTCATTCTTGTGTTGAAACTTGTGTTTCCGCTTCCACTAAAAATACAATTTAACGTGTCCTGTTCATTTGTGAAACATGGGTTATTGGGTTATAAATACATTTTTGACATCTATTTTTAAATCTGATTATTTTTAAATTTCTAGTGGTTGAATTAAATATGTAACTAATCAGAGTTGCGTTAAACTGATACGAATTCTATACTCCAAAATAAATATCGATTATCGATACATAGCCATGCAAAATATCGACGTATTATATCGATAATTGTATTAAAAACTTCGATATATCGATATGTTTTGCCCATGCCTACCCTGCTGCCCGGAGCGCCGGATGAACCCGTATAGAACTGTTCCCGCTTACCTGTTTACAAAGCGGCCATTTGCTGATGTTTATCTCTGTACTGTTGACTTAGCTACGGCATGAATGGTGACATTACAGTGGAAGCCAGAGGTTTGTGTAATTATTGTGAAGAGTGATCGGTAACGCGTGCGCCTTACAAGGCGCCGCGAGTTCGAATCCTCTCGGCCCCGCACCTGAGACTGTGTGGATTTGCCATCGCTCAAAAACGGTGAAGGAAAACATCGCGAAGAAACCGGCATGCCCAAGAAAAACAACATTCAAGAGCTTGCGGCATCTGCCAACCTGCACCGCACAGTTCTTACAAAAATGCCATGAAAATAATCATATGGTTTTTCCTAAAATTTGCCGGCATACTTTCCCGATTTTTTTTCTCTCTAATATATTCGGATCAAGCACGAATTTTTAATCAAGAAAAAATATTAAGTGATGAACAGCATTTCATTTTCCTTTTTCGTACCTATAAGATGCTAGTTGTTTTTTTTTTCCTTTGAAAGGTGTTTTGATCGAGAACGTTATGAATGCTATGACCTAAAAAAATCTATCAGAAGTGTTTTAGTTATACGTATCGGCGCAAAGCCGTTATTGTGATTTAAATAATAATAATAATAACCGATTGTCAATGAGTTAACTAATTTTAGAATGATTGTTAGAGGTTAAAACCTCAGCTGGAACGATCACAGGCAATTTTTACGAAGTTTGTAAACATTGCTTGTGCGAGGCCAGTTTTGGTATAAATACGACCGCTCGGCAGAGCTCTGGTCAGTCTGGCTTGAGCCGTCGTAGCGATCGGACCTCCCGAACTCTTGTGCCAAGTACCTAGACTACTTATTGCCGAATGAATAGTTTGAAAACTATCTACTTCGTTTTTCTGTAACCACCTATCATGCCCCGACCTGATGATGACGATGATGGTGACGTCATCATTGCTGACGTCAGTCTTGCTAAAACAGCACTGGGCCCGGCCACCCGTCATCAGAAGTGGGATTGGAACGGAATCCAATCCAGGACACCTCCTCATCAGCTCGTTCATCACATGATCTACTGGAACAAACCAGTGCTGTATGCTCCCAGCCGATTACGTCACTGGCTGTGCCGGACCCTTCGTTGGATACTGTACCACGACAAGCCAACGATCCAGAACAGCAGCGTATGCTGTTAATACATGCCCAGCCCATCTACGGCAGGGGTACCACCAAAATTCCTCATGGAAATGATGCAGAAGATGTCAGAACGCTTGTGTGCTCAACCCAAAGAGTCGCGAGTGTAATCAAGGATGTTTACCTGCCATCATGTGATCCGAATACTAATGTTGGTGTTCGTGAGGCCATTGAAACATGGAAGCTCGATGACTTTGATATCCGGATGAAGGCATGTAGCCTTTGAAGGGACGTGATATATGTGTGTCCACCGATGCGTCATCATCACATTGTGGCCTTCACAAAGTGCGCGTTATGCTACTACGTTACTAATAGGGGCCCGCGCGGTGTATTGACTGCGTTGAAACGAACCGTGCATCTACTTGAAACACCAACTTAAATCTTCGTTGATGGAAGAAGTTTCTGCGTGAATTAATGAATGAAATACCGTGACCACCTCAAAACAATATTCACGCTATGGCACCAGGAATCGGCCGAGCAAGCGGAAATATTGCAACGTTTGGTTTTGATCAAAAATTATGAAACCAAACAGTAGCGCTCCACACTTGAAGAACTGCAACTTAGGATGTACTGCACAACTCACCGTATTGCTGGAGTTGCCCCGTTCACACTTATTGCTGGACGACAGTACTGTCTTCCACCGGAATTGCCGAATCTAGTGGACATTGACAACTATGCTATTGAGATGGAAGCGCTTACCCTACACATGCAACTAAAAATGGCACAAGGTCCTGCTGTCTTGGATAGACAGTGTTTCAATCTACATCCATCCCTGCCAAAGAGATTACATACTCATCAAAAACACGCCGCGTAATCAGACATCTAATTCTAATTGCAGGTATCTTGTTAAGAGAGTTCGGCGTTCAGCTTCCTCGTGCCGCTCACCCAGGTGACCATGGGACCGTATCGGCAGAATGTGACTTATCTACACCGGCTGCCAAATACCCCGCTGCTACACCAGTCAAACTCGTGCTTTTTACACCACGTGCAGTCCAACTTGTGTAACCAAAACGGGTGAGATCCTTTCATTACCTTAAAACCCCATTAAGTTATCCCGTTTCCTATAATAACACTTATCTACGAGAATCTACGATAACCCACGAGAATCCACGAGAATCCACGAGAATCCACGAGGTTTCCACGAGGTTTCCACGAGGTATCCACGTGTTCCCATATTTCCATTCAAAGCGCACTATGCGTGCATTAACATGCAATGCGTTATGCTTCTGACCTTACCTAAAAGCAACACCGGTTGCTTACAGATACCAAACTCAGAAGAACCATATTTCGTTGTTTCAGTATCTACGAGGTTTTCCACGAGGTTTTCCACGAGGTTTTCCACGAGGTTTTCCACGAGGTTTTTCCACGAGGGTTTTCCACGAGGTTTTTCCACGAGTATCCAAGAGGTTTTTCCACGAGGTTTTTCCACGAGGTTTTTCCACGAGGTTTTTCCACGAGGTTTTTCCACGAGGTTTTCCACGAGAACACTACCAGGCTGGTGCAGAGCGCGCACCGCCTGTCAGAATGGCCGTATCGGCGCAAAGCCGTTATTGTGATTTAAATAATAATAATAATAACCGATTGTCAATGAGTTAACTAATTTTAGAATGATTGTTAGAGGTTAAAACCTCAGCTGGAACGATCACAGGCAATTTTTACGAAGTTTGTAAACATTGCTTGTGCGAGGCCAGTTTTGGTATAAATACGACCGCTCGGCAGAGCTCTGGTCAGTCTGGCTTGAGCCGTCGTAGCGATCGGACCTCCCGAACTCTGTTGTGCCAAGTACCTAGACTACTTATTGCTGAATAAATAGTTCGAAAACTATCTACTTCGTTTTTCTGTAACCACCTATCATGCACCGACCTGATGATGACGATGATGGTGACGTCATCATTGCGGACGTCAGTCTTGCTAAAACAGCACTGGGCCCGGCCACCCGTCATACGTTATTAAATAAAAAAAAAATACGTTGGCAGCCCTATATTAGTGAGTAAGTGACGCGTTCTAGATAATTCGAAGACAGACACAATACAGACAGACAGTTCTCCATTAAGAGATTACATGCGATACGGCTGAGAGAAGCAATCTAGGTAATGTCTGGAGGCTTGCATGCTGATGTATCGAGCTGCGACACGTCACATGACGCATATTACGTATCGCACGTAACCAGGACCGTCTAGGTCATATGTGAGCCCGAGGGGACTCAAAGTGTAATTATTACTAATAAAAAAATTCAGAAAACTAACAGCGCCCGCCGATTTTACGTGCGTATTTCTCGACTACAGCTAAAGAGATGCTACACGCGCTGCCGCTGCGATGTGTCGTCGCAGCGTTGACGCTCCGTAGTTACATAGAAATGTGGGCGGCATGTCGCACAGTGCGCTGAAACAACGTGCGTCGAAACGTTGCACGCGCAGCGCATAAGGAGTGCGGGAGACGAGGCGGGAAGGGGTGCTGCGGTGCTACGACGCAGCGCAGCGCCCGTCATGCGGAAAGTCTTTCTCATGATATGAAGATTTTATCGTGATAGCTCGTATAGGCAGAATCCGTAACAGCCTATCACTCACGACACTTTTATTCCACTCTGTTGTCGTTCAAAGACTATATACATACATACACACAATATATCCTACGTCTACGTCAACGCTGCGACGTCAGAGAAAGCTACGCTGCGTTGCGTCGTCGCAGCGATCGTGTGCCTCTCATTGCGTTGAAGTCACGGCGTTTCGACGTCGCAGCGCAGCGGCAGCGCACGTGTGGCATCTATCTAAATCGCGATAAAAAGTGTCCTATGCCCTTCTCGAGAGTTTCAGCTATCTCCACACCAAATTACACCAAGATCGGTTCAGCGGCTTTGTCGCGAAACCCGGAGAAGGAAATAGGATATTTTATATTTCGATAAAGTTTAGCCCACGCCGTCGCCGCGGATGAAATCGCAGGACGCAGCTAGCTATAAAATGCTCAGTTTGTTCAACAAATGCGAAACAGAGGAGGGTCGTAGGGCTGTCACTTCAGTCCATTTTGATATTAAATTCTTCAATAAATCAGCGCCCCTGACCAACATTCTGTACAACCATCCGTCTTGCCGCTATGTCTATAAATCAACCCTTGTAAATGCCCACCAGCTGTCACCGTGACTTCACCCGGTAAGCCTCAACTCGTTGTTTACAAGCTAATAGTTTATTGTCTAGTTATTTGGCAGACAGACAGTAGTATTGTAATTACCCGACAGCGAAATAAGGAGGGTTGAGTTTTTCGAGTGTATGCATGTATGTATATTTATTTCACACGTCCTGTAGCCTGGCTTGACGGATTTTAACATATGAAGAGTCATCAAATTCGTCTTTATTGTGGGAGTGACATAGAGGGTAATTTATTTTGGTCATTTTGGCGTTATTTTGGCGCTTTTTTGAAGTCGGTTAAAAATAAATGTGATTCCCCGCGGTTTCACCCGCGTGATTACAGTTTATCGCGATAAAAAGTATCCTATGTCATTCCCTAGCGTTAAAATTTCTTAACATTACCTATCCGCGAGTGAAAGTTGCGTCAAAATCAATCTAGCCGTTTCAGAGATTAGCCGAAACAAATACAGACAGATAGACAGACAAACTTTAAAAATTGATCTTTAGATGTAAGTAGGTACCGTATATAATTACGATTTAGTGAAAAGCTGACACTACTTTTAATTTAAAATTACAAACACACACTTCAATTTTATTTATAGAGATAATTGACTCTTGTTTCTAGTAGGCAGCAGCGCTAACCATAATTCTAACGACTTGCTCTTCATAATGTGTAAAACAATGTTCTGCCAAACAAAAAGCGAAATTCCTCTGTATTAAATTCCAAAACAGATAAAAAAAAAATGTCACTGAGCATTTAGGTCACGTGGGGCCGTGCATTGTACCAAGTCAAGTGTAAACCCGTCTTTTTTATAATGGGATGCCTGACAGAAGCCTGATTTAAGGCTTAAATTCAAATGATAGCTTGCAATAACTTAACCTACATTTAAATATAAAAGAAACCCGATAATCATAGCCAAGACTGTTCTCGATCAAGTCACCTTTTAAAGAAAAAAAAAAACTATATCAAAATTGGTTCAGCCGTTGGAAGCTGCGATGCCACGTTAAATTAACACTCTTCTATGTTAGGCATTAGTGTCTTAAGATTTTTAGTTCGTGTTTTAGGATCTATTTTAAAATGTCACATGCACTCGTATCATTATATCAACCACAAAAAATATTTTCTTTTAACTTTTTAACAAATAATTAAATTAATTTGAATCGTGAAAAATAAGTTAAAAAAAATATCGGTGCCAAACAAAACAATAATATTGTTATTCATTTATAAAAAAAATGAATAAACTAGAAAAGTTTGCACCGACTCAAAATTATTTACTTAGTTTACATCAAGTTAATTTTTCGTTATTCCATTTCTTTTTTGGCGGTTTAATTTTTTGTTCAACAATTTTTCGAGTTTAATCGGTTTACTGCACCCATCACTGTGGTCTGACCGTAGTTTTAATCCTTGCAGTACCTAATGTCCTTATTTTTGTCACAACTTAGGCTCTTACTATGCCTTAAATTTTTCATAGAATTGAATTTGGCAAAGATATAGTTTGAACACTAAAAAATTACATGGTTTACTTACTTTTTATCACGATAAACAGCAGTACACGCTGGTGAAACCACGGGAACACTAGATTCCTATATTATAATACTCGTTGCTTTTCACAAAACACCCGACACACGCCATCCCTACTAATATTATAAATGCGAAAGTAACTCTGTCTGTCTGTCTGTCTCACTTTCATGCCTAAACTACTGAACTGATTTAAATTAAATTTGGTACGGAGATAGTTTGAACCCTGAGGAAGAACATAGGATACTTTTTATCGCGATAAACTGTAGCCCACGCGGGTGAAACCGCGGGGAACACCTAGTGGGTCATAAACACAAATCTTAACGTCACGTATTCGCCTTTACAACTTAACGCATTCAATTTTCGCTAGATGGCGCCATTACCAATGGCAGCCGCCATTAAAACAGGCGCTTAGCGCGTAATTATGTCATACAATATCGTTTAATCCTGTCATGATCCGAGCAATACGCGATTAAGCTACGGTGGAAGAATTTTAGGCAGTAGTGAAGGTTTGAATCTCCTGTCATCTTGCTATGAAGACAAAAAACGCAGTGAATGGGAAGTTGCATGCAAAACTGTTTGTAGATGGCGCTCTAAGCGACTGTATCTTGTTCTTATCTCGTTGTGTCAAGTTATAGCTGCGATTGTCACTGTCAAAGAGTGGTTGTAGACCAATGCCAGGTGTAGAAATAAGTTAGATCTAGGTACAGCCGATCATGCACCACCCTAGCCTAGCGTGAAAAATGGTTAGTTTTTCTCCCCATTTCTGTGTTCTACTTTCAAAAGCGACAGCCAAACTACGAGCTTAGTGCAGTTCTGCCTGCACTTTTAAAGTGGCATTGCCTATTGTTATATAATACTTTGCAATGAAACATCACTTACCACGCGAAAAACCTGTGAACAAAACCCTTTAAATCTATACCTTTCCGCCTGGATTACGAACTGACTCTCAAGGGGGTTGTTGGAACACACCGATTTGTGCCTGGCGCTAGGCGAGCACTAGAAAATGATTTACCACCAAGCTGTGGTTTCATCTTGATGTTTTAAAAGTTTCTAAATGAATGTTAAGTAACGAGCCTCTAATATAATCTTGAAAGCTTATTCACTGCTTTCCACTGCGCTACGGGCTTCTGGCCGGCAGTTAACATAAAAATAACGTTAACCGGCCGTTCCGCTAACAGGATTGCTTTCTTATGAAAACGGTCGTTTAAACGTTTCGGGAACGGTTTACAGTTTAATTAAATGTTAGCTTCGTTGAACCGGCTCTGTTTGTCCGACGGATGAATATGAATTAGTTTCTGTCTGATATATTAGATTAGATGTTTTTTTGGCGCTTTACTTTGTTTTTCTGCTTTTTGGCTCACGTTTCTAATTTATGTTTGCGGTACCTAATACCTACGTAAATGAAATGAATCCTCTCGGCTCCGCACCTATGACTTGATAAGTTATGTGCGGATTTGCCATCGCTCAAAACGGTGAAGGAAAACATCGTGAGGAAATCAGCATGTCCAAAAACTGCAATATTCAAGGGAATGCGACATCTACCAACCCACACTGGGCCAGCGTCGTAGATTACGGTCCATACTCTCTCTCTGAGAGAAGGCCACAGTCCCAGCAGTGGGAACGTGAAAGGCTGATGATGATGAAATGAATAAGTTCAACTGAAAAGCTAGATGATAGGTACTTTTATTTTTAGGTTTTCCTTCAGTTATATTGTGCTTCTGTTATTTAAATTTCTTAATACTTCGATAACTACCCAAAAAATATTTAAAAATATATATTATGTTTAAACTAGCGATGACAGCCGCTGCGGTGCCGCTGGCTCGAGCGACCGAATAATGGCCATACGAGGCGGTTTCATTCGAGTTATGCACGTTACTCGAATCGATTCGTTATCTGACATACTCGAGTAAAATTACTCGAATCGTAACATCGCTGTTCTATCTTTCCAAACGCAATCACCGACCGCCAAACCGGCTGCTAACAACCAGTTTAGAAAGAGCTATGCGAGTCGAAATTAATTGGATGAAACGTATTTAACGGTTGAAATATTGTGGTGAGACCATAGCTTGGTGGTTGGGTAGCCTGGCTCTGTCGCCGTGCACCTATCGGTGTGTTCCGGCAGCCTCACTTAAGAGCCAGTTCCCAGTCCAGGTGTAGCGTGGCGCTACCTTCAACCACATCGCCACTTATGAAAGTCAATTACACTTTGAAGCACTGCAATTTGTAATACTGCGGAAAAACTTGTGAAGGAAGCGCATTCTACATTTTGCAAGTTTGCGGGTTGTATTATGGCATATAGAGCGATGTTGGTCGAACGGTAACGCGTGCGACTTACAAGGCGCCGACACCGAGTTCGAACCCTCTCGGCCCCGTTGTGCGGATTTACCATCGCTCAAAACGGTGACAGAAAACATCATGAAGAAACCGTGTCCAAGAACTGTTAAGGATATGCGACATCAACCAACCCGCACTGGGCCAGCGTGGTAGATTACGCCTCATACTCTCTCTCTGAGAGAAGGCCGGATTCCCAGCAGTAGGAACATGAAAGGCTGATGATGATGTTCTAACGTGGTCTTGAGAAATAGTTTAAAAACTAAAAAAAACACTTTAAAAACGCACTCAAAATATAAAATAATTAAATTGACTTGTATTAGTTACGATATGATGATGATGGTTTGTATGATGGCTACATAGGTAAGCCTAAAATTTATTAATTAATATTATAATTAATAATTAATTTATATTAAATAGGTATTTATTTATATAAAAATTTATTTTTCGCTCAAAAATCCATTAAACTCAGTTTTTCTCCAATTAATCGCAGTCAACTAACTAACCCAATATAGCTGAGAGCTCTTGATACAGTGGTCGATACTCAAGGTGTTTTTGTTTCAGATTGGTATAATTAATTGTGTTTACCTGAAAACAAGTTTTGGAAGTATTTCGAGGAAGGCGTGGTGCTTGGCACAGCCTATTTCACGGTGGTTAGGTCGCCGCTGCAGAGTTATAATAGATTTTCTTTATAAAAGATAACTGTTCCCCGCGGTTTCACCCGCGTCTTCCCATTATCCCGAAGAAACCTTTTTCCAGGGTAAAAGCTATCTCCATTCCAAATTTCATTAAAATTAGTTAAGCAGTTTACGGTGATACGTGGTAACAAATATTCAGACACCTTTTTCCTTTTTCCAACCTTTTCCAGGGGAAAAGCTATCTCCATTCCAAATTTCATTAAAATTAGTTAAGCAGTTTACGGTGATACGTGGTAACAAATATTCAGACACACACAAACTTCCACATTTATAGAACGAGTATTGTACTACTTGCGCCCCGCGGTTTCACCCGTGTCTTCCCGTTATCCGACAGAAACCTTTTTCCGGGATAAAAAGTAGCCTATGTATTTATCTAGGGCTTAGATACACACGTAGATTCTAGGGTATTCGCTATCTCCATTACAAATTTCATCAAAATCGGTTTAGTAGTTATGTTGATACGTGGTAACAAACATTCACACACATACGCACACATATAAACTTTCGCTTTTATAATGTTAGTAGGATAAAATTATAAAAAGTCTCAACAGATAATCCCTTAATAACTGTTTATCCGGAAATTGGATTCACTCACAGTTCGAAAACAATTTAGCTCGCGGAATATGTAATCCGCCCAGCGGTCAACTTGTTCCGCCCAACTATCCCAAAATTGGCTTCAAAATGTCTAACGTCCGAGGGTCCAGCCTGACCTAGTTGGCTGCCCCCACCCGTGGGCTGCCATCTGGCGGACGTCCAGCGCTCCAAAATAGGCAATAACTTGGGGGTATTTTCGACGCTTTCAAAATTAACGACTATTTTGCTGAAGTTACCTTATGTGAGTTATCGAATTGTATTTTTGCTGTTTTGGCAGTTGTGGCGGAAACTTTACCGATGTGAGCTTTTTAGCCGACTGCTACAGGGGGGTAATGTTTTTTGAGTGTAAGTATGTAGGTATTGTCTCACAATACCTACACACTGGAGAAGATTGGCACGTGCTAGGAAAGCGTGGAAGAAACTAGGGGAGGCCTATGTCAGCGGACAACCTGACACATAAACCGGTTGCTGAAAACTAAAATGTTATATAAAATAAAAAATGTTATTAATTAGTAATCATGTACATAATTATCATTATCATTGTTAGTATGTAATATAAGTCAGCGAATAAAGGCTTTATCTTATCTTATCTATGTAGGTATTTCTTTGGCACGCTTCCTGGTATTTTTTACAGACGTGGTGTCCTTTGTTTTTGGTTACAATTTTTCTTTGTGCCTCTCAAGATGTTTTCATGTACCTACTTCATTATCATCAGCCCGAAGAAGTCCACTGCTGAACATAGGCCTCCCCCTTGAACGCCACCATGAACGGCTATTAGCCATTGGCATCCATCGGCTGCCCGCGACTCTACAATGTCGTCGGTCCACCTAGTGGGGGGCCTACCTACAGTACGTTTTCCGGTTCGTGGTCGCCACTCGAGAACCTTAAATCTTAAATCTTAGGTATTATTTTTAATGCATATATTTTGTCATTAAAAAAGCTTAAATAAAGTTTTGTTTTGCAGTGGACTGTTTTAGGCTGTGGTGATGAAACTTCCCGTGAATAATTATATCTAATTGATAGTGAAAACCGCATCAAAATCCGTTGCGTATACTTTAGGAGTTGGAGAAAATCGATCCTGATCCGTATTCGTGGTTTTGGATCGATATGTCATGTTATAACACGTCATTCAAGTAGTAATATGTGAAGCCTTAGTACTAAAATGACATATTATGACATGACATATCGATCCAAAACCGCGGATAACGGATCAGGATCGATTATTAATTTCGGGTGATAAAAACAGACAGATTCGGAAAACAACTTTGTTTTATATCATGTAGAGATAAATCATACTATTATAGCTACCTAAATAATAGTGTTAAACGCCTACCATTCGAATATCTGTAATTATAATCTCCCATTGGTCCGATCTTGGCTGAGATACCATAATCTATGGGGATATATTTCAGCGCGGTATTATCTCTGAGCCGAGCGCGGCATACTAATGTATTGTGAAAGGATATTTAATGTGACACAGTATACAAATAATCAGTATGGAAACGTCCGACGAACTGATAACAGATGGTAAAGGAAAGTTATCGAGTGCGACCCGAACCGAGAGACGTTCTGTTATTTGAGGTTACAGAATTATTCAGGAAATCTATCCTCGTTTCATCAAATCCTACTAATATTATAAACGTGAAAGTTTGTGAGTATGGATGGATGGATGATTGTTACTCTTTCACGCTAACACTACTAAACAAATCAGAATGAAATTTTGGTGATAGCTTATACCCTGGATTAACACATAGGCTACTTTTTATCCCTGAAAAAGGTTCCTGCGGGATTACGGGAAGACGCGGGTGAAACCGCGGGGCGCAAATAGTTTTCTATATATATAAGAATCAGTCCTGTCTGACTGATATTAACGCACAGCCATTTGGAGGATGTTTGTCTTGATGTATAGGTGTGTACTAAGACATGATTTTTGTAAGGACACGGCCCATTTTCCTTGGACATTTGCCCCACAGCAAAACTGCAGGAGAATCGACCAAAATTGGATCAAAAAAAAAAATCCAAAATTGGATTATAGGATTTTTAATATAGTTTTTTTTAATCACACCAATTTGCAATCCCCGCTTGGCACGTTAATATCGATTGTACAGTTTGCATTATTTAATTATATGTTATTTTAATTAAATAACTTTTTTAGGGCTAATTAAGTACGTAAACTTGAAACGACTTGGGGCAGAAATGAGCCATCTCCTTTAACTCGTAAGGGAATAAAAATGAAAACTGTAGCCCACGTGGGTGAAACCACGGCGAACAGCTTTTTGCGTATATAACGTCCATACTGACTGCCAATATATAGCGCTATCAGCTGTGCCACGTGAGCACGTGACACACACGAAGGTACCTAATGTCGTGAGAGATTTATATGGCGGAACGGCTAGTAATGTTATTTTAACGACTTCTCGCGTTTTTCATTGTGACACAACCTTAGCTGTTGTTTTTTGACGATAAAATCTAGCTGACTTTTTTTTTGTTTTGTTATGGCGTCACACGATTAGTGTATTTGCCAGTGTCAATTATAAAATATTTCAAACTCAGAGAGTTGAATCAAGTTTAAATGATGATGATGATGATGATGATGATGAGATGAAGGTATGAGGATAGTGTTTAAGTAAAGTAGTGGCGCTTTACTTAAACTTTACACGGACTTTTTTGGAGCAACTAGAAAAGTCACTTTCACAACTTTATTTCAATTTCCCACACTCGTACACATTAACGAACACATAATGGTTAATAATCCACCAATATTACACATTATCACTCGAAGAAACACAAGTTTTGGAAATAAAAACAAAATTTTCACGTTGACAATTCGATTGCCGCCAAAAAAGTCCAGCTGTTGTTTTTTGACGATAAAATCTAGCTGACTTTTTTTTTTGTTTTGTTATGGCGTCACACGATTAGTGTATTTGCCAGTGTCAAGTATAAAATATTTCAAACTCACAAGTTTTGCCTTCCCGGAACCTCTCCACTAACACTTGAACTTTATGGTATGGTATTAAAGTTCAAATTGACTTAAGTATTATTACGAATCGTTTGTATGGGGAAAAGAAAAGGGCTAATTTTAGTGTTTTCCCGGCAATTATTCGAATTTTTCTCGCCGTAAAAACCATTCTTGGACTACAATGAACATTTAAAAAAAATATTGGTAAAATTGGTCCAGGCGTTGTTGAGTTATGCGCTTACCAACATATTTTGCGATTCATTTTTATATTATAGACTAGCTGCGCCCCGCGGTTTCACCCGCGTCTTTCCGTTATTCCGTAGGAACCTTTTCCGGGATAAAAAGTATCCTATGTCCGTTTCCTGGTCATAAACTACCTCCCCACCAATTTTCAGCCAAATCGGTTCAGCCGTTCTTGAGTTATAAGTAGTGTAACTAACACGACTTTCTTTTATATACATATATATAGATAGATAAGATCGTCTTCCTTGAAGATGCAAAAAAATGAAGTTCTTTAGCTAGGGTAATAAAAAATACGTCCATTTTACTACAGTTGTTTGTTTGTTAATTTTTCACGACCAAACCGCTGAACCGATCTTGATAGAATTTGGTGTGAAGACAGTTCGAACCATGGAGAAAAGTATAAAATACTTTTTTTGTGATAACGTGTTGCTTATGAAGGTAAAACCGTGGGGCGCAGTTAGATTTTTCACACATAAGTATCTCGTAAAAAATCAAAGGCCGAAAGTACGCTCATCTCGTATAAGTACTAAAAGAAATCAGAAGCCAAAAGTACGCTCGTAATACCTGCAAGTAATGAGAAACAAGTGGTGCTCAAATAAGTGGAAATATGAAAGAGAATTCGGGGGGAGCGTAAAAATGAATTTTATGTAACTGGGCCGGGAGCGACCTACCGTCCAGCTGTTTATAACTTGACCTATGTTTATTTGAAGAACCGGTGTTTGTTTTTTACGGGACAGCGTTTTTTTATTATTATTCACAATTAGGCAAGCATTTAACCAGAGTTTCACCTGATGGTAAGTGAAGACGTGGCCGATGATGGAGCATGCTTGCCTAGAAGATACCTATTCACTCTTGACTTCATCATTATCAGCCTTTTACGTTCCCACTGCTGGGACTCCGACCTTCTCGCAGAGAGTATGGACTGTAATCTACCACGCTGGCCCAGTGCGGGTTGGTAGATGTTACACGCCCTTGAATGTTGCAGTTCTTGGGCATGCCGGTTTCCTCACGATGTTTTCCTTCACCGTTTTGAGCGATGGCAAATCTGCACATAACTTATTGAGTCATAGGTGCGGGGCCGAGAGGAACTTGGTGTCGGCGTCTTGTAAGTCGCACGCCTAACCGTTCGGTCACCATCACTCTTGATTTGAAAACTCCTAAATTGTACTTATCGGGGAACAAAGACGCTGGCAGGGCGTTCCACTCTTTCGCTGTTCGCATTATAAACGTAGAAGCAAAGCGCTTAGTGCGGATCGGGGGAATATCAACCTTATACCTACAGATGTCGTTATGCAGTTCTAACGCACACCACGTTTGACCACAAGCCTTCCGATGTTAAGGGATGATGCGGTCGAACGTGACGCCACGCTACACTTCATCATGAAGCTAAGAGAGGCCTCCTATATGACGAACTAAAAGTACCTCGCGTTTTCACTAGATTGGATTCCAGTTTAACGCAATCAAAACTATCAGACACTAGCGACCCCGGAATAGCACGGGTGCAATGTAAATTTGTAGATAGGTACTAATATGGGGCAGTATTTTACAAATCTTTGATATTTTCGGCTTTTTTGTACTGTAACATGTAATGTATTCTACATATAAACCTTCCTCTTGAATCACTCTATCTATTGCTAAAAATTGCATTAAAATCCGTTGCATAGTTTTAAAGATCTAAGCATACATAGGAAAGTGACTTTGTTTTATACCATGTCAGACATAAAAGTTCAAACAAAAATCCAATAGAAACAGATACTCAGTTTTTCCCGAATTTTTTAATTTTCCGGGAGCCTTAAATTTTATTTCTCCCTAAAAACTTCTTTGGCTAATGACAAACGTTAAAAAAAGCCAAATCTCTCAAGCCGTTCTCAATTAGTGCGCCCACCAACGGACGCCATTAATTTTTTATTTCCATAGATAAAAAGGTTATACAAATATTATGTAAAACATTGGTATTACCTACATAATATAAAAACGGTTCGTTTCATTTTCCAGAAAAACGAAATCTCATTATATTCCCACAAAAGAATGTTCGATACAAGAAGTAACATCCAAATAGCAATAACATCGAGACTCGGTACGTGAGACGAATGAATTCCTTTTAACTACGATAATAATGAACCTTAGCAACCCTTCGTACAGTACCTTATTGCTTTGGATTCATGACTGAACAATATACGTCGTGAATGCGACGGTATATAGATACCGTACCTACCTATATCTACCTATAATGAATTTGTAAAAGATGTCTGTACATTATAGTTCTTTCGTTTGCACCTATGACTTAATTATACATTACAAAAGGAACAAAAAGCTCGACTGCGCCAAAAGAAAGTACCCTATGTCATTCCCACAATAAAGACGAATCTAATGACACCTCATAAGTTAAAATCCTTCAAGCCATTTAGACTACAGGCCGTGCCAAACTAATTCTATTGATAGTTTATTCTTTACGAGCAAAATCACTATCGATACTATCGATAGTATTGCTTCGTTTTGAGCTATCGATAGTACCTAGCCTTTTCAGATGAAATCTATCGATAGTTTTGCCATCGATAATTCGGCAACACTATCTCAAACATGCCTCTGCCAAACCGTATACTCTCAGCAATATGGCCGAAAGAAAAATAGGATAAACATGACTTATTTAGCCGTAATATATCATACATGTCACCCACCTGAGCTGGCTTCCTTCCAGCGCTTAATCCATTACTTAGCGTCCTTCCTCGGCACGCCTCTTTGAAGATAAGCTTGCGAGACATGTTCGTAATTAGGGATCGCAATATCGATACCATTTTTCAATACCGGTATTTTCGATATTGCTATTTTTTCAATTCCGGAATCCCGGGATTTTCGATATTTTCGATATTATTACAAAAAAATTGTTTTGCTTCACATAAATCAGTTTAAACGATAGTTTTCGACATAAATGTCATAAGAATATTAACCCTTAGTGTTAAGCAGTTTAAAAGTAATTCAAAATAGTTATGAGAAAGACAGGAAAGTGTGAAAAAGTTAAAATAACCTAAATCTGTATTCTTCACGTTGTTTATTAATTTGAATTAACATCAACCCCTGATAACAAACTAAAATAAATTATATAATCAATAATTAAAACGAAAACAGATCTTCTAAGAATTATATATTGTAGAACAATCCAAAATGGCGTTTGTCTTATTGAGAATAAATTCTTTAAACCTAAAATAGGTTTATAAATTTAAATAGTGACTCATAATAGGACTCCATAACACACCAATGGATTTTTATGTCAAAAAATATACATCTTAGTCCATAAATGTCATACCCAGGTGCTGGTTAAACATGCTTGGAAATAATAGTATTATTTTGACAACCTTCTTCGAGATAAATCGAACTTGCTGCACTGCCCAATTATATGTGAGCAGCAACCGGCAAAATTTGTATGAAAATCCATATCTGTCGTGTTTAGCAGCCAAATAAATTACACAGAAAACTCATATCTGTCGTGTTTAGCGGCCAAATGAATTACATAGTAAACTCATATCTGTCGTGTTATTTAAAAATGGAACGACTTTTACTCTGATACATGGCAACGAAGGAGGCAATTTATCAAAGGTTTTATTTAAATTCCGAACCGGCTTGCACATAAAAACCTGTTTGTTGAAAAAAAAGCAAATGATCACTATAACGCGAGAATTTTTTGTTGTTGTTCGTTGTTCGTCATTGGTTTTGAAAAGTAATTATATTTGACAAAATGAGTTCAAGTGAAGACAATGAGTGAAGTGTGATGCTTTGCTTTGATGCTTAAACCTTACTGCCATCTGAAATTCAAGAGGCAGCAAGAGCCGTAATAGAAAACTTGTTACAGCCAAAGTCGAAAGAAAAAAGTTCTGCCCAGGTGTTACTTAGTTTTAATTTCCGCGCATTATTTGAGAAAAGTACTATACAAGCCTTGGCCATAACTAGGCATTGATGAACTCAGGTATGTGTGCCTCGGCTTTGCCTCGGCCCACATTTACACCTTCTTCTCTCAATGCCTACGTTGATGGCCACTGCAGTAATGTACTATAGGCTCTGTATAATCTGACGTAAAATGTGAATTGGGTGTATGGTACCATATCTTCCCCGAATAGAGGTGTGCTTCGATGGTTAGTATTCGTCAAACCTACGGACAAGAAGAGTTTACAGCAGAAGAATAGGATAGGTCAATAGTTTGCAAAAGATTAATCTTCTCTATTGAAAAACAAAATGACCCATGCTTTTCGAGATCTCACAGAAAAGAGAACATTAAAGAATTAATTAAGGTAAATTCAGTTGCCACTTTAAAATAGATACCTAGATAGATAACGCTTACTTTTAATACTCATTTTATAAAAAAGAACAAATTTGCCCTAGACAAAAAATATATTACTTATGTCAAATTTAGTCAATGCTTTACTGCCTGCCGTGTTGTTAATACAGCAGTTGCTGACGTTGCTGTTCTTCCTTGCACCTTATTTTTATACAACAATGAACTCCTTACCAAAAGGTACTGGATTACTGAATAAAATTACGTCGACCCGGCTAGTCCAGCATCTCGTATCGAAGTTGGAAGCTAGAACGCTGTCCACATACCTGTATTTTATGCAGGTGTGGACTGACTGGCCTTCTTTTAATGTTTGTTTATCGTTAAATTAGGAAATGATTAGATCAAGTTTTTAAATTATGCAATATCGAAAATATCGAAAATCTCGTTATCGATAAATTCAATCCCGGTATTTCAGATCGACAAAAATCGTCCGATATTCCGGTAATTTCGATATTCGATATTCCGGTTTGCGAACCCTATTCGTAATGTACGGATCCGAAAGGAAACCTTCGGGACTTTCTACTACTGAATTTCTGGAATCTTGAATTTTCTTTCTATTTTATTCTTTGTCAACAAGGTTACAGACTTATTTAACACTAGTTGCACCCCGTGGTTTCTACCGCGTCTTCCCGTTATCCCGCAGGAACTTTTTTCCGGGATAAAAAGTCTGTGTTAATCCAGGGTATAAGCTAACACCATTGCAAATTTCATCAAAACGGTTTAGTAGTTACAAACTCATTTTGCGCTGGGGGTTAATAAATGAGACAGAAGCTCGCGTCACTCCCGCTGAGCTGAACTATCATGCTTACATCTATTCTGGATTTCCAATAACAACATTTGCGTCGGCCTATTCCCTCTGCGATGACTTAGTTAGGGCCCTCTCACACAGTATGGGACTGTAATCTAATAAGCTATCACTAATACGTCTTCTCACAGGCCACATCGCTCGACGAACCGATAACCGATGGGGAAGAAAGGTTCTCGAGTGGCGACCACGAACAGTACGACGCTCTGTAGGTAGACCCGCGCTAGGTGGACCGATGACATCATAAGAGTCGCAGGGAGCAGATGGCTGATAGCCGTTCATGGAGGCCTATGTTCAGCAGTGGACTTCTTCCGGCTGATGATGAATACGTCTTCTGACTAAATTGATATGCAAGTAGCGATGGGAAAGTCAGCGATACTTTACAGAGCTTTTTGTGCAGGGTAGCGTTTGACAAGTCAGGTGGTCGAAGGTGGTGACACGCTACACCTGGATCGGTAACTGCTCTCATGTCTGCCGGAACACACCGATAGGTGCTTGGCGATTTTTAACTTGAGCGTGATTTGCGAGATGGAAATTTGACATAAGCTCCATAGAAGTAATGTCAAATTAATATAAATAAATATATTGTCTATAATTGTCAAATTTATGTCAAACCGTGGATAGATCGGTTATTGAAACCGATAGTAGTTACAGTGAAACGTGGTAACAAACATTCACACACACAAATTTTCCCATTTATAATATTAGTAGGATGTCCATATCGCTAGATGGATGAAACCATCCCCAGTTTCATCCATCTAGCCTACATATCTACGCATCTCTACATTGCGTCGGTCACCTTGTGTTGATAAGCTATCACACCCTTCGAACCGGATAATAGCAATCCTGAGGCTTCACTAGTGACGGGTTTCTTTAATGTATTTATCTGTGATTTGCCCTGCATTCTTACATTCTGCCCTTTTCTATCTTAGAGGACTATGAAACGCCAAAACGCGAAAACTGTAAATTAAAAGATGAGTAAAGACAAATCCTTGCACAAAGTTGTTTTCGAAAAAATATAGTAGAAAACTTAAGTTGATTAAAAATCGTCCCATCTTGCAGCGCTTGTAAAAAAAGGAAGCGATGGTGAACGTTGGCTTGCAATACGTAGGTCGTGGGTTCGAATTCTACAATGAGCTTGAGCTTTCGGTGGGCATTTTTAAGTGCTCATCTGGCTAGCTATCGCCTTCAGGTTAAGAGTCTGTTGCCAAGCACTTATCAACAAGTGACGTGTAGACAAACGCTACCATGTTAAATGTAAAAAAACTAAGTATCCAACCGAACAAAACCATAAATAATCCGACCTCCAAACCCATTATAAACTGCCTCTAAAACTCCCGTTCCACACATGACGTTGTACGATCTCGGCTGTTATTCAATTTTCCACTAAAACGACTCTATTTAATTGTTTAGACGGTTCGCTAACTCTGCAGCTTACTCTGCAGTATTTTACCAAATCGTTGTCAATGGTAGAATGCTCTATAATTCTACTGGAAAGAAAAGAGTGTGAACGAAATAGTAGATAGAATGTTTCTGAACACAGCGCAGCCCAGTGCTACAAAATAAAGTTCTTCGAGATGAGTGTCAAAAGAGTTCTTCAGGGTCGGCAACGCATTGACAACACTTCTAGTATTGCAAATACATAGTAGGGGAGCCCTTGATGCTAAATGTGGATTTACTCGAGCGTCGCGGAAACCTATTAGATTTGGTAGATTAAATGTTAAGAAGAATTAATGTCCTATAATGTTTCCACTTTCAGCGGTGGGGGAAGCTTCCACAGACTTTTAAGGTTATAAAAAAAACAATGACGTAAAATGGACTCAAGCGTGTCAGATATCGATATTTTTCATGTTCCAGCATGTTTCTGATCTGATTAGACTGACGATTTGGAAGTGACACCAGCTCTCAGCGAATCTAAAGGGTTCCCTGAGCGAACCGTATAATGGCTGGAGGCACGGAGGCACTTATCAATATGTTAGGTATCCTCCCTTATATTAATCTGACGCGCTCGAGTAAATCCCAAAAACCCTCTTGGGCTCCTCTACTAATATGTCCACAGGCAAGCGACTGCGGGTCTGCTTGTTTCATAAATAAAAGGAACATGTCGTAATAAAACTCCATTATTTGCTCACTATGAAAATCCGATAAAAGGCATTGTCAGCTGAAAGTGTTGACAAAAGAAACCCTCGATAAGAGTTCGCCAGTTTCGTGAACATAGGAAGTCCCTCGGGACTCTAGAGTGCTCCGTTGTAAAAGGTCTTATAGGCTACTGACCTGACACACGGTTTTGGCCACGTGGTAATTAAACGATCTTTATTATAATGGAGAGAGGACTCTAAGGACTAAATTTAAAGAAACTAAGTTGTTTGTCAATATAGTTATTGTAGTGATCACTATCACGGTAACAATAACAACTAGAGGTAGATATTGATTCACTGGCTCACTACTACACCAGCTCCGAGCCAGGCGCACGTCCTCTCCCCCAGGTACGGCGTCTAATGCCAGACTCTCGATGGCCACGGCTGGTGTACATGAGACAATGTATTGTATCTATATTGTATAGATACTTGTACAAATACTACAGTTATGAATAATTAATGTACATATAATTCTTTTATTCCTAATTGTGGAGGTTGACACGTTGGCCTATAAAATAAACTTGTGTTGCTCTGTAAACAAAGATTATCTTGTTTTATTAGAGTTACTTAAACTAATTTACGCTTATAAACAATTATCCAAACCCTCACCTGTAAACAAAGAAGTTTATTATTATGCATGTCTTTTCCTTCACAATTAATTACAAATCTCCTGAAAATTAACCTCTTACAATTACGTGGCTATTTTTATATTATTTGACGATGACTCACTAGTGACAGTGACAATATGACATTGACATAGAGTTATACTGTTTTACCGACTGTCTACTTTACCGACAGCGCGATGCGCGGGAAATCTTAAATTAAAGAAATAGGTATGTACAGTATTTATTGTACAGCCGGTATTTCTTTACATACACTGTACATACGAAAAATGTTAAAAGATTCAAAATGAAAAGTGAATATCACATATTTGATACTAGGAACAAAGCAGCAATTACCTGCCGAGCGTTTCTTGCCTGTTCTTTTGCCGGCGTAAGGAAGCTGAAACAGGCGTAGTTGTCTTAAGTTTGACGTTTTAAAGTGATCACAGTCATGTTACATGCTAATAATAATATGCTGTTGAAAATACTTTATTTGACCTCTTACTATGCATTACTCTTTCACGCAAAAACTAATGAAATTTGAGTGAAATTTGGAATGGAGATAGCTTACAACATGGATTAACACATAGGCTACCTCCTGACCTGGAAAAGGTTCCTGCAGGATAGCGAGAAGACACGAGTGAACGCAGTTAGTTTACAATATTAGTAGAATTGGAGCGATGGTGGCCGAACGGTTAGGTGTGCGACTTTCAAGACGCCGACACCGAGTTCGAATCCTCTCGGCCCCGCACCTATGACTTAATAAGTTATGTGCGGATTTGCCATAACTCAAAACGGTGAAGGAAAACATCGTGAGGAAACCGGCATGCCCAAGAACTGCAACATTCAAGGGCATGCGACATCTACCAACCCGCACTGGGCCAGCGTGGTAGATTATAGCCCATACTCTCTCTGAGAGAGATGGCCAGAGTCCCAGCAGTGGGAACGTGAAAGGCTGATAGTGATTAGTAGAATTTAACATCCCACTTTGTACTACTCTCGCCTAGTTAAAGTTTCATAGTTTATAGAGCAAATTGTTTGTAAACTTCTTCGTGCACATATTAAGAAGGCTCCAGCGACAAGACGTCGACACAATGGCTGAGGGTGCTCGAGTCTGGGGTCCTCAAACTAAAGCACAAAAGGGCCAGTTCGGACGTTATTTCTAAGAAAAACTTAACTAAACAGTTTTATATAGCGGTCTGCTATATAAACCAGCTAATCAGCTTGTGAACTTGCTCCAAATCAATCATCATCAGCCAAAAGAAGTCCACTGCTGAAAATAGGCCTCCCCTTTGGAACGCCATGAACGGCTGTTAGCCATTTGCGTCCATCGGCTCCCTGCGACTCTTAGAACGTCGTCGGTCCACCTAGTGGGGGGTCTACAACAAAACGTCTCGCGGTTCGTGGTCGCCACTCGAGAACCTTTCTTCCCCATCGGTTATCGGTTTTATCGGTTCGGTTATAAGAAAAGGTCAAAAAACCGTACATATGCAGTTTAATAATAAAATAACAAGCTTGTACGGAACCCTCGGCGCGCGGGTACAGTCAACGACAAAAGTCGCTGAACAATCAAACATTTTTCTATTATCCTCATCATCTTAGACACCAATTTTTGACCTCATCATCACCTAAAATAAGGTGTGTTATGTTGTGGTCAAAATTATACTATGTTAAATGTAAAAAAAACAATAATAATTACTGATTTGAAACACACAAAACAGCAACTCGCTTCCCCCGCAAGTGTTTCCGCTGTGCTACAGATTGCAATCCTTCAAGATGGGTGTAAAAAGAGTTCTTAAAGGTCGGCAACGCATCGGCAACTCCCCTGGTGTTGCAGATGTCCATAGGCGACGGTGACCGCTTTCCATCAGGCGGGCCGTCAGCTTGTTTGCAAATCTATTACAAATAAAAAAAAAAAAAAATTTGGAAAATCGAGAACGATCAGCTACTTTTGTCGCTGACTGTACATCTCTCACTTGGCCCGTTTGTCTAAACAACTCTCCTCTCACGTACATTAGAATGAATGCGCGAGCTTGATGTGGGTATGACATTTTTATTGTGTCTGCTACGTGTCTGCAGAGAGCAGTGTCTGGCTGTCTGCTGATAACAATCGACCTTAATTCAGCCCTGTGTTTGTTGTACGGGAGTCGATGTGACACGGATTCCTTTGAATGATTGTGGCGTGAAAGTATTTTAGGTAAAGTCAAGACAAGTTTTTATGTCAAGTATTTCCGCTGTGCTACAGATTGCAATCCTTCAAGATGGATGTGAAGAGTTCTTAAGGGTCGGCAACGCATCGACAACTTCCCTGGTGTTGCAGATGTCCATAGGCGACGGTGACCGCTTTCCATCAGGCGGGCCGTCTGCTTGTTTGCTAATATATTACATAAGAAAAAAACATTGTATCTGTAGTCTATACTTACTTATATTAAAAGAGGTAAAATTTGTTTGTTTATACTGAACCGATTTCGAAAATTCTTTCACTAAGTGACATTATCCCTGAAAGTCAAAAAGTATGTCTTAATATTATTATAAGATTTTTTTTTACGATATTTGTAAAACAAGTCTGAGACAGTGAGACGACTGGCTGCTTTATCAGTTTACACTGGCTAAACGGGTTTATTAGCGTTGGTGTAATGTATGAAAGAAATGTAGGCTTCTAGTAGGGGTATAAAACCAATAAATTATAGAATTAGATTATATTTCTACACTACTAATATTATAAATGTGAACGTTTGCGTGTGTGTTTATGTGAATGTTTGTTACCACGTATCACCGTAACTACTCAACCAATTTTAATGAAATTTGGAATGAAGATAGCCTATATCCTAGATTAACACATAGACTTTTAATCCTGGAAAAAGGTTCCTGCGGGATAACAAGAAGATGCGGTTGAAACCGCGGGGCACTGTATTTACAAAAAAAGTAAAAACATTGACAAAGCAACAACCCTTGTTTTAAGTTAGGGTTTATACACGACATTACAATCGTATACTTCAAGTAGTATATAACATTAGGTATTCCATCCCCGTTATTGTTCTATCACGGAATAACAGCCCCTCCCCTTGCCCACAACCCCACAAGCCCGCTGTAAACAAATAATACCCGAAACTTCAGGAATTTGGTCAAAAACAAACGAAATTCTAGAGCAAGTAATAAACGTCAAAATTTCTCTTTGTTGGTATATTTTCTGTTACCACCGAAGACTGGTATTGTAGACCCGGCATACATAAGTGATATACTTACAGGGTTATGTGAAATTAGCTGGGAACCCTTTATGGATAACTTCTATACTTCTTAACGAACAACTTTCGTTCTACGACTTTTGTGAATTAAATCTTTTTTTATTGATAAATTAATCGGGATTTTTTTATTTTTTTATTGATCAAGTTTTCCACTACAAGCTCGAGGCCCGTTGTCAACACATTTTCTTTTAAGATAATTAGGTTATTCCGCGTTTAAATATAATTATATTATACTATGAACTAATTTAAAACTAAGAGGTTGTGCACATTGGGATATGGAAACATGAACATTATACAATTAAAACATGCAGAATAATTGGGATTGTATGTAATGAACTTGCGCTAATTCAATCTATTAGTAGTAAGATTAAAATAGTACCTATATGTGATCGAAAAAAATTACCTGCCGGGCGTTTCTTGTGTTTTCTTTGGCCGGCGTAAGAAGGTTGGAAGAGGCGTAGTTAGTCTTAATTTTGACGTTTTAAGGTGATCATATTATGTATTGTAATAAATAAAAAATTTTAGAATTTTGATTTTTTTGAATTTTGATCGTTTTTTTGTAACTCTAGGTGGTCACAGAATAAGTAATAGTACAGTATTAAGCGGTACGTTCCGAACGGACCCGCAATTGACTATGCTATTCACCTTTGCTACGATGCTATGCTATGAAGTTGTGCTACGAAGCTCGGGGGGAAGTTCTTGCTATTTCGTTTACCATCTTCCTACTAATATTATTTTTGCGTCGGGGGTCAAAAAAGATTCTAGTGGGATAATGGGAAGACGCGGATGAAACCGCGGGGCGCAACTGGTAGATAACAAGTCAGGCTAATAAAAGTGTTTTAAAAAAACGCAGACACGCCACAGACGGTATAGAATTGGAGATCGTGCCTACATTACGTTTGCTTCTATAAATAAGATAGCGGGTTTTGATAAAATTACCCGTGGAGGTCAGCATACTGAGCCGTAAACGGTAGTGCTCTGAATAAAAGATCGCAGTCTGGTACACGCGGACATATAATATTCATTTACAAGGAGCTAGCTGTTCGCCTTATCCGATGATGATGATACGTGGGTTTTATCTTTTTCTTGTGAGAATTTGCCATTTTTGCGCGTTGTGGGTACGTTTTTAAGGTTCCGTACGCAAAAGGGTAAAACGAGACCCTGTTATTAGGACTCCGCTGTCCATCCGTCTGTCTGTCTGCCCGTCAGTCACCAGGCTGTATCTCATGAATGAATGAATGAATGTTTATTAAGATAATGTCAGTTTTTTGCCTTCAGTTTTGTGTCTATTGGATTTTGTAATCTGTGTCTCTTATTTAAATTCTTGTTTTGTCTTTTATTTTCTTACTTTGTTTAGATATAATGTGCTAATATTTTTACTTCCATTTTTTATTTATTATTTTTTTTTGTTCTCTGTTTGTACTTGTCCGTGATGTCATGAAGTGGGTTCCGGCTGAAAATCAGTAACTGAGGCTGGTGTACAGCCTCAGTTGTATGCTGAGCCGGGACCTATTTCTGACATCACGCAATGTCGTACCTGTGTATTTTATGTGTGTGATTGTTACTTTTTGTTCTTGTCCCTAATTTGTGCGATATTGTGTGTGTCAGAAATAGATGTATTTTTTTCATTTTCATATTAATTTGCTGGAGCATAGGTTACATTGGTTGGTCTCTTAGCTAAAGTTTCTCTATGTTCAACTTTACAGTTGTACAAATATTTATACACGATTATGTTATGCCTGCTTTTCTAATTAGATCACACTGTGATAGTTAGATCATAAGATATTTTTTATTTTGATAAACTGTAGCCCACGTGGGTAAAACGGCGGGGAATAGCTAATCCGTTGACATAACAAGAATTAAATTGAAAATAAGATCATGCCTTATTTTCACACAGGCGTGGCTATAGTTTTAAGGTGATCACATGTATCCTACCAACGGATGGTTTCAATGACCTATCTATCCACGGTTTGCCCTACTGGAGATCAAAATTTCACACAAGCTCCAAGTAATGTCAAATTTGACACGAGCTCCAAGTAATGTCAAATTTGACACGAGCTCCAAGTAATGTCAAATTTGACACGAGCTCCAAGTAATGTCAAATTCCTATTTCTAGTGGATAGATCGGTTATTGAAATTATTAAATTATTTTTGATTCTGGCTACCTCTTAGCTGTTTCCAAAACAAACACGAGATTCGGTTACACAGTCAAGCCATCTGTTTATCACTGCGCCTCCAGCGTGGGCGGAGAGGAAGCACACACAAAGAGCTTTGTGGTCCGCTAGCTGATTACATTTCTTTGAAGTACAACGTCTACAGAGTCTCTTGACTTAGTATAAGACGGATCGAGATCTTTTGAAGTATTTTTATTTGGTACCGATATAGTTTAGAGCCTGAGAAAGGACATAGGCAATAAACTGTAGCCCACGCGGGTGAAACCGCGGGTAATTATTATCAACGCGAAAGTTTGTATGTACTATGTATGTATGGATGTTTACTGCTCTTTTACGCAAAACGGATTTGAGTAAAATTTGGAATGGAGACAGCTTATACCCTATATTAACACATAGGCTATTTTTTATCCCGGAAAAAGGTTCCAGCGGGATAACGGGAAGACGCGGGTGAAACCGCGGGGCGCAGCTAGTCTTCAATAAATTAGTAAGCAATAAGAAAATGAAATTAATTGTGATTTCGCCCAATACATTACTTACTGTGTCTTACCTGTTTCTTTGCCGATGTAAGGAGGTTGAAACAAGCGTAGCTACATAGTTTAAAGTGTGACATTTAAAGTGATCACAAACATGTTGTAGCTTACTAAGTTATATATTTTGAATTTTGTTACTTTAAATATTTATTTATTTATTTATTAGCTCACCAACACAGTGTACACTCATACATTCGCAGATTTATAACAATTCTTAGAGCTTAGAACCAAATGTCACAGCATTGACAGGTGAGGACAGCATGCATTGCAATAATAATGAAAATTAAGTTTTCATTTGAGCGAGTAACAAAACAATATGTGTGTTGTTAAAGTGGTTAATACAGCGGATATAAAAATTACAACAAAAAAAAAAAAAAATGTTAAAAAAAGGTAAAAAATGTCCAAAATGTTAAATGTGAAAAACGAGTGAATCTGGACTTATCAACCTTTGTGTGTGTTCTCTGCAATATTACAGTTTTCGTGAGTATATAATCTCTTACTTATTACAAATGCGAAAGTAACTCTGTCTGTCTGTCTGTCACTCTTTCACGCCTAAACTACTGAACCGATTTAAATGAAACTTGCTACGGAGATAGTTTGAATCCTGAGGAAGGACATAGGATACTTTTTATCGCGATAAACTGTAGCCCACGCGGGTGAAACCGCGGGGAACATCTAGTAGTTAATAAAGCGTAAATATTTGCACAAACCGCGGGTAAAAGTTTCGGAATTTAATAACGACGCCACCAGCCGCGAGCGATACAACGGCAAACTAGCTCCGTCATGGTAGGGCTACCAGCTGCCACTTACCTCGGGGCTTAAACGGGAAATCCAGCTTCAAATGTGTGTTTGAATTGTGAGACAGTAACTCTCATGTTGGAGTCACGGAACCCCTTTTTGGATCCTGTCTTTATAACAACAAAGGGGAGCGACACGCGAAGCTGTTTCTAGATGTTATTCTCAGCGACTGTACCATTTGTAGAACGTTATGTCAAGTTATAGCTGCTTTGTCAAATAATAGTTCACAAGAGAAAAACCTTATCCTTATCCCATAACACAAGTTTCGAGCTTAATTTGGGGCTAGGTCAATTTGTGTGCAATTGTCCCCGATATTTATTTATTAATATTATAAACCAGTTGTCTTCTCTCGTCTTCTCACTACCCCGCAGGAACCTTTTTCCGGGATAAAAAGTAAGTGTTAATCCAGGGTATAAGCAGTTGAGTAGTTACGGTGATACGTGGTAACAAACATTCACACACACAAACTTTCGCATTTATAATATTAATAGGATGTGAAAATAAATCTATCTGTCTGTCTGTTACGCTTTCACGCCTAAACTACTGAACTGATTTAAATGAAATTTAGTATGAAGATATTTTGATCCCTGGGGAAGAACATCGAATACTTTTTATCGCGATAAACTGTAGCCCACGCGGGTAAAACCGCGGGGAACAGCTAGTGAAATTTATTTAAAACTTAATCCTAGCTGTTTTTAATTGCAATAATATAGACTTTTGAATCTTATACACTAATGAATTGGATTGAATAGAAAATATGAACATAAAACCTTCTTCGAAGTTCATTAGTAAAATTCAAAATATTTACTGTTTTTGGCCCAAATTCTAACATACAAGGCTGAATGTAAGCCTGAAAAATTCCAGAAAGAAAATTCAACCCATATGTAAAATTGGAAACATCGAGGAAACAGGTCAATAAACTCAATGCCAATACCCACATCAGTGCAATATCACTAAAAAATATTAATAAACAACTAAATATACATAAAGTTACTAAACAAATGATAACAATAAAGAAATAGCAAATAAATCTAAATATTATATAACTCAAAAGTGACTGACTGACTTAGTGATCTATCAACGCACAGCCCAAACTACTGGACGGATCGGGCTGAAATTTGGCATGTAGGTAGATGTTATGACGTAGGCATCCGCTAAGAAAGGATTTTGTTTAATTCTACTCCCAAGGGGATAAAATAGGGGATGAAAGTTTGTATGAAACTTTGTCAATTTTAAACCGATCGGGCTGAGACTTACATGCATAAAGCTGTAGTGAAACCGCGGGGAACAGCTAGTAAATAAATCAGATCACAGTTTTTCAGCAGTGTGTGTTGCCAGTGATGACTTATGGTACTGAGACGTGGTCTTAACTGTGTGCCTTTTGAATAAGCTCAGAGTCACACAACGAGCCATGGAGAGAGTCATGCTTGGAATATGTTTATAGCGATGATCATTTAAACAAAAATAAATAAACAATAAAAATTCAATGAAAATTAATATTATTTATTATAATTTTTTTATATTTTTGTTAATTTTTTTTTATTTTTTTATTTTATTTTAATTATGGCTCTGTGGTAGTGACATCGGCTTGCGATCTGTATTAGAAATGTGAAATTAACTCTGTCTGTCTCGCTTTCACGCCTAAACTACTGAACCGATTTAAATGAAATTTGGTACAGAGATAGTTTGAACTCTGAGGAAGGATATAGAATAATTTTTATCGTGATAAACTGTAGCCCACGCGGGTGAAACAGCTATTAAATAATAATTTTATATAATCACATTTCTACTCCATTGAGTTTTTTCCTCAATGCCTAGTGGCAATATTAAATTCTTTTCCGTTAAGGGATGGGAAGGGATGAATTGGGAATGAGGGAAAACTAACAGAAACGCTGAATAATATTTTTTGATGTTTCAACAGAATTGGGGTGTGGTTATAGAAACAGCGGAAAGGGTGAATGATAAACAAAGACGAGAACCTTTAACGCGTTTGTTGGCTTAGGATGTTATGTTTCGTAACCTTTTCTTAGAGTATGGCACATTTTATTATATCACAAGCTGTGCCCTTCGTTTTCACCTACAGTATGAACTACAGTTTGTCTCAATAAAAACTATCCTATGTCCTTCCCCAGGGTTCAAACTGTCTCCGTACTCAACGTAGCTATAATTTCGGATATTGATTTCTTATCTAATCGCTGATCGCTCGCACTGACGCCCCACCCTACAATATAGGTATTTTCGACAGAAAACATCTGCGAGACGCGTAAGTCTTGATTTATGATATTGAGCCTTACGAGAACAGATTGATTTCTGGATCGCTGATCGCTGGCACTGAGAACGCGCCTTCGTATTTTTAGGCAGAAAACAGAGGGCTGGGCCGACGTAATCTTGATTACTTATTTTTGCTGTAGAGATAGCTGAACGAGTAAAGATTGGACGTATTTGCATGGGTTGCTTTCTGTAAGAAGATGGAAGACGGAACATACCTACCCATTTATATATACTCGTACATATATCCTTAGCTTAGGTCACCGATATAGCCTACAGAATTAGCAAGCTGAAGTGGCAGTGGGCTGGTCATATAAGCCGCAGAACCGACAACCGTTGGGGTAGACGTGTTCTTGAGTGGAGACCGCGACTTGGCAAACGTAGTGTAGGACGCCCTGCGACTAGTTGGAGCGACGACTTGCGCCGAGTGGCTGCCAGTAGTTGGATAAGAAGAGCTGAAGACCGGGCTCAGTGGCGTACCGCGGAAGAGATTATGTCCAGCAGTGGACTGATACGGGCTGATGATGATGATGATAATGATACCCTTAGCGATGATGGCTCAGTAGTAGTGACGTCGGCTTTTAACCTTCGTGGGTTCGAATCTTACAATGAGCTTGAGGTTTCGGTGAAGGATGCCATAGCCTGATGGTAGGGCATTTTCTAGTGTTCGCTTAGCTAACAACCCCTCGAGTTCAGAATCTGTCGCCAAGCACCTATCGGTGTGTTCCGGCAGTCTCACTTGAGAGCCAGTTCCCAGTCCAGGTGTAGCGTGACGCCATCTTCGACTACATCGTCACTTGACATCAGGTGACTTGTGTTCAAACGCTACCCTGTAAGTAATAGTCCCTATATATGTATGTGCATCTGACTAAAGTCACTTTTTTTCATAGACCATAGAGTATGTCGCTCTCTTTCTGCCAAGCTAACAACGGTATTTTTATCTATGTTCGTTGATATGAAGAGATCATCATTTTTTATGGAGCAATTATTTTTTTATTGACTTGTTTCTTTATCCACCAGATTGTTTAAAAAACGCAGCTGGTATTATCATGTACCACATCAATATCTTCCTAGTTTTGTCATGTTATATTTGTCTTCTTTCAAGATTTTAATATAGCAACATCATTCCAATATCTGATATTGAAAGATGGTTTTTAATATACGATGTTATTAAAATGTGCAAGTTTTATTTAATATTAAATATAAAGAACAGACCACCGCATGTTTGTGTATCAGGTGTCTTTACAATTTTCAATTTCGGTTGCAGATAACTTATTGTACTTACTGTTGGAAATAGGCCCTTTGTTACGTTTGTACTTAGCATTGTTCATTTTTTTTAAGCGTTAGAGACGAAGTTTAAGCTGCTTGATTTTTGATTATTTTTTTTCGTTGATGTTTTTTTTTTTGCAGTTGTTGTTAAAAAAATTTGTTAGTTTAAGTTAAATTTTCAGCTTGAACTTGTAACTCAGTTTTACAAAGTTTCCAGAGTTTCTCTTAAACACCGCAGGGTTAAGAATTTCATCCCGGCCGAGAGTAACTTTAACTCTTAAGTTTTAACTTAGGTTTGAAGTTAACCAGTTCTTGTTTTACTTGGGATTTAAACCCTGTATCAATTTGTTAATCCTTATAAAGGCGGAGGCTTGACTTATCCTATTTGATACATGTATGTGCAAGATGGTCTACGTAGGAAACCTGGCTTCCCTTTTTATCCGACCGCGAAAGAAGGAGGGTTATGTTTTTCGAGTGTATGTATGTATGTATGTTTCTTTGGCACGGCCTGTAGCTTAAATAGTTTGACGGATTTTAACGTATGAGGTGTCATTAGATTTTTCTATAGTGTGGGAGTGACATAGGGTACTTTATTTTGGCGCAGTCGGGTTTTTTATTCTTTTTGTAATGAATAATTTAGTAATGTAATGTAGTTACTGTTAGCTACTTTAAGCAAGTGCCCCCCCCCCCCCCCTCTGCCACCCTCTGCCACACTTTTGGCCCCTTTATTTATTATACTTTATTATGCCAGCTCATAAACCAATCTCGACTCGATTAATTATTACCTAATGGAAGGATTGTTTGTGACTTCGTCACGAAGGATTTGCGCGAGCTCCAGGTGGAGAACTGGCGGAGGTGGCGCAGGACAGAGCGAAGTTACGTCTTTTGCTATCGGAGGACAAGACTCACTATGGGTCGTTGCGCCATCTCAGTTAGTTTTTTAGTTAGTAAGTATTTTCCACCGCTCAAAATGGTGAAGGAAAGCCAGTTCTTAGCCAGCGTGGTGCCGCCTTCGTGCACATCGTCCCTAAACATCAGGTGACTTGTGGTCAAACACTACCCTGTAGAAGTAAAAACAAAAGGTAAATAATTATAAAAACAGAATGGCTGCTTTTATATATATTTTCCTTTTATTTTCGCCCATAGGGCGCGGGGAATAAAAGCCTTTGTAGATAGAAAGAGGGGAAACAAATTAAAATGAAAGCTCAAGGTGCTGTTGTTTTGTTCCACAAAATCGATTGCAATCTACATAAACATACGTAATCTTCACCGCCAACGACGCAAACATTCATGACGTATCTACCTCGGCACAGGATTAAGGCAAAGATTACAAACTCTCCAGATTCTGAACTGGGCTGAAATCGTTCAGGATAAAGAGGACTGGCGCTCTCTCGTTTCGAAGGCCAAGGCACAAAAGTTAAAAATGTTTATTTAGCAAGATTACAGGTGATCACTTTAAAACGTCAAACTTAAAACTAGTTACGCCTGTTCCAGCCTCCTTACGCCGGCAAAAGAACAGGCAAGAAACGCATCGGTGGCTGAACCATAGGAGTTAGTTTAGTTAGTTTGGTTTTACAAAAACAAGCGCAAGATTGGTACTATTATTTATCTATAGTATGATTGTATAAATCTAAAAATAATATATGCTAATCTACTTGATACACAGCATCTTTCAGGACAAATCATACAAAAATATAGCTAGTTAAATATTGAAAAAAAAATGGTTACTCGTTTGGTACCTACCAAACGAGTTAGCATTTTTTTTCAATATCCCATTTGGTAAGGCACTTTATATACCTACTCAAAAGGTTGCGATTGGTAAACATTGTCCTTTCCATACAACAAGTTTCGTTTAGTAAACTCACACTCAACTTACTTGATGATTATTGATTACACAATACACATACAATAAGTTCCGTTTTGTTAAGAACGCTTTAAAGTTACGACCATGTTTTTCCTAATCTATAAACAACAAAAACTTTTTATTACCGTTGTGACAAAAAAAACAATGTTCAGAAAGCTTTTAGACAATTTTTATTTATTATTTTAAAAGAGATAGGCAAGCATTTGGCCTCAGTCTCACCTCACCTGAATTTTTAACCGACTTCAGAAAAAGGCGGGGGTTTCTCAGTTCGACCGTTTACATAAATATATTTTTTATTATGTGTGTTCGCGGATATTTTCGTCGTTTATGAACCGATTTTGATGATTATTTTTTGCTGGAAAGGAGATATCCCAAGAGTGGTAAAAGTCGCTGAACAAAAACAAATATTCCGATTCTCTTTATCATCTTCAACACCAACTTTCGACAGAATCATCACTTAACATCACGTGTGTTGTGTTATGGTAAAACGCAACATTGTAAGTTGTAAGGGAAAAAAAATCGACTATGATAAGCTATTTTTATCGCTGACTGTACCATGATAAAGAAACCAGGATGATAACGGTATTCTATTGAAATCGAGAGGAACCAAAAATCAGTTTTTTTTTGTAGAAAATTATTCTTGTTCACAAATACACATTTTAAGCGTATTTTTAAAAGTTTTCGTTTCTTCAAGCTCGGAATGAGAAACCTCTTCTATTGCCTGCGGACAAGGCTGTGGGTAGCAGAGCCTTAAAGGTTTGTATACCCACAAAATTCAGGGACATGTTTTCGTCGATCCGTGAACAAACAGACGTTGCGGATTGAAGCCATTGTTTTCTCTTGGGATATGTCTGAAATGTAATAAAGAAACTTAGTTGAGCTTCAACTTTCGGTGAAGGAAAACATCGTGTTTGAACCGCAGCTTGCTAATACAAACATGCAAAATACGGAACGAGCTTCCTGCAGAAGTTTTCCGCAGAGCTAAGCAACAAATACAAACGCAAACAAATTTAAAGCGATGATGGCTCAGTGGTAGTTACGTTGGCTTGCGTTCCTTAAACGTGGATCCAAATTCTGCAACGAGCTTGAGTTTTCGGTGAATAACTATAAATTTAATATTTAAAAAAAGCCCTGATGTCTTGAACCAATATGCATCAAACATAGCTCAGAACCACCGCAAGGAAACAACTTTGAATCTGATCTCTCTTTCAAATGTAAAAAACCGCATCGAAATCGGTCCATTCGTTTGAGAGCTACGATGCCACAGACACACACACACACACAGAGAGACAGACAGACCAGACAGACGGACAGACTGACAGACAGCCGTCGACGGCAAACTTATAGCACCCTTCTTTTTGGGGATAAAAAAAACGTCATGACGAAAACATTGCTTGGTGGTAGGACATATTTTTATAGTGCGCGCCTGGCTAGCTACCATTCATGAGCACCTCTCTGTGTGTTCTGGCAGCCCCACTTGAGAGCCAGCCCCCAATCCAGGTGTATCGTGACCACCTTCGACCACATCGTCACTTAGCATCTGGCGAATTTCACCAACCACGTTGGGCTCGCTAGGTCTTCGATCTGCTGGATTATTCGTTTGATAAGTCAAAATTAACATAATACCAAAGAAAGGTTACGCAGTCATTATCTTATTCATGTTTAATTATCCTCGAAAATCAGCCGAAACTTCAACTGAAGCCCCAACTTTGCCAACACGACGCCCGTCAAAGTACATCCCTTTTAATTAAGACTTTAGTTGCTAAGACAGCCTCCTGAGATCATTATACCTACTGTGACGATATTATTTGTGTGACAGTAAGGACACTTGGTTTATAGACGAACTAGCTGTTCCCCGTGGTTTCGCCCGCGTGGGCTACAGTTTATCGCGATAAAAAGTAGCATTTGTCTTATATTCTGTTTTAAACTACCATGCCACAAACCATGTAACAAATACATGGTAATTATCCCGTTGGAAAGCCTAATTATAAATTTGTCCCTTTTCACGCTTTAGACTATCTCTGTACCAAATTTCTTTTAAATCGGTTCAGTGGTTTAAGACAGACAGATATACTTTCGCATTTATAATATTAAGTAGGGTTTGTTTTCATATTCTGTATGAGCTTCTAGTTAACTCTATTGACAAAATTTTCAGGCCAGCGAAGGGGAAAACATGTTTCATTTAGGACACAACATGTGCTCATCTTAAAACGTCAAACTAAAGCTAGCTACGTCTGATCCAACCTCCTTACGCTGGCAAAAGAACAAGCAAAACGCAATTAATTATAAGGGTGTCTGGCAATGGATTGCCACTATGGTAAATGTCTGGCAATGAATGAATGAAAGAACGACGCGATTTTTAATAATATTCTGAAGGTAATACCAAAAAATCACACTTTATTATTTGACGAATTTAGATCGGTATTTTGCACAGCTTTTGTACCGTTACTTGGTAAAACCACGGTAACCCAAGCTTCATAATGGTCATTCGTTCTTACCTGTGCTGGGAGCATGCGCTGACAGACTTTCAGCTTTTATAAAATAACGAAGGTCTGAGGTTCACGGGTTCTTACAGGTTCAAGCCGACTAACCTTCACTACTGATATTGGTTCCAACATGGCGTCTGTCCCTACCCGTTTTAATGACGTTTCCAGTGGATGGACCTCGTATAAATGCAATATTATTAATGGGCCTTTCTCACTCTCTAGGCACGAGATTTATTAGCTCCGTCCGGCTTTTGGATGGAGTGGGGGGAATAGTTTGATATCGAAGGTCAACGTTCATCTCGGGCGCGGACTCAGGGCTGGGGGCAATGGGTGCAATTCTATTCTCAAACACAATTGCAACTGCACTATTGGTTTCGATATTTTTAAAACAATTTTTTTGTAAGATATGATATCATACTAAAAGCGTACTGCAATATACCTGTACTGCAATCTGCTTATTTTTATAGTTTATAAATACGAAAAAATAATTGTATATAAGTGTGAATTCAGTATTTAATATAATTATTAGTTGTTTAATTGATAAATTAGAAAAATATAACGTAACAATCAATGCAAGAGAAAATCCTGACAATCGCTTCTAATCATGTGTTACTAGAAAGCTAGAAACGATCATCCTTTTGCGTATTGTAACATTCAGCGCCCGGAAAAAAGATAGGTACTTCAAATCACAAAAATACCAAACGTATGTCTTGATCTTGAGCAAGCTTACAACCAAACGACTTTCTGTTAATTAAAAATCCTGCCTATTAGGCAGGATTTTTTTAATTACTTCCAGCATATAAAGTCAAAAAAATGCGAGGGTCACGAAACTTGTGCCGCCCCTCGCAGCCTGGCGCCCTGGGGCTTGCCCCTTTTGGCCCTGAGGTAAATACGTCCCTGCGTCCATCGTTTCATCAGACTAACCTGAGAGCCAAGTCCCATTGAAAGGCTTGTAGTGCTCGTGCAGCAGGTGGTGGAGGGTGGGCATCCGTCCCCGCACCCGCCCCCCGTCCCCGGCCGGAGTCAGCAGCACGATGCTGAATACGATGAGGCCCAGCACTGCTGCTATCACCACCAGCGCAATCAGGATTCCACGCCAGTTACGCTGCGTCGGAGTCGACGCTGCCAGCTCCTGAAATGAAAACGGGGGGCATGAATACCAGAGTGGACAATTTTTTTAAATGAAGTTTCTATATAATATTTAATTTGCATAGATTACAGGTGTAGATTCGGTTTTGCATTCTCTAAACTAAACTAAGCTTGACAGGTCTAAAAGTAATGCTTTTTTTGTCCTTTTTTTACTTCAGTGGTTAGAAAAAGACAGCAATACTATTAGAGCTGTCAAACTTAGTTTAGTTTTAGAGAATGCAAAACCGAATCGACACCAATGTCTAGCCTATTGACTATAACTAGCTGTTCCCCGCGGTTTCAACCGCGTGGGCGACAGTTTATCGCGATAAAAGTAGCCTATATCCTTCCTCAGGGTTCTTTTTTTTGTAATAGATTGGCGAACAAGCAGACCGCCCGCCTGATGGAAAGCGGTCACCGTCGCCTATGGACATCTGCAACACTAGGAGAGTTGCCGATGCGTTGGCGACCTTTAAGAACTGTTTTCACAGACACCTTGAAGGATTGCAATCTGTAGCACTGCGGAAAGACTTGTGGGAGCTCATTCTACATTTGAGCGATTATCGGGTTCAAACTATCTCCTTACCAAATTTCATTTAAATCGGTTCAGTAGTTCAGGCGTGAAAGTGAGACAGACAGGCAGAGTTACTTTCGCATTTATAATATTAAAAAAGTAGGGATTACTTATCCCTACTTAATATAAGAGTACATATTATTAATAACCTAGATTGGACTGATTAAAAAAGCTGAATAACTTCAATTCCATGTCAAAGGAAAGGCATTAAACGTATACAAAAGAATAAATTGTATAACGATAGTGAAGTTTTGTTCATCGGACCTCCGAGTAGAGGCTCCATATCCAGCTGTCATACAAAATTCACGTGACAACGTCAAAAGGGGAACGAATGAGGCACAAAGACCCCTTCCCGACTTTACCCCCTCGCTATTAATATTGGAATCCAGCTTTAGAGCCATTCAGACCGATGGAATACAAAATGAGTCGCTTTTATGAAGGCTCCAGCACTTCCCCGTCTTTTTTGCACTTAATAATTTAGCGGTCGGGAGATTTTGGCAACGGTTATAAAGTGGACATGGATAGGTAATAATACATTATGATACAAGTGTGCGAAGTTGGTCATTACACTCGAGAAGCCATAAGCATAGGCATTGTAAATGTGATCGCGCCCAAAGATACCAGCCGGGCGTTTCTTGCCTGTTCTTTTGCCGGCGTAAGGAGGTTGGAACAGGCGTAGCTAGTTTTAAGTTTGACGTTTTAAAGTGATCATATTAAGTATCTTATTAAATAAAGAATTTTGAACTTGAACATGAACTAGGCAAATACGATAAAGAAGCTATAAGTGTGTCACACGCGTTTTTTATACGACGTTTTTCCACACGCTTGTAAGGAAAAAAAACATACTTATTAACTTTTTAATTTATCATACTCGGAAAGTGCGCTTTTAAGAGTACGTAGCTAATAAGCTGAATTATGAACCTAAATACATGGTCATAAAAGTCAATTTTACGAGCAAGTGTGTTGAAAATCTCTCTGTACCTACCATGCATCTGTGCTTGATAATTTTAATTCAATGTAAAACAGTCACCGACAGAAGTTATTCCTCGCTAAACGGAGTCAAAATTCCTCGTAACATTGTCGGAATAGTTACACAATACATAATTGGCCTTTAGCCGCGACCGCACATTTCACGGTTTGTCGCCAGCGACGCGACGCCACCGCCCCCTCCCGCCCAAATTAGATTTCGGCATTAGGTCTTATTTTCTGCTAAATGACTCACAGACAAAGGTTATTTCATACGCGACGCAAGTTGATGCGACGGAACTTGATGCGACGCAGGTTGACGCAAAGCGAGTTGATGCGACGCAACTTGGCGCACGTGAGTTGACGCGACGCGAGTTGATGCGACGCAACTTGGCGCACGTGAGTTGACGCGACGCGAGTTGATGCGATGCAACTTGACGCGACGTGAGTTGACGCGACGCGAGTTGATGCGATGCAACTTGACGCGACGTGAGTTGACGCAACGCGAGTTGATGCGACGCAACTTGGCGCACGTGAGTTGACGCGACGCGAGTTGATGCGATGCAACTTGACGCGACGTGAGTTGACGCAACGCAAGTTGATGCGACGCAACTTGGCGCACGTGAGTTGACGCGACGCGAATTGAGTGCTGGAAATTACTAAGGTGCTAACTATTCCATTTTCGTTTCTGTTCTTTAAAATAGTGATATAAACTACGGTCAACGACCTTACAAAAGTGCCAAGCCAAACCTAGAAAAACCTGTCTTGACTAAGCTTTGCTCATCATTTAGATGTGACATCACAATGACACGTCTCAGATAATTTGCTGCGTTACTTTTATAACGGGATATAGGTATAACGGCTAAGAAAGTAAAGACATTGAAACAAATCGTTGGCATTAATCCCACAGTCGCAGCCGGCGTAGCGCTCGTAGCTAGAAGCTACGCGGTTACGTAGACGTCAAATTATAGCGTAGCTTTGTCTACGTCGGTAGGGGACTAGGCATGGTGCGATAATGGATGACATTCATTTTCATCATTTGATGACATTTTTTTTCTGTCACTGTCGCATTCTTTTGGAAATGATTTTTTGTCATAGACCACCACCCCATGTGAAATGTTAATTCAAATTCGAATATTTTTATTTAGTACGATACATCCGTACTAATATTATAGACTAGTTGCGTCCCGCGTCTTCCCGTTATCCCATAAGAACCTTTTTCCGGGATAAAACTTACCTACTAACCAGTATATTGATTATCTACATTCCAAATTTCATTCAGATCCGTTCAGTAGTTTTTGCGTGAAAGAGTAACATCCATCCATCCATCCATCCATACTCACAAACTTTCACGTTTTTAATATTAGTAGGATGCGAAAGTAACTATGTCTATGTGTCTGTCTGTCTGTCTGTCTCGCTTTCACGCCTAAACTACTGAACCGAATTAATCTTACTTCTTATTCACGAGATAGTTTGAACCCTAAGAAAGGACTTATCCACTCAGGCGCTGCCGTCGCCCGCCTTACCGTCTCTAAAGCGCTGCGCGGTCGAACATATTCACCAACCGCAAAATACCGCGTCATTGTTTTTTGATATTGTCGTTTTTACTTAATTTCTAGCAAACTTATTTAATTTCTGAAACTAGTTTCAGAAAGTAGACAGATTGGGCATTACACTAGTATGATTTGTATAATGAATATGATATTTTTAAATACACATTACCACGTTAACTTTGTCGTCATGAAATTATTACGTTCATCTGTTGTAAAATGTTTATAAATTTCCGAATAGCAAAGTAAATAACAATTCTATCAAAATAAGAATTAGATAGGTTACACGTTGCTAAAAATAAATGTCAATAACTAGTTATACTGTAAAACACTTCACAATTCTAAATACGAAATTCTCCACAAGTTTGTAAAGTTGTACCTAAAAAAGCAAATTGAAGCCAGTGTCTATTTTTTTTCTACATCCATAGATGTTTTTCTTTTATCCGATAGTGCTGTTCAACTAGTAATGATTTTAGTCGATTATAATCGTGTGTCACGGACAATAGTCGATTATAGAGGCTTATTTACAACACTTGTCGTTGAATCAGCTGTGGGCTTCGATCGTTACCCGCAGCGCTTTAGCGCGCGACGCGCGGGCAACCATCGAAGCCCGCATCGCCGGAGTGGTTATGACACTTTTCATCGCGATAAACTGTACCGCGGGTGAAACCACGGGGAACAGTTAGTGTTTTATATCATGTCAAACTTAAAACTATCTACGATTGTTCCAACCTCACGCCGGCAAAAGAACAGGCAAGAAAAGCCTCGTAGGTAATTTTTTGGGTGCGATAAAAAAAATACGTTCCACACAAACTGCATGGGGTAGGGGACTTTTTTGCAAGTCGCAAATTTGAACAAAAATTGTGTACAAACGATATTTTCACAGTAAACATCGACGAAAACATTCGTTTTCTACATTTCCGCTATAAAGACGGGTTGTGACAGCTGCCGAGGCAATAATGTCGGCTGCAGAGCGAGTGTCGCCGACGGGGAACGTAGTGTTATAGCTTGTCAAACGATTTTTATAAAAACCCTAGCCAGTAAGTAGCCTGGCTTCGCATATGTAGCTCAAAAAAAATGTGAGATAAATCTTACTTTGAGAAGTTACGACACATAAGAAATTCATTGATCTGACTATAGTACGTACAATTTATCTTGGCAGCTCTGAACATAGGCTCTGTGAACTTTTGCGCATGTACTTTCGCGAAGAAAAGTTATATTGCCAGATAAACAAATATACGATCAGAAAACGCATTTTGATAACAGATTTGATAACTCAAACGCAGGCATTATTTACGTATTTATACAATACTAGCTGCGCCCCGCGGTTTCACCCGCGTGGACTACATCATAGATTAAGTAGACTATGACTACATTTAACTCGATTAAAAATTGATATATAAAATAGATGTTGGCCGATTCTCAGACCTTCCCGATATGCACACAAAATTTCATCAAAATCGGTCAAGCCGTTTCGGAGGAGTATGGCAACGAAAACTGTGACACGAGAATTTTATATATTAGATAGTTTTTAAACTGTATCATAAAGTTTAAAATTTATAACACTGTAACTAATCACTGTCGCTGATGGGGGAAATCCCAAACATAAACTCGTCGGCCCCTTCCATACCATGTGAGGTGTGGAAGTTGTGAATGCATCTTTATATATTATATTACATCTTGGTCAAAATTATCTACATTAGTAATAGTTCTTGAACTAGATCGTTTTTTATCAGGCGTGTGGAAAATTGAAATTAATCCCAAAACATTGCTCTCCTTTGCGATCCGATGTATTGTGCGTTGAGTTGAGACACACCAGTTGCGTTAGCAACTCTTATAAACGTTATCTACATCTTTTACGCCTTTGCCTTTCTCGTCTTTCATGTACTGAGTTAAATCATAAACATATTTTCTCGCCTGGCAATTTAAAACACTACTATGCTTTGGCGGCATATTTGGCGAAATAGGTACCCACTAACACTTGAAAATAAGCAATTAAAATTAACTTAACACTTAAACAAAAAACTTAATACCAATAATAACTATCAACAATAATAATTAATAATAACGAAAAATAAACACAACCAAAACCTTTTTGTAACCGACTGTGCTAAGACAGAGATAGCGACACGAACACCAAAATAATGCTGAAGTGTGAGTGAGACATAATGCCTCGTACCGAATATTGCCGAACAATCACGAAGTTTGCGAAGTTAACAAAAAGAGATGTGCAATGTGCGTGCTTGTGGGTGTTGTTTAATCGATTATTATCCGAATCGATTGAAATTAAGTAATAAAAAGACATTTTCATTCGATTTTATAATAAATGTTCTCAAACAGTCGTTACTCTGGAAATCTTTATTAGATATCCAAAATTTAAGTAAACGACTTTTAACAGAAAAAACAATATGTTACTGCACATTTCTTTTATAATTAACGACTTAAACTCAATTATTAACGATAAAATTCACTTCATAGTTAATTTACTTAGTTAAATATCTTCTATACATTAAAATGGATGAACTCGAAATGTAACTAATCGATTACGATACTTGATCGTCTATAGGATTAATCGGTTTTACGTAAGGCGCGTCTCTAGCCTATACCACCGCCCCGCGCACCCCGCCTCTTGTCACCATTTGGTTCCTAAAATATGCTACTGCGCAGGAATCAGCGCGAACTTCAGAGCTGCCAAGATAAATTGTACGTACTATACCAAACTTCACAGTATCACAGGGCTAGTATGAAGATTGCGTGAAAATTTCACCAAAATCGGTCTAGCCGTTTTGGAGTCCATACACACTAATACATACTACATACATACTTGTTGATGTGTGATTGTTACTTTTTATCCTTGTCCTTGTATTGTACGATATTGTGTATGTCAGATATAGATATGATTTATTTCATTTTTTCATTTTATTTCATTCACATGGATTTTTATATGTAAAGAGTAGCTGAGTCCCGCGGTTTCACTTGCGTGGAGTGCAGTTTAACTTTTTCAATTTTTTCTTTCATAAGAACCTCCTCCTAATTACAAACACAACAAAAAAAGAATTAGTGTAATCAGTCCAGCCGTTCACGCGTGATGCCGTGACCAAGGGGAATAGGGATTCATTTTTATATATAATAAGAAGAAAAAGAGAAAGATAGATGATTGACAATGATTGAGATAGATTAAAAGAAGTAAAATTTGTATAAAAAGTCAAAAGTCAATTTTTATTTATCCAATAGGATACATTGTGATCACTTTAAAACGTCAAACTTAAAACTAGCTACGCCTGTTCCAACCTCCTTACGCCGGCAAAAGAACAGGCAAGAAACGCCCGGCAGGTAATTTTTTTGGCGCGATCACATTGACAATTTTATTCTTATTACTAATTGATTGAATAAATAACTCATTATAAGTTTGTTTATCTAGATGTAGGGGGTAATATCCTACTATCCTATCCTAGAATGTCCTCTAGACGGGCCAGTTTTTTCATCGTGTCTAAAAAATCTAGACACAATTATTTTACAATATGCTCCGGCAAAAGATAACGCGAGTTGGCGGGTGAAACCGCGGGGCGCACTTACTTATAAAATAAAGAGCAATGATCGAACAATAAGAACTGATATTCCCGACATTCGAAAATACGTATAGAATGGCGATTCCCGGAATTCTCGGCCCAAATCGAATTTCCCGGGACTCGACGCTCTATTTACATAAGTGGTTATATTATTCGGGAATTCAGTCTATTTTCTTTTTGGTTGTGAGTAAGCAGTAGAGTGGGTTTGAATAGAAGAGTAGGTCTCGACAATCCTTTCAGATCTAAATATATAATGTTTTGTACAGGTTATATGCATAAACTAGCTGCGACCCGCGGTGCCATCGTCTCTTTTTTCGGATCTGTAACACGATAAAATTGAATTTCACGATTTTCGGGACGAGTGAGGTCAAAACTATGTTTTTGTTTACTTTGAAACGTCAAACTTAAACTAGCTACGCCTGTTCCAATCTCTTACGGCCGCGACGGCAAAAGAACAGGTAGGAAAGGCTCGGCTGGAGATTTTTTCGTCACGATCATATTTACAACTTTAATCTTACTACTAACTGATTGAATTGAGGCAAGTTCACTACAATCCCAAGCTTTTTTGCCATCTAAACAGTCTAATATTTTATAACAAGCTTTTACTAATAATAAAATTTTGTTTTATTAGGGACTTGAAGTATAGCTATCGATAAGTCTCGGATTTCACTTCGGATTTTGTTGATAAAATGTAATGTATTGTTATTACTGGCAGATTAGAAGTTATAATTGCTCTATTATTAAATATGCAATAAGTATCGGCTATTAGCCATTTGCATCCATCGGCTCCCTGCGCCTCTTACAATGAGCAGAGCAGAGCGTCTTCCGGTTCGTGGTCGCCACTCGAAAACCTTTCTTCCCCATCGGTTATCGGTTCGTCGAGCGAGGCGGCCTGCCCATTGCCACTTCAACTTGCAAATTCTGAGAGCTATGTCGGTGACCTTGGTTCTTCGGCGAATTTCCTCATTTCGGATTCTATCACGCAAAGAAACTCCAAGCATAGCTCTCTCCATGGCTCGTTGTGTGACTCTGAGCTTATTCAAAAGGCCCACAGTTAAAGACCACGTCTCAGTACCATAAGTCATCACTGGCAACACACACTGCTGAAAGACTTTCGTCTTGGGGCTCTGAGGAATGGTGGACGAGAAGATGTCGCGTAATTTCCCGAACGCTGCCGATCCGAGTTGGATTCGTCGGGCGACCGCTTTGTCGTTCATGGTGGCGTACAAAGGGCGAGGCCTGTGTTCAGCAGTGGACCCGAGTCCCAGCAGCGGGAACGTAATAGACAGTTTTTGATCTACTGTGACGAGACTCGCTGTATAATCTCAAAGGAGTTGTATCCGAAATTAAAATTCTCTACAAGGAGCAAGGCCTCCGTTTGTGCCAGACTTGCATACGAGTCCACAAATGGCCAAACTTTGCCAATATGGCGGCCGTCAGCTGTCATTTTCGTGCTGAGTACGTGACAATTGTGTAATTGCCAGCGGGACATGACGTGACAACGGTTAGTATGGGTATAGGAGCGTACGAGCGTGACATATTGAAAGTAGGATTCTAGCTATATTATTTGTAGGCTTGTTAACACCTTATCAGGAAATGTTAAGTGTTAAGTGGAAAGTTGGTATAATTTTAAAAAGGTTGTTGGACACTATGGTCTGTTATACGTTCATTTATTACGACAAAATGTTTGTAAAGAAAATAAATTTGCATTATTTTGTATTAATGATCTTATTATGTGGGTAGTATTTACTTTGGTGTATCGAATTTGTATCGATATCGATATATTTTTTTAATGCGACTCTAGTTGCGTATTTAATCTTACTAGTCGATGCAACGGAAATGTTGTAATAGAAGCAGACAGAAACAGTATTTTTTAGCTGACGTCGAAATAGCAGTGTATTATATAGGTACTAGTTGACAATTCTCGGGTTGCTGACGCGAATATGTCGATATATCGATGTTATGAATTATGAATTATCGATACTTTTTTTCACTTGCCCTTCCCTAGTCTAGAGTATAATAATCCTTCAGGACTACACATTTTCATCAAACAGAATTACAATAATTCCGCACATTTTTCACGATTCTCCCGCCAACTCTTCTCTCACTTTGACTTTGACAGGTGAGTGACATTATGTTCCATTAGCAGATTTATGCTCCTCCCACGTGCTCTGATTGTATTCAACAACTTTCTGAGCAATACTGAAAGGTATAGTCAGCAACATAAGTAGCTGGTCACGGACAATTTGCAACTTGAAGCAATGGGCAGGCCACATCACTCGACGAACCGATAAGCGATGGGGAAGAAAGGTTCTCGAGTGACGACCACGAACTGGAAGACGCTCTGTAGATAGGCGCCCCACTAGGTGGACCGACGACATTGTAAGAGTCGGAGGGAGTCGATGGATGCAAATGGCTAATAGCCGTTCATGGTGGCGTTCAAGGGGGGAGGCCTATGTTCAGCAGTGGACTTCTTCCGGCTGATGATGATGATGATGATGATGATAACAATACCAGCATCGTATGGTTTTCAAGATGCTTGTAAGGAAGTTAGAGAATTGGGAAGTTTAGTGACTTTTGTTGCTGACTGTACTCGCATACTAAGTGCCTACGGAGGGTTTTATGATAAAGTACTTATATTTAGAGCTCCAGCAACTTGTATTTATACTGCTGTTCAAATAATTGATAATACTTGATCAACATACCTGGTTTGGAATTTGACTTAGAGCGAGTTAGTGTGTGACTCAAAAGTTAAAAATGTTTATTCAGTTTAAGATACAACATGTGATCACTTTACATATCAAACTTACAACTAGCAACGCCTGTTCCAACCTGTTTACACTGAGGGAACGTTTAAAATTTAATTTTACTTGTATTTGATTGAATTGGAGCAAGTTCACTACAATTCCTAACTTTTTTGTCATATAAATAGTTCTGTATTTTAAAATAAGTACCTAGTTTTATCGCGATGAACTGTAGCCCACCGTAGCTATCTTACCCCATTTTCGTTTAACGTTGCATCTTCCTACACTAGCTGAGCAGATAATTAGCTACGTCAAGTATTCAGTAAGTAAATAAGTAGATATTTAGGCGTTGAGCGCGGATCGATCGCTCGGGCCCAGGGGGCGCGCCGCCATGTCGGCCTGGCTAATAATAGATCTCGTCAGACGGGGCCTTTGAAGATCCTGGATGGAGGGATAGGGAAGAAAATGTGACCCTATCTATGTTATTTAATCTGTATAGTATAGTATTTTAGTATAGAAAACTCTGTTGTCCGTCCGTCTGTATTATTTTTTAGAAATTCCACCAAAAATTTGGAAAATTTGAAACTATTGAAAGTGCTGTCGCCTTTACAGCATTTTTGTAAGAACTTAAGACCCGTCTTATGTTTGCGTACCCGTGCGAAGCCAGGGCAGGTCACTAGTATCAATAATAACAACGGGCACTGACCTCTAACTAGGATTACGTGGAACGGGGATCTGCAACACCCAGACACAGAACAAACAGTTGCACTTTTTAGCCGACGGCGAAAAAAGGAGCGTTATGTTTTTGAGTGTATGTGTGTATGTATATCTCTTTGGCACGGCATGTAGCCTAAATGGCTTGACGGATTTTAACATATGAGGTGTCATTAGATTCGTCTTTATTGTGGGAGTGACTTAGGGCACTTTATTTTGGCGCAGTCGGGACTGGGAACAGGCTCTTAAATTAGGTTGCTGGAACACACCGATAGATGCTTGGCTACAGATTCTTAACTAGAGGCTAGTAGCTAGCCAGGCGAGCACTAGAAAATACCCTACCGCTAAGCTAGGGTTCATCAAACGGTTTTCTTTCACCGAAGGCTCAAAACATTGGTGCTAAGCTCCAAGCTTACAATATCGACCAATATTGGATCCTTTTATACCTAGATCGGTATCCTATTTTAGTCCCACTTAGCGGGACTTAAGGGCTGTGATAACTGGGATTATTGTATATCGGAATATGATAGGGATAGGAATATTACATGCTAGCTGCGCCCTGCAGTTTCGCCCGCGTCTTCCCGTTATCCTGTAAGAACCTTTTACCGGGATAAAAAGTAGCCTACGTGTTAATACAGGGTATAAGCTATTTCCATTCCAAATTTCACTCAAATCCGTACAGTAGTTTTTGCGTGAAAGAGTAACAAACATCCATCCATCCATGCTCACAAGCTTTCACGTTTATAATATTATAGTAGGATAGTAGCATTTGTAAGATTTATAGATACGAAATACTACTACCCATAAAAACATACTTAATATATGACGACGCGGTAGCCGAGTTGGTAGTGTCCCTGCCTGCGAAGCTAGCGGTCCCGGGTTCGAATCCCGGTAAGGGCAAATATATGTGTGATGAGCACGAATATTTGTGCCCTGAGTCTTGGATATTTCTATCTATTTATGTATTTATTCCTCTATATAAGTATGTATATCGTTGTCTAGTACCCATAACACAAGTTTCGAGCTTAATTTGGGGCTAGGTCAATTTGTGTGCAGATGTAAAAAAAAAAAAAAAAATATAAATATATTAATAAAACATAAAAAAACCTTTCTGTTATTTCGCCTGTGTCTAAGTTTTTATAACACAGAAAATAAATAAAAACAAAACCCCACTCCATCACAATCAAATCTCTGTCAGAGCCTAAATAGAAGATAAAAAAAGTCAGTAAAAACCAGTAATTACCTACAATCAATTTTACACCAGCCAACTCGCGAACTGACTAACTTTGCTAGTCGAGCGGCGATTGATTTGCATTCTTACTAGTGGGGGAATAAAGTTCAAAGTTGCCTTGAAACTTTTGTTAATTAACATAAGATCTGATTCGAAGTTGGGCTATCGAGTTGCACAGAAAGTTTATTTTGGAATATAAATCAGAATGGTTGGTGCGTTTATATATCAAGTGAGTACGACCTGCCCCGCGATTTTCCCTCATCAACAGCCTATAACGTTCCCACTGCTGGGACTCTGGCCTTCTCTCAGTAAAGAGTATAAGCCGTAATCATAGTAAAGAGTAGTAGTTCAGCTTCATACAAATCGGCCACCGCTGGTTTGAATGTGTGCGAGAGTAGCGGTGCCGTGTACGCACGCACTTTTCACGCATACAATCACAAACGAACGGGGCCGCGGCCATGCACTCAGTGCGGAATGCGCCGCCTATGCATCACCGCAAGAGTAGGCAATTAAGTCGTCGAGCGGCCTTAGCTAACCTACTGTTCTTACTTTACTGTGCCGTAATCTACCACGCGGGCCCAATACGTGTTGGTAGATGTCGCGTTAACTATAATCTTTTTTTGTAGCTAGAATTTCACTACAAGTCACCTGATGTTAAGTAGCGATGTGGTCGAAGGTGGCGCCACGCTACACGTGGATTGGGAACTAGTTTGGTACGTTTTGATTCCCTTGTGAAATCGCTAAATATCCGAAAACATGCATCATATAAAGAAGAAACTTACTTGTAAGAAACTTTAGTCCCAAGTATCCTCCTTAATATAACAAATGCAAAAGTTTTTGTGTGTGAATGTTTGTTACCACGTAGCACCGTAATTACTAAACCGATTTCGATTAAATTTGGAATGGAGATAGATTATACTCTGGATTAACATATAGGTTACTTTTTATCTCGAAAAAAGATTCCTGCGGGCTACAGGGAAGACGGATTTGAAACCGCGGGGTGCAACTAGTTTGACATTAATTTCAACTGGATAACTCAACGCGTTTCTGATAAAGGGTCTTGACAGACAGACAGACGACAAAGTGATCCTATAAAGGTTTCGTTTTTCCTTTTGTGCTACGGATTCAAACAGGAAAAAATCACAGTTAATGACACATTTTAAACACACACATATAAAATCCTTTCACCAGACTTACTAAAGTCTGTCGTCATAGCCAACCGAGCGATGGTAAGGGCTATTTGACACGACGACCGTAGAGACCTCCCCCGGTCGTTGTCGCGGTCAACCACTAATATAAAGCAGTTAAATCCAATAGTAAAAATGCAATTTCGATCGTCACGTCCGTCGGACGGTGTAAAGGGTTCTTTATGACCATTTTCTCGAACGATAATGTCCAATGTGAAATGGACTTTATGAGCGTCATGAATTTTTTAGGTTTGTTCATGGAGTTTTAGTTATATTATGTCGGAAAGCTTTATGTTTAGACATTACCGTCATATCTAAAGCTTTATTCAATGTTTTTTTATTTCAGACAACAAAAATCTTAGTATGCACGATTAATATACAACAATAAAAATTAAAATAAAATTGTCCATGAAATCACGTCTAAAAAATTACCTGCCGGGCGTTTCTTGCCTGTTCTTTTGCCGGCGTAAGGAGGTTGGAACAGGTTTAGCTAGTTTTAGGTTTGACGTTTCAAAGTGATCACAATGTATCCTATTGAATAAAAAAAACATTTGACTTTGACTATAACGGTTCTGTTTGACCTTTTTAGGAACCCTAAAAAAATTTATAGGAAAACGGAAAAAGTGCGAGCCCGCGGGGCACCTGTACGTACTTAATATTAAAAGCTACCCCTAATAAGTACCGGGAACTGCCACTAATTCCCCACCCGGCTTTTATTACGGCATAATTGAACTGTCCGAACCCAAAGAGAGTCAAAAGACCCTTTTTAATAAATTATATTCGTAATTTACGTTAATACACGAATAATTTTCGCTTTTCTTGCTTAAATGGCTGTATTAAGCTTCGTCATTAAAAGCTTGTGGCATAGCTGGTCGGTCGTACAACATTATTCTTTATTTAATAATAATCAGTACGGATTCACCACCTACACTAATAATCGTATGTCATTTTCAATGAGACTGAATTGCCGGAGTCTCATCATCCCATAGACCATCAATCTCTTCCGAGATGGGATTTGAACTGGGTATAGCGAAAAGCATTAAAGAAAACAGCGCATATGACCATGGACCAATGAGAAAGAATATTTTGATTTGATTTTCCATTAACTAACTAACTCCGATGGCACAGCGATGCAAAGTGTGTCTTGGCCTCCGAAACGAGAGAGCGCCACTCCTTTCTATCCTGAGCGATTTCAGCCCAGTTCACAGTGGAGTTCGCGTAGGTCCGTATCCACCGCGATTATATATTAGAACATGGCACAAAAAGAAAAAAAGGAAAACAGATTAATAAATGAATGAATGATTATTACCGCTGGAAGGACGCGGTGGATGCGGACCTGCGCGAGCTGCACACTCTGAACTGGGCTGAAATCGCTCAAGATAGAGAAGAGTGGCGCTCCTTTATTTCGGAGGCCAAGACACACTTTGGGTCGCTGAGCCATCGGAGTTAGTTTTTAGTCCAGTAGGTAAGGCCGAGTATATTTTGTAACCCAATAAAAAGGCGCGGCGAATGCTTATCATCAATCTTTGTTACGAGGTGGAGTCTAATCAGGAAGCTATAACGTAAGGTGGCGCGGCCCTCGCAGATTAGATAACAGTTACTACTACACTACGTCTCGCCCATAATTTTTTAAAACAAAGCATTCCACCCAGAATCCTACCCTACTAATATTATTAACGCGAAAGTTTGTGAGTAGGTATGTACGTATGTAAATGTACCTTTGTTGCTGTTTCACGCAAAAAGTATTGAACGGATTTGAGTGAAATTTGGAATGGAGATAGCTTATACCCTGGACTAACACATAAGTTACTTTTTATTAAAAAAAAATGGTTCCTGCGGGTGAAACCGCGGGGCGCAGCTAGTAGCAGAATAAGTGATATTCACAAAAAAAAAATTGTCTGTTTCTTCCTTACCTTTTCATGTCTAAACGACTGAATTGATCTTGATAACATTTGTAACGGAGATAGTTTGTACCCTGGAGTAGGACATAAGATACTTTTGATTGCAAAAAGTAGTCAATGCGAGTGAAACCACGGGGAAGAGCTAGGAGATAATATAAAGTTCCTAAATTATATCAATATCAGTAACATATTTAGTTTTTGGATAGATTAGATATGTAATCAAGTTAATGTTATGTTTAACTTCAAGAAGGGCTTATCTTGAACCTTTATTACAAGGTCAGAGAAAGCCATAACTGCTTACTACCCCTTCAAGGGTCCGTAGTTGTAGAACTTAGCCTATCATAGTAAAGTTGTAATACTCTTAAAGTTTAGATTCGCGTAGTTATATCGAGTTAAACAACTTTCTATTAAGTTACTTGGAGAAAGTTATAAGGCCAGGTAGTCGCTTTAATGATGTTGTGTTGAAAATCTGTATAATTATATACAACTAAGAGTTTGTGTTTCCCGATCACTGTAGGTAAATGCGGTCATCTAAGCCGCAGAACTGACAACCGTTGCGGTAGACGTGTCATTGAGTGGAGACCGCGACTTGGCACGTAGTGTAGGTCGCCCTGCGACTAGGTGGAGCGATGACTTGCGCCGAGTGGCTGCCAGTAGTTGGATGAGAAAAGCCGAAGACCGGGCTCAGTGGCGTACCTTGGGAGAGGCCTATGTCCAGCAGTGGACTGATACTGGCTGATGATGATAATAATGTGTCGGAAGTTTGAACTCTATAATGAGCCTGAGCTTTCGGTGAAGGAAAGCATCGTGATGAAACCATAGCTTGGTGGTAAGGCATTTCCTAGAGCTCGCCTGGCGAGCCAATCACCTATCGGTGTGTTCTGGCAGCCTCACTTGAGAGCCAGTTCCCAGTCCAAGTGTCACGTTACCCTGTGAGTATTTAAAAAAGATGGTATAGATTAGGATACGTTCAAGGGCATGCGATATCTAACCCACACTGGGTCAGCGTAGTAGATTAGGGATCTCTCTGAGAGAAGGACAGAATCCCAGCAGAAGGAACGTAATAGACTGATGATGATGATAGATTAGGATATCCTTCCAATCAAATCATTTATTTGCCAATATATGTTATTCAGCCATTCGGTCTAGTGTTCTAAAAAAAAGGTCGAGACAGTCGTAATACAGTGGCGCTGGTCGCATAAGTCTGTCCAGCAAATGTATTCATGAAAGAATCCTTAACAAACCACAAAGATGACAGTATAATGCGTCGTAAAAGGTCTCGGTTCATTTATAAAGAAAAGACGAAGGCGGGAATTCGTGGAAACTGAGGGAAACGCACCTCACTTAGGAAAAATGGCGGCCATTCGGAGTAATGGGTGATGGGGTGTGAGGGTGCGACGAACTTGTAATCAGTACAAAAGATATAGGGTTTTTTATAGGCTGACGTTTCGCTACTACCTCACCTGTTAATTGGCGGACCGGGTTCCGTTTAATACCTAAAGTGACATATCACATATAAAACTTGCTGCGCCCCGCGGTTGCGCCTGCGTGGCACTTAATCGCGATAGAAAGTATCCTGTCCTAGACCAGGGTTGGAAGTATCTTCATACCAATTTTCATCAAAATTGGTTTGGTTCGGTTATGACAGTTTGAACCCTGAGGAAAAACATAGGATATTCTATACACATCATCTTCGACCTGTCATGTTCCCAGTTCCCACTGCTGGGACACAGGGCTTCTTTCAGAGAGAGTACTACTTGGGCACAGTGCGGGATGGCAGATAGTGGCCTGCCCTAGTGTCGGAGTCTTTCAGACCACCCGTAGGCCTTCGACATGGCCTTACGACTGCTATCCTAAGAGAGCCAGGACCGACGACTTAACGTGCCCTCCAAAACGCAAATTGGAATCAGACTCTCAAGTAAGGCTGCCAAAAGAATCAATACGCAAATGCAACCCGGAAAAAGCCCGGACATCCGTAATCTGGTCGGCTGGTAACCCTACTTACATACATTACCTCTATAGTATACATAAATAGAGCCGTATAACTTGATAGAATGTGCTGGATAACATCGGAACACCGTCACATGTCTTTGAAACGTCCGTAGACACGAGCGAATGGCGAATGCTGGTGAAATAATCGAATGATTTGATTGAAACGCTCTGTATTCGACTGTAAATTCAATCGACGTCTCCGAATAAATACGCAAATATTTCAAATTGATAACCTATATTCGAATGAGTGTAACATCAACAATCGATAGGACATACAATTATTTGATACATTTATAAATGCGAAATTTTGTGAGTGAGTGAGTTTGTATGTTTATTACTTTTTTACGCTAAAACTGCTCAACAGATTTTTATTTGGTAGGATACAACATGTGATCTGTTTAAAACGTCAAACTTACTTCTCCGCCTGATGCTCCAACCTCTTTACGCCGGCAAAAGGACAGGCAAAAAACAGGCAGCGTACACATTGACCTTTGAAGGAGTTGTTGACCCAGACCCCTAGTAGTGAGTACAGCAATTTTATTTGTGTTTCTAGTATTATAATTTTTCTTTTAGAAGTTATTAATATTTTTGCGTAAACTTTACATTTTATTCAATATGTATTTTCATAATCGTAAACATCGACTCGTTCGAATGATTTCATTCGCAATCGCCTATCGCTTGAATCGTTACAGCGCCTGCGTTCTCTGAATTCCGGAGATTGCATTCTCGACAAATATTTTACTGTGTCGAGGACTTTCGTTACACCGATAGCATTGTTATTTAACAAGAAGTAAAATATATTTTAAAAAACTTTCTCACCTTCTCATCACAAATTAAATGAAACCATTGTTATGCCATACAGTTTAGTTTTTTGTTTAGTTTCTGACGCTTTACCATTTACTTCATTAACTGTTAAAAAGATATTTATGTATATAATTTATTTAAATAAGGCACACCACAACCGATTATTACTACAGCTTATTATAAAATATCAGACTATTGACACACCAGCTTAGAATTGTTAGGAACTTTCTCTAATTCGATCAGTATCTAATAAGAATAAAAAATTTAATGTGATTGCATTCAAAAACTATTTTTGCCTTCTTATGCTGGTTTATGCAGATTGGATCTGGAGCTAGATTTAAGCTTGACGTATCGAAGTGATCATAAATGATGTATCCTATGTCTACATACGTATTTTGTACATACATTTTCATTTTATTACGACAGAGTATGGCTATATTACTTAAAAAATTAATATGATGTAACCACTGTATGAAACCTGTCAGTAATGTAGGAATTCATCCTATATTTGAAAGGTAGTTTGGTACTGAACGGATTTTAGAGTGATTTTAACGAAAACATTAATCCTTTAGACACACAAAATAAGATCGAAATAATTTCTCCCTTCTACGGCACTACATTTGTCTACCCTTCTCTATACACTGAAACCTTTACCCCTAGGCCTCTCAATCTACCCCCACCCCTCGCCACAATGTCGTTGAAAACCTGTATTGTACGCCCCATTGTAGACTGCCTTAAATTTTAATAAACTTTCGCCTCGAGGTTACCAAAGTTCGCAACCGTCTACACGCGAACCCTCCAACTGTTAATTTGCACAGAAATCGCTTATTTACATATCTGTAGAAGTGTAGATACATAAAAGATATGTATGTATGTTTAAATGCCGTTCATGGTAAAGAAAAACATCGCGTTTTGTAAAGTTTATTTGCGATATACATACACCGGTCCCGGGTTCGAATCCTGGTAAGGGCAAATGTATGTGTGATGAGCACTAATGTTTGTACCTGAGTCTTGGATATTTCTATCTATATAAGTATTTATTTTTCTATATAAGTATGTATACCGTTGTCTAGTACCCATAACACAAGTAACACAAGCTTAATTTGGGGCTAGGTCAATGTGTGTGAAATTGTCCCAGATATTATTTATTATTTATTTATTTACTGAGAAAAAAATTCTGACTTTCCTTCTGAGTCTTTACCTTCCAAGACCGATTCCTTCCTTATTTTACTTTAGTTTTCCTTCTGAATCACAAATCCTTCCCTTTTGGCTCAGAAGGAAGACAGTATTTTGGAAGGTCTTTTTTCTCCGTGATAGGAGCATTCTACAATCTTTAAAGCTAATACATTTTGTTAATTTATTCATTCTCTTGTTTTTAAATGTAAATCTTATATTTTTAAGGAGCGATGGTGGACGGTTAGGCGTGCAACTTACAAGCCGCCGACATCGAGTTCGAATCCTCTCGGCCCCGCACCTATGACTCAATGAGTTATGTGCGGATTTGCCATCGCTCAAAACGGTGAAGGAAAACATCGTGAGGAAACCGGCATGTCCAAGAACTGCAACATTCAAGGGCATGCGACATCTACCAACCCGCACTGGGCCAGCGTGGTAGATTACAGCCCATACTCTCTCTGAGAGAAGGCCAGAATCCCAGCAGTGGGAACGTGAAAGGCTGATAGTGATAATGATGATGACATTATTTTTACTCTGGAAAAGGCTCAAAATGGGTGTAAAAAGAGTTTAAGGGTCGGCAACACAACGCAATGCCCCTGGTGTTGCTAATGTCCATTACGGTGCCCGCTTACCATCAGGTGGGCCGCCAATTCTTTTCTCCTCCTCTATTACATAAAAAGGCACTTGTGTGACCACGGGGCGCACTACTACTAGCTTACATATTTACGACAACATACTGTCGGTGTGATAGACAGTCTGTTTTTATGTGAACAGTTAAGCTTATGAGCTCACTGAGAAGACAATCAATTTTACGTCCCGAGTGTACAGGTTACCGAGTGGCATGTTCACATGGAGCCAGCTGCTGGAACGTTTATGCCTATATGCGTTCCAGTAACTGGCTGCATATTATGGTAGGGCATTTTCTAGTGCTCACCTGGCTAGCTACCACAATCAAGTAAAGAATAGATTGCCAAGCACCTATCGGTGTGTTCCAACAGCGTCGTTTAAAAGTCAGTTCCAGTTCACATTTATTTATTAGCTCACCAACACAGTGTACATTCATACATTCGCAGATTTATAACGATTCTTAGAAGCTTAGAACCAAATGTCACAGCATTGACAGGTGAGGACAGCATGCATTACAATAATAATGAAAATTAATTTTTCATTTGAGCGAGTAACAAACAATGTGTGTTGTTAAAATGGTTAATACAGCGGATATAAAAATTAGAAAAAAAAATTATTATTTTAAAGATGCCTTAGTAATATTAGTAGAAATTTAATTGAATTTAGATTTTAAACATATATATAAATTACAAATTATAAATTATATATTAAAATGTTATTTTAACACAAAACATTTCTAGAAACATCAGAGTCTTCTTAAAACTGTGAATTTTGTCGACAAATATGTACATTTCTGAAAGTGTGAAATCGTAAGTAAATATTTAGTTTAATAACAAAAAAAACTAGTTTGTACGGAACCCTCGGTGCACGAGTGAAACTCGCACTTGGCTGGTTTTCCTTTTAACTTTTCTGGTTTGACCACCGAACTAGATTTGTGGGTGGATAGATAGGTTAATAATTATTCCCAGTACAAATCTATTCCTAACACTTTAATAAACAAAATTCAAAAATTCAAAATTAAAATGTTTTTTATTTAATAGGATACATAGCGATCACTTTAAAACGTCAAACTTAAAACTAGCTACGCCTGTTCAAAAAGAATAACTGCAGCTTATTCACATTGTAAACACCGAAACCACGAACATTTAAAACCCGGAATCTTGGCAGCAGTTCTATTTATTCCAGCGATGCTCAAAGTTGTTAAAGTCAAGGCGAGCCGTAACAAAGGGAGCCGTGTTCGCTACGACCCGAAACTGGGTTTATAGTTACTGGCTTTGACTGTACCGGGATCGTATGCTTTGGTCCTAACGGCTGGAAATTTTAAGTAGGTATAAGTATGTACCTACTTTCAAATACACTTCACTCTAAGGTTGGTGGGGGCCACCGTGCTCTTGTTTACATCAGCGCAGTATATTTTATTCAAATAATATTAGTAAAAGTATCAAATGTTATGTAAAACATGAGAAAGTCATAAAAGAAGTGAAAAAGTAATGGACTAAGTGATAAATTGGCAAAACTGTGTCAATAAAAGGCCAAAATTTTTTAAAGTTTGTAAGACAACAGATTTTAGACAGTAAAAAAAAGAAACGCAGAACGTGAAAGAGTAACAAATATCCATACACCCATACTTTCACGTTCATATGTTATGATTTCCATAAAAAAATAATATATATTTTGTAATTTTAAAATGAAATTTCGTTGCTTTTCTGCCAAGCAATTGAAGTTATCACGATACAAAATAATAATTCACAATATCGTAACGGCAATAAAAACAAGTTCTGTTTGAAGATGTAATAAAACTAGCATTTCATCTCAATGTAGAGTTTAACGATTCCTTAAATATTATACAGCCATGGACATAAACCTTATCGTTCCTTACAAACAAGCTAAATTAAATTCGGTTCAGTTAGTAACTGAAGCAAATCAAATATATTAATTTAGTAGGTATATGACGTGATCATTTAAAACTAGCCTCGCCTGTTCCTTACGTCAGCAAAAGAATAGGCAAGAAATGCCCGGCAGGTAATATCGACTAGTCTGGAATTTCACTTGGCCTTTGAAGGAGTTGCTGACTTTATGGAGCCTAGTAGTGGGTAAAGATTTTTTTCTTTGTATCTTACGAACTACAAATACGTAATTATAAATGAGATGACAATAATATTGTATGCAATATGTTGTATTGTCTCCTACGTTCCCACTGCTGGGATCCAGGCCTTCTTTTAGATAGTATGGAGAAGTATGGACCATGCATAATATACCACGCTGGCCCAGTGCGTCAATTAGGCCTACATTTCGCTCTCCATAATCCGAGCATCACCTCTTGCCCATTCACGCGGCACGTAAACAACAATCAACAGTCGTCCATTGCGCCATACCTCTCAATATTCAACTGCAACACCGCATAAATCACGCCGTAGATATCGCAGGTGCATATATTTCACTCACTGTGGCAATGAGGATTGACTTACCTAAAAAAACCGGTACTTGTGATCAAAGTGCTAAAAAACGTCACAATTTTTGGTATAGGACTAAAATACTCATGAATGTGCTGGTATACAAATTATCTAAAACCTTACAAAAAAAAACATTTAGGCCACAATAAAATAAATAAATAAATAAATATCGGGGACAATTGCACACAAATTGACCTAGCCCCAATTTAAGCTGCAATGTATTCAGCCTGCAGGCAGGCGTGCAATTATTACAGTAAAATATTAAACACCCGCTTAATCTTGCTTAGTCTTGACTATGACATAGCTCTAGCTCTGTTTCAAATTTCAGATCCATTTAGACGTTTGAGCATGCAGAGATAACAAACATACACGCTGACTCCCTCACTCGCCCACACACATACACACGTACATGTGCAAACGGCTTATAGAAGAAAGTCTAATGTACTATTTTCTTTCATGCCATTTTTTTCTGAGACTGGTACTGGAATTACCTGTCAACTCAAACAATGCATAAATTCCATGCAAGTAAACCCGCACGGCACTAGTTTAGAAATAATTATTTTATTCCTTCAAAGGTAACTGCACCAAAAATCGTTTAGATAACGTCATTTTCATACCGGTTTAAATATCGCTAAATCTCCACCGTTTTCGGTCCTCGGTAAAATGACAATGGCGGATTTATGACCACAATTTATGTGACGAACCACGAGCCCTGAATATTTATTGGCGGTGAAACGACTTGGAAACGGTTTTAATGCCCTTCAGTGATTGGCGGGAGAGATTGCTCGTAAAGCAGCGCAAAAGTGTACGCCGAGTGATTTTAAGAGGTATTCAGTTAAACCATCAAAAAATAAGTGAAAATGCTTGTTGGGAATTGGCTATGATTGTCTTTTGTTTCCATTATGAGTTTATAGGTATGTCTGTCGCAGACTAGTTTATAATTAGCTGATCAATCAACAGCCTAGCCAACAGCGTCGTTCAACTATGGCCTGAATGATATTCAGCCGTAGCGCATGTTACAACATTTAATAAACTGGTTTCAGCATTCCAGTGTCGTTTGACCACAGATAAAAATGTTGGCGGCTTAGGGGTGGCCCAAAGGCCACCTCCGCTGCACCCTAACTGTTACACTATGGTTAAGTTATATAGTAGAACTAAATTGAAATGAACAGGTTAGGCTGTTTATTAAACGGCTATCTAGTTGGCTGCGACAGGGCCCTTATTCGCTATGACCATTTAAGCACGTAACGCGGGAGCGTTACGTTATCTGCGTGGAATGACCGTAATGACGTCACACGTTGTTGGGCAGGAATCTTGATGGTCATAGCAAGTTAAAGCCCTGTGCTCTTTCATGCTCATCTTGCGTTTTCGTCTGACGCTTGCGAGAAGCGCCGTAGCGCATGCAATGGTTATATTGTTTCCATTTCTTTGAATTTCGCTAGAATATTTATTTACCTTTCTCGTGAGTGCTTACTCAGGGTTCCATGAAACCTTTTTATTTTCAGCTTTCATACTTACCTGAAAAAGAACAAAATACTGTTAAGTAATGTAAATAATCAAAGTCAAATGAAGCGAAGCGGTTTGTGCGGATTGAGGGATTTTTATTTGTTTAGCGGCGACTCAAAAATTATCCTCGTTTTTAGTCAGTTATTAAAAATACGAGCTTCATTATTTAGAGGTAGATGGTAACGGCTAGACACCACGGTATACTTTCCCCGCAGCCTCACCGAGCTCACATAACATTCTTACTTTTCCAACTAATAAAGACAAACGTAAGTGGGCACCTGGCGCATTATAAATATACTCAGAGTTCTTGGTTCTCTTACTGTAAAGGCATGGCCTCTCTACGCGTACATTTTGTTGCAGACTATTTGTGGAGGAACATTGCATGGGGAAAATGAACGCACGAAAAGGGACAAATAAACTACAGCTAAGTTTTTTATATTTATCTAGACATGCGGAAGAGTGTCAAATCAAGTTCGAGAAAAAAGAACGCAAGCAGCACCGTGCGCCATATTACACGCACCATTTGGTGCCACTTTTGACACCTCAGCTCAAAATTTATTTTATACTAGTTGGGACGAAATGGCATTTGATGCTGGGGCCACACTAACGGGAAATACCGTTATATAGCGCGATGATTGACGTTTGTCATAAGTGTGGCCACGACATTGGATAGCGGTATTCGCATTGACATTTGACGTTAGCCGATAACTCAAGTGCATTCACGTTGACCGTTCAAGTGTAGCCACTCATATAATCGCGTTAAAAACTAACGCAATGTTTATCGCGATGATAGGCATTAACATTTCCCTTGACGTTGACCTTACCTGTTGTGAAGTGACTTAAATATGGTATCCAGTAAATCCTAATCCTATACCGACAGCTCAATCTCATTGCAGGACTCAAAACTATAAATAAAATAAATAAATATCGGGGACAATTGCACACAAATTGACCTAGCCCCAAATTAAGTTCGAAACTTGTGTTATGGGTACTAGACAACGATATACATACTTATATAGAGAAATAAATACTTATATAGATAGAAATATCCAAGACTCAGGTACAAATATTCGTGCTCATCACACATATATTTGCCCTTACCGGGATTGGAACCCAGGACCGCTAGCTTCGCAGGCAGGGATACTACCAACTCGGCTACCGCGTCGTCGATAACCAGCCAGTCTTAACTAAATTATTAGGTTATCATTGATTTAAAAGAATAAGTTCCTCAATAACTCTAACAAAAAGTATTGTTAAGTTTGTCTAGTAGCGCCATGCCCTTACGTCTTTGGTGCAAGGTTATCAGAACTGGGATAAGTGATAGAAACGTTCTGCGTGATGTAATTACAGCTGCCACTTAACTTATTAGATTAGGTATTTGTATATAATTGACTAGCTATCCCCGCGGACCCGCGTGGGCTACAGTTTATGGCAATAAAACTATTCTATGGCCATCCTCAGGGTTCAAATTTCATTTAAATCGGTTCAGTAGTTTAGGCGTTAAAGCGAGACAGACAAACAGACAGAGTTACTTTAGCATTTATAATATTAGTGGGGGATATAGGGATTCTGGTAATTAATACTAAAACGATTTAGGAGGAGTGAGTTTTGGGACATTCTCTAGTGATCATATTGCTACTACCATTAGGTTCAGAATCCTATGTCTTCTTCAAGGGTCCAAAGTATGTCCATACCTAATTTCATTAAGATCTGTTGATTGGTTTAGACTTGAAGACATAACAAACATACTGAGTAACTTTCGCATTTCTAGAAGTCTAAAAATATATAAACCTTACAAATCTAAACTTGATGCGAAAACTTCTATTTAAAGTTGTAACTTTATGTTATAGCGCTAAAAAAGTTAGCAACCGAGCGTTTCTTGCCTGTTCTTTTGCCGGCGTAAGGACGATGGAACAGGCGTAGCTAGTTTTAGGTTTGACGTTATAAATATTGATCACAGTTCTAATGATGATAAGGATTCTTAGTTAACAATTCTGTAACTATACAATTATACAACTCTTAAGGCGCTGGTTCCCAAACTAAGCTGAAAACGGGGTTAATTAAAACTATCTCTCTGTGTAATTTTGGTCTAAAAAAAATCTAATAAAAATATATGTTAATATAGCAGAACACCTTTAGGCCGAAAAATACAAAAAATCTATTATATATTGAGAAAAAAATGTGCAAAGTGCCCCATTTTCTAAAAGTTTAATACTACTTTACTCCTAAACTATGTACGCAACAAAGACTTGTTAATCCAACAGCGTATTAAGAAATATAATACCCAAAACACCTTCAGGACATTTTTTGAAAATACTGCTTTAATTATTTTTGCGAATTTTTACGTATTTCATTCTCGCAAATCGCCAGGTCAGTCTCTCATAAAGTCAGTGCGGGATGCTTTCACCTGATCAAGCAAGGTCAACGGCGTATGGCAGGGCTCTCTTATAATCGACCGCTATAAAAATGTCTCGTTTGTGTGGCTAGTTCCAACAGCTCGATTCATTTGGACAATAATAGAGTATTAATGGAGATAAGATTCACAGCCAGTTTTTATTTCGGCCCACTAAGGGCTCAGCAACCATAAACATTATAAGAAATTATTTTCTCTGTGAAACTGTCGCCATTTCCCCTGAATAAGTATCCGTAATATATCAACGTCCCATTAAGGCTGGCAAACAGGGGGGTGGTGATAAGGTAGAGGGTGGGGGAGGGGGAGAAAGAATGCGCCAAATATTAAAGACAATGATTTATTTTTTGTTTATATATTAGTGAAGCCCGGGCCACACTAAAGTCAACGTCAATGCCTATCTTCGCGATGAACGTCTAATGCCAATGTGAATGCCGTTGTCAAATGTCGTGGCCACACTTATGTCAAACGTCAATCATCGCGCTATTGAACGGCATTTCCCGTTAGTGTGGCCCCAGCATAATAGGCAAGCATTAGACGTGAGGGTACAACCAGCGACAAAAACATTTTTTTTACAAAATTCGCTGTTCTACCCTTTGTAACTAAATAAATTAAACAACGAAATTTTACAGAAGCCGGTCAACTTCGACCATCGAATTATGGAAAAAAGTATGTCCAAGATGGTAACAGTGCACTGTTACTTGTTCAGCAACTTTTGTCGCTGACTGTAGCGGCATGTCCAAGAACCATAACATTCAAGGGCATGCGACATCTTTTTTTTTTTTTACTATTTACAGGGTAGCGTTTGACCACAAGTCGCCTGATGTTAAGTGACGATGTGGTCGAAGATGGCGCCACGCTACACCCGGGCTGGGAACTGGCTCTCAAGTGAGGCTGCCGGAACACACCGATAGGTGTTTGGCGACAGATTCTTAACGAGAGGGTGGTAGCTAGCCAGGCGAGTACTAGAAAATACCCTACCACCAAGCTATGGTTTCATCACGATGTTTTCCTTCACCGAAAGCTCAAGCTCATTGCAGGATTCGAACCCACGTCCTACGGAAACCAACCCGCACTGGGCCCGCGCGGTAGATTATCTCTCTGAGAGAAGGCCTGAGCAGTAGGTACGTGCTGATGAAGCAATTCACCCCAGTCTCACCTTATCGATGATGGAACATGCCTATTCACTCTTTATTTGAATTTAATAAGACAAGTAGTAGTAATGCTATCGATATTTTTATCGATGTTTTGTTTTAATTATAATTAAAACTATCGATATCGGAACACTTGATGGCGGGGCAATACTACTGTACAATACGTAATTTTCTTTACTAAGTAACTTTGTTTACTAAGAAGCTTTTATGTATTTACTTTCATATCATAAATAATAATGGTGGAGGTAAATATGTATGTGTTACCACAATATCCCGTTCTGCCCTACTAATGTATTAATTGGAAAAGTTTTGATGTTTGTTTATCTTGTTAGTTAGAATTATGGTGAAGGTGAAGAAATTGATTGTACGTAATATTATATGCTACATAAAATACTGTAAAGTTGTTATTACTATAAAGTATAAAAAACCATACCATACAAAATATGAGTTTTTTTATAGCAACGAAATGAAATTATTAGTTTTAGTGTTAGGGACCATCTTCATGACGTGAAGCAATTTGAATGATATCAAGTCGAATATCGGAATATCGATTCAAATTGCATGTAGGTACAGTCATCGACAAAAGTAACTAATCACATTAGAATTTCCAAATGCGTATTCGATCAGTAATATTCATTTTTTTCCCTTTAAACTTACGAATTTGCATTTGACCACAACACAACACACTTGTGTTAAGTGCTGATTCGGTCATAGGTTGGTGTTTAAGATGATAAAGAGAATCGAATAAAAATGATTTAAAAAAAAAAATTTTGTTCAGCGACTTTTGTTTTTGGCATTTTTCAAAATACTGCCTTTTTATTTTTATCTTTTTTTTCACACATTCTTTATTCCCAGATCAGCATGAGGTACCCCGCTGTCCCCTGGGGGTGAAGCTGTTAAGAGCAAGGCCTTAAGGTGAGGTCGTCTACGCCCCAGGGAAATCACGGTCCGACGGACGTAATCAGCTTTGTTAGAAGTTAGCTATCTTTATCGGACTCTTATCTATCCTAGATTGTTCGAGGTCTCACGGTAAAACTTCAGCGATTTAGAATGAATAGACTACAGTGTACTGCACAACTTGTACTTAGAAGTTAGGTACTTTAATACAGTATCTTCAGTAAGCCTGCGAAATGTGGAACGAGCTCCCTCCGCAAGTCTTTCCGCAGTGCTATAGAATGCAGACGTTCGGTAGGTAGGCCTCTCACTAGGGTCGCCCTCTTCCCTCTAATATGGTCGCGGAGAGCGATGGCTGGCACATGCGTCAACTCGTGAACGGGTGCTGCTTGTGGGGTCTGCTCTGCTTTGGTTGTGATCCCGCAACTCGTTAGTTCCCATATCCCAATGTGTACAACCAAACAGAAGAAAATTTATTAGTAAAGCTAATTAAAAAATATCAGACTAAGTATGACATGACAAAAGAAAACTTGGGATTTTAGTGAACTTGCTCCAATTCAATCAATTAGTAATAAGAATAAAATTGACAAAGTGATCGCGCCAAAAAAATTACCTGCCGGGCGTTTCTTGCCTGTTCTTGCCAAAGAAATGTAATATATACATATATTATACTCGAAAAACATAACCCTCCTTTCGCAACCGGGTCAAAAAGCACTGCACTGAGCTTAAAAGTTTCTGCTCAGTAAGTTCATTGGTTAGAAACGCCTTGCTGCTATTTTAACGGTTGAGACTTGGAGAGATGGTATCGGGGAGATTGCATGAAGCCAAGATATATTTTGCCAAGAAAGCTGTCTCGAGCAAAGTTGCTATCTCACCTGATGGTGACGTCACAGTCAGTCTCAGACTATCATGAGACTAAAATTAATGCATAAATTTATGCTTAATTTTATAACAAGCAGTTGTTCCTCGCGGTTTGACCCGCGTGGGCTACGGTTTCTCGCAATAAAAAGAAGCCTATGTCATTTCCCAGGCTCTAGACTATCTCTGTACCAAATTTAATTTAAATCGGTTCAGTAGTTTAGGCGTGAAAGTGAGACAGACAGACAGAGTTACGTTCGCATTTATGATATTAAAGTAGGGATTACTAAGTAACCCACCCCTGTTACGGATAGAAAAAAAGCACTCTTAGTTTTTCCCGAATTCCTCAATTTCCCGATTTATTTTCCAAAAAAACTTTAAGACAAACCTTACCCAAAACAAAACTAACAGGACAAAGGATACTTGCCATCGCCATAAATTGTCCACGCAGATGAAGCTGCGGGGAACAGCTAGTACAAAAATAAACAAAATGTACACGTACAAAAAACCATATTTGAAGGTCCCAAAATAACCCATCTCATAATATCTGCCAAGCTTCAATTTCAACTCAGCATTTCGACATAAAACTGAAGTGAATCTACTATAATAAAATTAAAACTTCGAAGTTCTTGCACTTCTTGAAAGAAATCAATAGTCAATTGAAACTGCTTGCCTTCACAATTAGGTATTAAAGGCAATTTGAGCTAGTTAGCTCAAACTTCTAGGTCATAGGATAATGTGACTATTCATACATTGCTAACTAGTTCACTATAGTGAACGATTTTCCGTGAGAACTGAGCCAGCTTGCTGATTTTTAATGAAACAAAACTGAAACGTTTTGCAGTAGACATTCACTAATTACTAATCATTATCATCATGATCATCAGCCTGTATCAGCTCACTGATGTACATAGCCTCTCCCAAGGTACGCCACTGGGCCCGGTCTTCGGCTCTTCTCATCCAACTACTGGCAGCCACTCGGCGCAAGTCGTCGCTCCACCTAGTCGCAGCGCGTCCTACACTACGCTTGCCAAGTCGCGGTCTCCACTCAAGAACACGTCTATGCCAACGGTTGTCAGCTCTGTGGGTTGTATGACCAGCCACTTCAGCTTCCTAATTCTGTGGGCTATGTTTTTGATTCGATCCTAACACTATAAATGCGAAAGTAACTCTCTCTGTCTGTATCTTTTCACGCATAAACCGATGAACAGATCTTGGTGAAACTTATATGGAGATAGTTTCGATCCTGGGGAAGGACTACTTTTTTCGCGATAAATTGTAGTCTACGTGAGTGAAACCGCGGGGCACAACTAGTCATTTATTAAATTTGAGAGTAAGAAATATGACGCAAAGTTTCGTATGTTTAATTTATTCCCTCTTTTTTACATTTTTTCTTTTTACGCAGATTTATTACCATACAAAAAAGTTTCTGAAACTCTGTTTTATATAAAGCGAGGTTACACTTTCGTCAATAACACACAAAAAAGGCTCGGAACAAAAAGTTAGCCTTTTTCCCTATAATAGTAAAATATCTAAATAAATTAATCTACATGATACATACATACCAAGAACTATTTAAGCAAAAAATAACAAAAATGCAAATAGCTCCCATTGTTAAAAGTTACAACGATTTTTCTTCTGATCTATGCTTAACATATTACAAAAAACAAAACCCAGAGAGCCTTTAGGCTATTAAAAAAAACTGCTGCCTTAATTTATTTCTAATGCTATTTTTAACGTTTTCGTTGCTCCCAGACTGTTGAGATTACGGGTTTAAGGCACGTTTTCAATATCATTCTCGAAATTCAGCTAAGCTCCATATCTTTTGTCAGGCAGGCAAAACATTTTGCCCCGTCATTTATTATTAGAACAGCAAAGGAGCGAAACTCTTTGTCGTCGTTTGTGTCCCCTGAACGTTAAATCTGTGAGTGTTCAAGTCAAGAGAGATACTAATGGTACATTCGCCGAAGAACCAAAAACACCGACATAGTTCTCAGAATTTACAAGTCTAAGTGGCAGGGCACATCGATCGACGAACCTATAACCGATGGGGAAGAAAGGTTCTCGAGTGACGACCACGAACCGGAACACGCTCTGTAGGTAGGCCCCCCACTAGGTGGACCGACGACATTGTAAGAGTCGCAGGGAGCCGATGGATGCAGATGGCTACTAGGCTCCATAAAGTCAGCAACTCGTAAGGAGGTTGAAACTGGCGTAGCTAGTTTTAAGTTTGACGTTTTAAAATGATCCCATGTTGTATCCCACTAAATAAATATTGATTGATTTGGCTAATAGCGGTTTTAGGGTGTTGTTTTTAGGGAGAGGCCGATTAGTAAGTAAGCATTAAACTTTTGGAACATCTCTCCAACACATGTCTCAGGTGCGTCTAAGTATTTGGCGGTAAAGAAGAATATAACAAGAAACCTAACGGGAATAATTCACCGCATTACCGTGAGCAGGTGTTCGACACGACTTTGATTGCGGTTTTTACGGCGCGAGAATCAAACCCGCGACCGCTTCGTAAATAAATAACGCTTTTTATGCGAGTCTTCGGAACTTTTATTGTTTTCGTTGGATATAAATGCGTGTTCATGTTTGAAGGTGCGTTTGGGATTTTTATTCCGATATAGCCTCAAGGGTAACCTGAGGTTTTGGATGGCGATAAACACAGCCTTTCGTTGGCTTTGATTCGTCGTCAGCCAATTACGTTCCCACTGCAGGGAATCAGACTTTCTTAGCCTAGTTTTGATAGTTTACAAAAGTACAAAAGTTTTCGTTTCCTTCATAACTTAACATATTTTTTTTCAGCGCGCCTTACCAAAACTAGGCGAGTCTAAAATCGGTAATTAATACGGGTGAGTTATTTTAAATCGTTTTATTCGTATGAGTTGCCACTTTGACAAATCAGCAGTAGTACCTAAACTTAGACGTTTACGAAAACTTTTGTAGTTTTCAAAACTTGTACTAGGGGGTTGTGACTGAGATCAAATGAATGCCTATTGCTAGTAAAAAAAATAATTAAATAAAAAACAGACTTTACGTCTTTATAAAAATATAGTACCGTAGTGTAGTAGTATGTAGTATATTGGTGATGATTCGGTTTTGCATTCTCTAAAACTAAGTTTGACAGGTCTAAAAGTAATGCTGTCCTTCTTTTACTTCAGTGGTTAGAAAAAGACAGCAATACTATTAGACCTGTCAAACTTCGTTCAGTTCTAGAGAATGCAAAACCGAATCAACAACAACCAACAATCGACACCATTATAAAGTTTTACTAGCATTATGTTTTGTCCCTCTCTTTCCGCTTGTCACTTAGCCCCGCCATTATATCACCCAAATAGTAGGTACACTCCGAAATGCCATTTGATCTCTTTCATTTATCTCAAAGAGCCATTCCGTCCGGAGACAATATTAACGAGAAAAATTAATGCTTGTGCGTATTCAGCGTAATGGACGCGTAGATGGGCCATCATGGCGAGGAGAATGGACTTGATATCTTTTATCTTGCTTTGAGTGACTCCGGCCATGATATTTGCTGGGAACTATGATATAAAAGCCACGTAGGGACACAAAAGAATCTGGTTCCACACAAATACAACTAAGAAGTAGGTAATGTACTATATGCCTAACTAGAGTTGCTTATATGTTGTACAAGAATTAACTTTTTTACATGTACAGCTTTTAATAGCGGAAAGGAAGATTCTCCGAAAGTTATTGGGACCAACTCGCCGGCAAGATGGCACGTGGAGGATCCGGAAAAACCAATCGAAGATCTAGTGGGCGAGCCTAACGTGGTCGGTGAAATTAAATCGCACCGTCTACGTTGGCTCGGCCACGTAGTCCGCATGGGGGAGGATCGGGCGGCAAAGCGTTCTTATTTGGGACGACCGAATGGCCGTAGGCCGGTCGGACGCCCTAGATACCGCTGGAAGGACGCGGTGGATGCAGACCTGCGCGAGCTCCAGACCTCAACTGGGCTGAAATCGCTCAAGATAGAGAAGAGTGGCGCTCTCTCGTTTCGGAGGCCAAGACACACTTTGGGTCGCTGAGCCATCGGAGTTAGTTAGTTACATGTACAGTCAACGACAAAAGTCGCTGAACAATAACACATTTTTCGATTACCTTAATCATCTCAAACACCAACCTTTGACCGCCTCATCACTACTATCAAGTGTGTTTGTATTGTGGTGAAACGCTAAAAAGAAAGAAACGAAAAAAAACCGAACATTACTGATGTAAAACCCATTTGGAAAATCAATTATGATCAACTACTTTTGTCGCTGAAGATCGAAGAGGACAAATAAATCGGTATTTTTTTACTTTTTACCGGGTAGCGTTTGACCACAAGTCACCTGATGTTAAGTGACGATGTGGTCTAAGATGGCGCCACGCTACACCTGGACTGGGAACTGGCTCTCAAGTGAGGCTGCCGGAACACACCGATAGGTGCTTGGCGACAGATTCTTAACAAGAGGGTGGTAGCTAGCCAGGCGAGTACTAGAAAATACCCTACCACCAAGCTATGGTTTCATCACGATGTTTTCCTTCACCGAAAGCTCAAGCTCATTGTAGGATTCGAACCCACGTCCTACGGATCGCAAGCCGACGTCACTACCACTGAGCCACCATCGCTATAAACGACTTTTTTCATGATGTGATGCAATTTTTATTTTTTGTATGTTATTGAAGAAATAAATAACTGAATATAGTTGCTTGGTATCACAAATAGCTTTTTATTATAATATTATAAACCATTTATTGTAGTCGTGTTATTTATTGTGTTTTATTCCCAGACTGGTACGAGCTGGTACCTTAGCATATAGTTTTCATTCGGAGATATGTGTGTAGAAGTAAATACCTCCCCAATATATAAATACTAGTTGCACCCCGCGGTTTCACCCGCGTCTTCACGTTATCCCGCAGGAACTTTTTTCCGGTATAAAAAGCTTGTGGTATAAGCTATCTCCACTCCAAATTTCATTCAGATCCGTTCAGTAGTTTTTGCGTGAGAGAGTAACAAACATGCATCCATCCATACATACATACAAACTTTCACGTTTATAATATTAGTAGGAAGTAGGATTATTGCTAATACAAGTAGACAGCGGCAAAAGTAGGGGGTCATAGTTGATTTTCCAGATGTGTTTTAGATCAATTATGTTTGAATTTTTTATACAACTTGCAAGGTAGCTTTTGACCCCAACACATCTCAACTGATGTTAAGTGATGATGCGGTCAAAGGATGGAACTTTTGTCGTTGATCGAACAAACATGAGTAGTGAAAGTGACGGTTCAGTACAAACACCTTCGAAATACACCGAAAAAAAAACAAAATATCACGAAATCAGTCGTAAACACAACGTTAGAATCAGCCGATACCTATCGAACGAAATTTACGATCAAGCATTTCTGTTTACTTCACAATGCCAATGGAATTTCAACTCTAACTTCGTCACTGTAAAGTTAACAGTAAAACGTTTTTCAAATTGTAAGAATATCCGATTACAAATTCATTGGAATTTAAATTGTGAAGTCTAGACGATAAGGTTTACATTGGTAATGTTTGTTATGGTTGTTCAATACACAATCAAGGGGTGTGTAAATTATCAGCTTGGAACAATGATCGTGGATTACGTGAATTCGAGTGTTTATTGCGCTCGTATATATTCATTATTATTTATGACGTCACAGGACAGAAAATGTCGCGACTGATGTGGCATTTTTTGAACAAGGTTTTGTTGCTACGTTTCATCACCATCAGGCGGAAGAAGTCCACTACTGAACATAGGCCCACCTTGAACGCCACCAACGGCTATTATCCATTTGCATCCATCGGCTCCCTGCGACTCTTACAATGTCGTCGGTCCACCTAGCGGGGCGCCTACCTACAGAACGTCTTCCGGTTCGTGGTCGCCACTCGAGAACCTTTCTTCCCCATCGGTTATCGGTTCGTCGAGCCATGTGGCCTGCCCATTGCCACCTTGCAAATTCTACTTGCTACGCTTGCATGGTCATAAATATCAAGTTAAAAACATGTTTACGATAATATCTACTGTGATTATCGGAATTTTAATTCTAGGAACGAAGATAAAATCACTCTGCCCACTACTAGGCTCCATAGAGTCAGAAACTGCCTACGTCTAAGGTGCGTTTTTTTAACAAAATCACAAATGAAAACCAAGACCCGTCGATAGCTAAATTTCAAGTCCATTAAAAATCAAATCCTATTGAAAGATATCAAACTACTTACAAGAGAAAAAGGTGGAGATTGCAGTGAACTTGCTTATACATGTATTCGCTGGACAAGCTAGTTTTAATTTTGACGTTTTAAATAAATATATTTTGGACTTTGTCTTACATTTAAAAATGCTCTTTCAAAGTCAAAGTCAATTGTACTTTATTCAATAGAATACATTGTGATCACTTTAAAACGTCAAACTTAAAACTAGCTACGCCTGTTCAAACCTCCTTACGCCGGCAAAAGAACAGGCTTTTGTCTAGTACTTCGTGATTGGACAGTCCAGATACTTCTTGCTCTTAGTTAATTTGGTATACATGTGACATATTATATATACATTCAGGGCCGGTTTTTTAAACGTCCGTTAGTTTAATGTTATTCCAAATTTCGGTATATTGTAAAAAAGCACGGAAAATTTGACAATGATTTAATAATTTACCGAAGTTTGGTATGACCATTTTATATACGGACGTTTATAAAACCGGCCCTAAATGATTTTAGTCTTATACACATTTACTAATAAATTATTCTAGGAAAACGTTAAGATTTTTGAAGAGATAAAAAGTAGTCAGAGCAGAGTCGTGGATCGCAAAACAAAGCTAGCCACAGAAGCAAAGTTCCCAAGAAGTAACCCCCCCTTTCTAAGTTACCGACCGTGTAACCACCACGTGATTTGTATCTAGAAGTTACATGGAAACTTTCATTATTCAACCATTATCGGTCTGTTCACTTAATTAATGGCCATTGTAACAACAAATTGGTTGTTAGTTGGTTTTGTTAGCGAACTTATGAAATAAATATAACGGCACCTGGACATTATCGGTCCATCCCGGGCTCATTGAGGTTGCCGAGCTATCGTGGGTAGGCGGGCCAGGAGAATTAAAACAACGCGTTGCAGATAATTAACAATGCAGGATTATTATTCTAACAACATATTAACTGAATTGCAATCAACACTCTCTAATTAATAGGAATACAGTGACACTCCACCGAACATGTTTTGCTTCAGCACGATGCAAACGGATTCTGATCTGTCTGACCACCGCCGCGCCGCCAGCAAAAAAGAGCCCGGTGTTGCGTCAGAGTGAACAAACGTCAACCCGCGCTTGTCAGAATGTCTACTGTCATTCTTGACGTTTCGTTTCGTTTCACTCTCAAAACGTCGAAGCGGCGACAAATATATCCTACTATTTTTTCATTTTTTTATGTATGTAATAGATTAGCAAACAAGCAGACGGCCCGCCTGATGGAAAGCGGTCACCGTCGCCTATGAACATCTGCAACCACAGCGGAAAGACTTGTACCAATATTATAAATGCGAAAGTTTGTGTGTGTGCGAATGTTTGTTACCACATTTGGAATGGAGCTTATACCCTGGATTAACACATAGGCTACTTTTTATCCCGGAAAAAGGTTCCTGCGGGATAACGGGAAGACGCGGGTGAAACCGCGGGGCGCAACTAGTAAATAAATTAAACTTTTATTGCACAGGTTGTCTTACGGCCGTTGTTAATAACCTATCTTTCCACAATTTGCCCTACTACAGATAGAAATTTGACACAATCTCCATTCAAGTAACGTCAACAATCTATCTCTAGTAGGAAAACTGCGGATGGATAGTTTGTTAATTTTCAGCATTAAAGTTCATTAAATTTAAACTATCTAACTTTCGCGGCTCATGAGATACAGCCTGGTGACAGACGGACGGACGGACGGACAGTGGAGTCTTAGTAATAGGGTCCCGTTTTACCCTTTGGGTAAGGAACCCTAATGAAAAGAAAATCGTAGACCATTTTTCATTACAGACAGCACAGATCGTTATCACTAACAGACAGTGATATATGAGGCCCGAACTTTTACAAAAGACGCACCTAATTGGACCCCACAACTCAAGCCTCGAAATACTTCAAAATTAAAAGGTTCAAGATCTTATTCAAAAGAAAACTTCGCCAATATCTGAGGACAATTCTTTATTATCGAGGCCCTTAAAGTTTGGAAGAAGGGTCTTCTGACTGCCCTGAGCTAGGGATGGGCAAGTGACAAAAGGTATCGATATGTTAAATCGGTGACAACGAGGAAAATATATCGATAAATTGTCAATTTTATTCATAAAAATCTAAATATTGATAACGCTATATTGTTTTACCACAAAAGAATAAAAGGATATGAGAGCTTTAATGTTTCAAAGGGCGGTCTTATCGTTTTTTGCTTTTTATATATTTAGTAGGATGCAAGTTTATGCAACATGTATTGTGATCACTTTAAAACGTCAAACTTAAAACTAGCTACGCCTGTTCTAACCTCCATACGCCGGCAAAAGAACAGGCAAGAAACTTTCGACAGGTCATATTTTGGTCACGACTGCATTTACAATTAAGCAAAATAAAAAAAATACGGTATTTATTTACATTTTCGATTCCGCCTCCGCTAAAAAATACTTTTGAATCTACTTCTTTTATGCCACTACCGTAAATACACTATACCAGAGTTACGTTAAAAAAAATAACGAAATTGATATCTATACAAATCGAAAGTAAATGTCAAATATCGATATATCGCGATTAAAATTATCGACAATTTACATCGATAGTTTTATGAGAAAATATCGATATTTAGATTTATCGATATTGTTTGCCTAAGCCTACCCCGAGCCCTGGGGATGTGATGTGGAGAAAAAAAGTTGAAACCAGTTTGTGCCCTTAGAATAGAAATAATGGTTCAACATTTGACAACCTTTTAGAATCTGTAAAACTAGAATCAAAATAGATTTTATTTAAAACAGGCTTTGAGCTTGGTTTTTTACACAAGTAGCGATTGATTACAAGTAGCTACAATATGTTAAGTGACGAAGTGGTCAAAGGTGGTGTCCTGGATAGGGAACTGGCTTTAAAGTGAGTTTGCCGGACCATCGATAGGTGCTTGGCGCCAGATTCTTAATTTATCGGTGGTTTTTATAATTAGTATGTCAAAAATATTCTATGTCTATGTAAATTAGGAAACTTGATAATATGCGAGTATATTAAGTAAGCTTAATCTACATACAGACATACGTGCTGCATGTCTAAATTCTAAATACCGACGATAAACATAGTAAACAAGACTTGAAAGCCCCAGCTTTATGTAACATTTTTGTAAATCGGGCTTTGAACAAATTTATTATTTGGCAACATAAAACCACTTTGCCATGGGCGTAACTAGGCTTGAATTTAAAGAGGGGCAGGGGCCCCTTTAGCATCCAAAACGACGCTTATCTTCAGGCATGTGTTTTGCTTGTTTAAAACACATTTCCTTCAAAAAAATACAGTACGATAAACTGCGATTCGTCAAACATCATCATCATCAGCTGGACGACGTCCACTGCTGAACAAAGGCTGTTTTTAAAAGCAATAATGAATGACTAGGAAGCGATGATGACCCAGTGGTAATAACGTCGACTTGCTGCCCTGAGAGCTTGAGCTTTCGGTTAAGGAAGACATCGTGGTGGTAGGGCATTTTCTAGTGCTCATCTAGCCAGCTATCCTCCAGTTAAGAATCTTTTGCCAAGCACCTATCGGTGTGTTCCGGCAGCCTCACTTGAGAACCAGTTCCCAGTTCAGGTGTAGCGTGGTGCCATCTTCGACCACATTGTCACTTAATGCCAGATGATTTGTGGTGTTAAGCTAACCAGAAAAATGAAAAATAATTGCTCCCGCGACCTATATATGATATCGTTGGGCCTCCTACCCATAAAACGTCTTCAAGTTCGCGGTTGCCACTAGAATCTTACTTGATTTGTCAGTTTAGGGGCTAGTTGCATCCGCAAAAGGCCAAACCCCTTGGGTACGCTTCTGCCCCATTCCTTCCGTGCTAGTGAAGTCAAATAAATCATACCGACATTTTAGCTCATTCAGCAGAACTGCAAAGGGATATTATGCATTCATTCATCGATTTGTATGACAATGCAGTCTCCAAGTTCCATATTGAACTATCTAACTTGCAAGTAGACAGATAGTTAGCTTATAATGCTACGTTCGACAAGGGGCCAATTTCACCAAAGTAGAATAGGTATTATTTCAAGGATAAAACCATAGTATTATACTACTACTATTGACGACGCGGTAGCCGAGTCGGTAAGCGCAAATATATGTGTGATGAGCACGAATATTTGTTCCTGAGTCTTGAATATGTCTATCTATATAAGTATTTATTTCTCTATATAAGTATGTATACCGTTGTCTAGTACCCAAAACACAAGTTTCGAGCTTAATTTGGGGCTAGGTCAATTTGTGTGCAATTGTCCCAATATATATTATTATTCTTATTGTTTATTTTCAGACAGCCATGTCAATAAAATATTTCCCAGGTCATCGCATCACGCGTGAAAAGATGGAACAATTTCGCTTATTCTGTTTGTTGTGTTCGTTGAAGTCCAAAGAAGGTGTATGAGGAGAAAAATTTAAAAAGTCGCCAGGAAAGTAATGAAATTTGGATAAATGGAAATGGGCTTTTTGTAGGTTGCGGTGTAAAGTGCTATACTGTAGTCCACGCGGGTAAAACTGCGGGGCGCAGCGCGTACTATGTACATAAAAAAATAGGTAGGTATCAACGTGGTATAAAAAAATATTATTTCCAAATAAAGAACGAGATAAGGGCCATTCCTTACAATTCCCAAATTGAATAAAGTTTCGTGTAATGGACGAGGATTTGGATCGAATTAGGGAGTATTCACAATTCGGGAGCTCGCGCCTACGCCTTTAGAATAAATTTTTGGATCATAATTTTTAAAGAAAAATATTTATTAAAAGATTTTTTTTTTATACGCCCGACGGCTTCGCCCACGAAGTAGCTGACATTTCTCCATAATCGTCATCATTAGCCTACAACGTTTCCACAGCTGGGTCACAGCTTTCTCTCAGAAAGAGTTTGGGCTCACTGAGAAAAAAATCCTGACTTTCCTTCTGAGTCTTACCTTCCAAGACCGATTCCTTCCAAAATGTAATCGTTTCCTTCCTTATTTACATTAGATTTCCTTCTGAGTCAAAAGGGAAGGAAGTTCCTTCTGTATTTCGGAAGGTCTTTTTTCTCCGTGTACGATCCATGATCACATCGCCACTCAACAGCAGGTCTTGCGATCATACGCTACCCTGTAAGTAAAATAACTCAAGACTCCAATGGTTTCCTTTTTTTTATAATTCTTGCAGGGTACACGGAATAAAAAGACCTTCTGAAATACAGAAGGAGTTTCCTTCCCATTTGACTCAGAAAGAAACCTAAGGTTAATTATGGAAGGAAAAGGTTACATTTTTGAAGGAATCGGTGTTAGAAGGTAAGACTGGAAAATCAGGATTTTTTTCTCAGTGTAGTGTTTGATCACAAGTCACCTGGTGTTAAGTGTCGATGTGATCGAACGTGGCGTCACGCTACACCTGGATTGAGGTCTTTGAGGATTGGGTCTCAAGGACTTCTGGGGAATCCTTAAAAATATCAGACTATCAGTTAATAGATCCAATACCATTATACACGTATTTAGAATTATTCATGTGATACTGTTGAAATAACTACTGAACCAAATGGAACTCCTACTGACTCCTACGAATATAATTTGAATTTTAACTAGCTAGTGATGACGTAGTGACCCAAATAAGCCTCTTGGCATTTCATTTTAAAAGAAGCCTTATATTAGCAATATTATTTACTAGCTATGCCCCGCGGTTTCACCCCCATCATCCCGTTATCCTACCTTAATCCAAGGTATAAGCTATCTCCATTTCAAATTTCACTCAAATCCGTGCAGTAGTTTTTGCGTGAAAGAGTAACAAACATCCATCCACATCCACTCACAAACTTTCACGTCCTACAAAATCTGGATCCAATTTGGAATGGAGATAGCATAAACTCTGGATTAACACATAAGCTGCTTTTTATCCCGTAAAAAGGGAACGGGAAGACGCTGAGCGCAGTTTGTTACGTCTAATATACTTAACACTGGCTAAACACACTAATCATGTGAAATCATAACAAAAAAGGTAACATTAAACTTACCTCAGCATTAACTGTCGGTGGCATGACGATTTTTTTCTGTGGAGGCGAACGCAGCACCACATTCTCATCTCTTATTATTATCTGTGGTTCCATAGCCAACAGCTTCTTCTTGCATTCTTGCATCTGAAGACATTCCTTCTCCTTCTTAGACAATACAGATTCCGAAGACGCATGCTTCGATGAGTTCAGCGACGTGTTCTTACTGGACAGCTTCAAGCTGTCTATGCTGGTTGTCATTTTCGAACTGTCCTTTACGGAGGACGCCATCTTGTTTTCTGAATGTTTATTAACGAATTGTTTCTACGCCATCTTGGATTCGAACTTTGTGCACTTCATTTTTGTTTTAGAGCGCGCTGCTTTTGTTTTTGTCATTTTTGGGAAATTTTCGATAAATTATTATGTGAGTACGTCATATTTTTATATACTGTCAGTTTTTATACACATGCACTGTTCCAGTGTGGTTTTATTTTATTGTGTATTAGTTTACACTGTTTAGTTTTATGACAGACATTTAATTACATTTTTATGTTTTTTAAAACTATGTTACATTTAATTTAATTTTTATGTAAATTTACCTAAGTTTGAGAGTTTGAATGTAGGACATAATTATTTATCGGAACTATAGGTATAAACACGATTTTGAAAATTCTTTCACATTTAAAATGCTACACTGAGTGTCATAGACTGTTTTATTATAATAGGCCCAAGGGAATTCTAATACATTATAATTAAATAATAGTTATTCAATTAAGATCTAATTATTTTAACCCCACATGAAAAACAGGGGTGTTATACGTTTGTAGTGTGTTTCTGTTTGTCTATCTGTGACATCGTAGCTCCTAAGTGGATGCACCGATTTTGATGTAGTTAGTGTTATTTGATAGGTGACGTGATCGAGGGTGTTTTTACCTATGACTAATGGAAAATGATGTTGTTTTCAATTTATATTTTCATCAACATAAAAGCAGTCAATCATACCGTCCTTCTGAATAGCTCAGGTTTCAAAACAGCTTTGTTTTCTAAAAATAGTAAAATATGAAGCAGGTGTAGGCCATAAAACTTCGGTAAAATGATTCTCTAATATTTACCACAAATTCTAATAACAAGGTGAAACATACCATTTGGTTGATGGAAGCGTCGGTAAATATACTAAGCAAGTTTTGTACTGTTTTTCTTTAGATTTTTGCAATAGCTGGTGATTAGGGTTGCCTGGGTTACTTTGGTTAGATTTCCCAAATATTCATTTAGTTTAAATATTCTTTCTCCAAATTCTCAGGTCTTAGTAGTTTTTCTTTACTTAATGACTAAACAGCAATGTATTTTTTTTACATTTATTCTATAAAAATTGACCACAGCCTCACCTGTTGTTAAGTGATGACGAGATTCATGATGAAGCATACTTGCCTAGTTTTTATTTTGTATTTTTTCCTTTTTACAGGGTCTTGCGTTTGACTACAAGTCACCTGTGCTACCACGCTTGGTGAATTCTACCATTTAGACAAGTGTGGCAACCCTAACAAGAATATTAATGACAAGCGATTGATGGTGTTGCGAAAACTTAAAAGACAGACACACACAACAGTATTTTATTCTTTTCAATGTATATATCCTACTAATATTTTAAACGTGAAAGTTTGTGAGTATGGATGGATGGATGTTTGTTATATTCACGCAAAAACTACTGAACGGATCTGAATGAAATATGGAATGGAGATAGCTTATACCCTGGATTAACACATAGGCTACTTTTTATCCCGGAAAAAGGTTCCTGCGAGCTAACAGGAAGACGCAGGGCGCAACTAGTACTTTGTATTGCGAAAAAATGTATCCAACGCGCGCGATTAAAAAAAATTAAACTCTACTTTATCTTCTACTACCACCACTCAACTTGATTGAAAAACCTATCACTTTGAGTTACATCTAGGTATTAAAATACTGAAAGAGCTCCGAGTTATTGGTATTCAGTAAACGATCGCAATACGCGAATTTATTCCTGCTTACTCAGTGTGTCCATTGAACTACGTCATCTCAGATTAAAAACGTTCCGTGAAATCAGCCATCAGCACTGGCTATTTAAATCAAGCCAGAGAATGCTTGGTAAATAGTGATAAATATTCACGAATATATTAATTAACCAATATTAAAATATCTTAACGAACGTGTCAATATCAATGATATCAACATTCCGGTACGGTATTTTTTAGAGTTCCATACCTCAAAAGAAATAAAGAACCCTTATAGGATTACTATGTTGTCTGTCTGTCTGTCTGTCTGACAACACCCATTTTCTCAGAAACACGCGTAAATGAATCAAGTTCAAATTTATTATTAAGTACTCGAAAATTAACGCTGGTCCGGTCGGAATTCAAGCAGATATTTAAATTTGACTTTATAATATTGTACCTAACAAGAAAGGTAATGGAAACCAACTTATTATTTAAGTACCTACCTGATGGAGATCGAATTCTCTTGTGACGTGGTTTTTTCATTTTATCTTTAGTTCAATATTGAATTTAAATAAGGTATTTCTTTTGATTACAGAATTTGACCTTAACCTGTGTTTTAAAATGAAAAAGATTTCACTTCCATTTAGTGATCTTTACTTATTATAATTTTTTTATATTATTTTTAACTAAAACCAAGATACGATTTTAAAGTTATTTTGTACACTAAAAAGGTAATATATATATTAAATTTATAAATGTATTAGCTGCGCTCTGCGTTCGCAATAAACAGACCTTTCTTCACGATTTGAACTATCTCCACGCCAAATTTCGTCATGATCAGTTTAGCGGTTCAGTCGCTAAAATGTAACAAACAAACAAAGGTACTTTGGCCTTTATAATATTATCTATTATTGGATACAATAATAATAAAATAGAAATCCATCATTGTGGCTTAAACAACTAAAGCCGCCCGAAATTAAAATTTTTGTGCGTAGTTTGACATCTACAATGTAATTTTACTATATCTGTCTAATTAAATTTTACATGAAAATTAAAATTAGAAAACTATTTTATTTGATTTCCTCTGCGTTTTTGTCTATTTTTTATCTTTATTATTTTCAAACAGATTACCATGACGTCAATTACGAGTAAATAATGTATATATTTTTTTCTATTTAAATGCTAAATATTTACTATTTATATACTATTTACACACTATTTTTATCATAATTTTCTCAACGTTAGATGTTTTTAATCATTACTTTTTAATTTTCATTATAATATATCTAGTTAATACGATTCATTGTTAACCTTATTAGTTACCAATCAATAAGATACACGAAAAAAACACATTTTCAAATCACTACAGCCTAGTTTCACTCTTAAATCCACTCACTACAAAGTCATTATCATTTTCTACTCACTAAATACAATTATTAATTTATATCCAAATCTAGTCACAGTTCACACAGCTAAAAGTCTAGAATGTTAAATGAGTTTTTATTAGAAACAGTTTTTTTGTTTATATTGTTCGTAGGTTTAGAGTAAACCGCGCGACACGTCTGGGCGGATTGGACGCCGGCGTCGGACTGGCGGCAACCCCGCCCGCCTAAGCTCTAGCTACTGGGGGCAGACCAGCGGGGTAGCGAAATAAGGGTTGGTTTACAGGATTATATAGAGTGGTTTTTGTTGATGTTTTTCCACTTTTAGATGATGATTTTTGTAGGTTACATCGAGTTGAAAATCTTTTATTTTTACGTCTTACAGAGTAGCGTTTGAGACAAGTCACCTGATGTTATTGGCGAAGTGGTTGAAGCCCACGCTACATCTGTACTGGGAACTGGCTCTCAAGTGAGGCTGCCGGAACACACCGATAGGTGCTCGGCGACAGATTCTCAACTTCAAGATGGTAGTTAACCAGGTAAGCATTAGAAAATGCCCTATAACCAAGATATGGTTTCTTTCCGATGTTTTCAAAAAGTGCAAGCTCAGTGTAGCATTCGAACCCATGACCTAGCAAGGTGACGTCACTTTCACTGAGCCATCATCACTTCATCAACTGTAAGCTTATTGCAGGATTTGAACCCACGACCTACGTGACGGGTCGCAAGCTGACGTCACTACCGCTGAGCTGACATCACGGATGCAATAAGCCTCGTTCAAATAGTTTCTAATGAATATTTAATGGCGGCCCTCACTAATGACTTTTCAACAAGGTTGATAAAAAACAGATATATTGGCAGCATATTGAAGGGCTCTTGTGATTGCGAATTTACCACAGAATAGGCAACTAGTTGCTCCTTGCAGTTACGTCTGTGGTTTTTCGTTTTTACGTATATAAAACTTGAATTTGGTTTGGGGATGTTTCATGAAAGTAAAGACTGTCACTACAACGGCCACAGCAGGAAGTGGTGAAAGCAAAGAAAAAAAATGTATTTTCTAGGTTGTGCTCGCCCGGCCTAGCTACCACTCTCAAGGTAAGAGGCTGTCACTAAGCAGTAAGCACCTATCGGCGTGATTCAGCAGCCTCACATGAGTCAGTTCCCAATCCAGGTGTAGCGTGGCCACCATTGACTACATCGTCACTTAACATCAGGTGACTTGTAGTGAAACGCAAACCTGAAGGTAGTAAAACCAAAAAGATAACAAAGAAATATATAAAACTTGTTTTTCCACAAACATAGTTATATCTAATAACAACTAAAATAAATACTTATGTATAACATTTCAAAAAGTCTTTACCAAGAAAACAGATTCAAATCTATAAGATACTAGTAGCGCCTTGCGGTTTCACCCGCGTCTTCCCGTTATCCCGGAGGAACCTTTTCCGGGATAAAAAGAAGCCTATGCGTTAAACAAGGGTATACGTTATCTCCATTCCTAATCTAATCAACATCGGATTAGTAGTTAAGTGGTAACAAACATTCACGCACAAGCTTTCGTATTTATAATATTTGTAGGATATAGTAGGATTTTCCATTTTCCCCTCTCTACTACGAATAGAGTTAAATATAATATTGAGTGCAAGTGACATTTGACACTCAGTTCGGTGTTCATTAGGCTTCACCGAAGAGATTTATCGCATCTCCGCGACAAGCGCTGCGTGGGGCGGTATGAAATATCGCCTCGCATGTACTTTTGAACGAGGTTTATATACAAGGTGGGCCAAAATAAATATTGGAAGATGCTCTCATTTTTACAAATGGCCGCCGATGTCAAATCTGTTTTGTTTTGTTATTATTTCGATGCAGAATACAAGTGAACAAGCCATGGTACACTCCCCAAATAAAATAATCGAAGTTTTTCATTTAGAAAAAAAAGAGAGTCAAACAACATGGGATGACTTCTTTTGGCCCGCCTTGTATATTGAGAATTATATATACCTATGTGACTAGTAAATAACGCTTACACACTCTACCAAAGGGGGGTTTTCAGACAGCCAATTAAAAAAAAATAGGTACCTTAGAAGGAAACCGGCCAAGTGCGAGTCGCACTCGCGCACGAAGGGTTCCGTACCATTCAAAGCCAAATGTCTTTATTCAAAAGGATACACGTGATCACTTTAAACCAGGCTGTATCTCATGAACCGTGATAGTTAGATAAAAATGTTCACAAGAAATAAAAAAAAACCGCGTAAAATAAACATGAAATGGGGCTCCCATACAAAGAACGTGATTTTTTACCGTTTTTATAAATCACTAGTTGCGCCCCGTGGTTTCACCCGCGTATTCCCCTTATCCGGCAGGAACCTTTTTCCAGGATAAAAAGTAGCCTATGTGTTAATCAATCCAGGGTGCTATCTTCATTCAAAATTTCATTAAAATCCATTCAGTAGTTTTTGCGTAAAAGAGCAACATACATACACACGACAAACACGTCATCCGTACATGGTTGAAATTCCCCCAATAGCACAAAACGTTTCGCTTCCACATTTATATTGCGAACGGCGAAGGAGTGGAACACCTTGCCAGCGTCTTTGTTTCCCGATAAGTATAACTTGGGAGCCTTCAAGTCGAGAGTGAATACGTATCTTCTAGGCAAGCGTGCTACATCATCGACCTCGTCATCACTTACCATCAGGTGAGACTGGGGTCAAATGCTTACCTATCTCATATTAAAAAAATTCATGCAAACTTTCGCGTGTATAATATTAGTAGGATAGTAGGATGGTACGGAACTCTTCATGCGAGAGTCCAACTCGCACTTGGTCGGTTTTTGTGGGCAACGTATCTCTACTATACGCGTAACTCAGGAACGCGGTATCCATTCCCAGCTTTAGAACTTCACTTTTTCAGCTGTCTGCAAACCAATTGATTGGAATAACCAATCGACAAATGACTGTTAAGGATCGCGCGTTCAATCAAACTGATTGCTTCCCAATTTGCTCTTCATGTCACGCACGCGGCTTCGGAATGTGATTTTATTTTTATATATAGGAAATACTCAAGTTGGAAAACGTGTCCGTTGGTTTGTTAATAAATCTGGGCTTGCACTTGATGTGACGAGTAGGTATATAGGCTTCGCCAAATAGGACGCGTACTTTGCGCGCGAAGAAGAGCTAGCCTGACGCCGCGCTATTATCGGCCGGTATGATAACCGATCTATCCACGGTTTCACATAAATTTAGATCAAAATAATGCTTTATTGTTTCACCACAATAATGAAAGAAATAGAATACTATAATATTGGTGGTAGATAACGGCCCATACTCTCTCTCTGAGAGAAGACCAGATTCCCAGAATTAGAATAGAATTAGAATGGAATTTACGTTTATTTGCAACAATAACACTCATGGTACAGTCAACGACAAAAGTCGCTGAACAATCACACTTTTTTCTATTATCCTCATCATCTTAGACACCAATTTTTTACCTCATCATCACCTAAAATCAGGTGTGTTATGTTGTGGTCAAAATGATTCCATGTAAAATGTATGAAAAACAATAATAATTACTGATTTGAAACACATTAGGAAAATCGAGAACGATCAGCTACTTTTGTCGCTGACTGTACATGGATAAAAATAAATCAATATAACAGTAATCGAAGGTACACAAGAATGTCACCGTCGCAAATGGGCCCCAACTCAGCAAAATGCTGGTTACGTAAGCTCCATTGAAGTAATTTAACATTATCAATGGAGCTTATGTCAAATTTCCAGTAGGGCAAACCGTGGATAGACCGGTGATTATTGGCCGTATAACGCTGTACAGACAGTGACAAAAGTAACTGGTCATACTTGACTTTACCACACAATCACATACATAGTTCTGACTCCTAACTATGATCCCCTGTATCTAGGGTATCAGATACTACGCGGATCGGGGATCCACAACACCAGGACACAACAAATATATGTCCTGTAGCGGGAATCGAACGCGCGACCTCACGCTTCGCGGTCGGCTGATCGCCCATTGCGCCACATCGTTCGTCACTTGTTTTGAAACACTATAATATTCTGTAAAATAAGTCTAAATTGCGGGCTCTCCAACTATGGTGGCTACTAGAGATGGTGATTACTCGATCCTCAATTTGACTTCGATGCGAATCGATTCTAAAATCGATCTTTTTTAGTAAAAAATGCCATCTAGCAATCTTTCGAAACGGCCAACGTGTCCCGCCATTCAAAACTCATAGAAATAAGTTAGATGAGCGTTGAACCTGACTGCAACAGTCATGAAGACGACAAGTTTGTCCGAAGTTTTCCCATTAAAGTCCGAACCCATCCGAAGTTAGGCGGAGTCCGAAACTTTCAGTTTGTTCGTTTTGGTTACTGTGAGATGCACTTTGAGATTGTCTCTTCAGTGGGTCTTTGGGTGCTTTTCCACGGGAGTTACCAACTCCTAAAAAATAAATAAGCTCACCCTAAAGCTAGTCGAAAATCCATAAAATCAAATGAACGGATTACATTTTATACTTAATTTGTTTTTTACAAGTTGCGCCCCCCGTCCGCGATTTCACCCGCGTCTTTCCGTTATCACCCAGAATCCTTTTCCGGGATAAAAAGTAGCTTATGTGTTGATCCAGAGTATAAGCTATATCCATTCCAAATTTCACTCAAATCCGTTCAGTAGTTTTTGCGTGAAAGAGCAACAAAGATACTAACATACTCACAAACATTCGCTTTTATGATATTAGTTGGATACATACATACATACATACATACATACATACATTTCTCGGACTTCTGCACAGTGTATTTACGTGTCCAAGGTTAGGTATTTACTAATCTTGTTATTTCAGTTTCGTGGTGTACGCAATATTAACAATTGGACGTGTTTAAAAATGTTGTTTTATCAATCAGTGGAGATTAAAGCGTTTTTGTTCATTACTAATGAGTCGCTTCGTGAATGTGTAGTACACGATAGATTGGCAAATAATGTAGGCGGACATAATGTTCGCCGTACATGCTCACGAGTTGTCAGTTTTAACTTCTCCGCTACTATATGGTCTAACTTTCAGACTGTCTTCTTCGGTGTTTGAAGTTATATTTTATCATCTATACACATAGCATATGCTGAGCCAAGTCCTTTTTGGGAGGCACTGTACACAGCAGCAGGGTTCGCACCATCACGTAATACTTATCAACAATGTTACTGTTTTTGTGCGTTTCTTTATTTTTTGTTTCTTTATTGTGTACAGCTTTTTTTCCTGAATAAATTCTTTCTCTCTTTCTCTCTCTCTCTCTCTAAATAAAAACGAAAGTGTGTATATTTGTTTGTCTCTCTTTCACACAGCAACGACCCGACGTAATTTTTCGCATATATATCATTTATTTCTAGGCCAGATATTGGTATACCTAGGCCATAGGCTAGGTACTGTTTATCAAAATATAAATATTATGTTTGTTATTAGCAGTCTCTCTTCTTATTAAGTATCTCACATATTTAATACTAGCCCTGTTCCCTGCGTTTTCATCCGCGTGGGCTACAGTTTATCGCGATAAAAATTATCATATGTCCTCAGGATTCAAACTGTCTCCGCACCAAATTTAATTTAATTTGGTTCTGTAGTTTAGGCGTGAAAGCGAGACAGACAGACAGACAGAGTTACTTTCACGTTTATAATATTAGTAGGAATTATAGAATGCAATAAATTTTTCACGTTGATTTTGACTTAGAATTCAATAGAATAGGGCCACTTTAACAAAACCTGACACGCGAACATGTTCGTCATGTCAAGCGCGCTAACTTACCCGCCCGTGTGTCCCATGTGCACACAACGGTTCACAAACATTATTCGGCGTCCATTTGCCGGTGTTTACCGCGCGACGGAACTCGCCGGACAAACAATGCGATTTAATTTGCTTTTTCAATACTTTATCTACTGCAGACTTGTTTATTCTGTGGACTGTTTCAAGGTTTTTTTGACTATTTATAGGGTAGCGTTTGACCACAAGTCACCTGATGTTAAGTGACGATGTGGTCGAAGATGGCGCCACGCTACACATGGACTGGGAACTGGCTCTCAAGTGAGGCTGCCGGAACACACCGACAGATGCTTGGCGCAGATTCTTAACAAGAGGGTGGTAGCTAGCTAGGCGAGTACTAGAATATACTCTACCACTAAGCTTTGGTTTCATCACGATGTTTTCCTTCCCAAAAGCTCAGCTCATTGTAGGATTCGAATCCACGTCCTACGGATCGCAAGCCGATGAAGGTAACCAGAAAATTTCTTATTTTTCATCGACTTTTGCAGCAACAGTTTAGCTAAACCTCTCTACGAATGTTCTTAGAGGTAAATTTTTTAGAGTTTCGTATGCAAACTGAGAACCCTCATTGTTTCGCCATTCTGTCTGTATGTCACGGCCGTTTTATGTATTGTATGCCGATGGCGTGCGTCGTATTATTACAGGGTAGGGCGCGTCGCAATCCTCTTTTTGTCGGGGGTGGGTTCAGCTTTAGTGAAAGCGATTTGAACACGTCCTGTACCTACTACTGGCAAACGGTTTTTGCTAAGTGTAGGTAAGAACGGTTGAGGTCAGCGTTCCAGTAGCAGTCTCAGGAAACAATAGCGTGAAAGAAAATAGCGCTTATGACCTTCTTTATGCCGTTGAGCGATGGTGGCCGAACGGTTACACGTGCGCCTTACAAGGCACCGACACCGTGTTCGAATCCTCTCGGCCCCGCACCTATCACTGTGTGGATTCGCCGTCACTCAAAACAGTGAAGAAAAACTTCGCGAGGAAACCGGCAAACTGCAACATTCAAGTGAATGCGACATCTACTAACCCGCACTGGGCCCACGTAGTATACTACGGCCCGTACTTTCTCTCTCTGAGAAAAGGCATGTGGCCCAGCAGTGGGAACGTGATGATAGGCTGATGTTGACTGACTTAATTTAGTCTAAGAAACCACTAAGCCCTTTCAGCCAGCATTACGTTTAAATTCAGCTCCTTGAGGTAAAACGCTATACCTAAAGAGAAATAAACGAAAAACTGATATATCAAGGAGGAGCGCAGCGCATTGCCTTGCAGGTTTTTGAACTGTTGAAGTTCAAAATTTTAGGTGGCACTGAACTATGAAGAGCAAGCGTAACGCACAACGTAACCATCATTTATTTCAGATGCAAAAAATATATATAACTAGCTGTTCCCCGCGGTTTCACCCGCGTGGGCTACAGTTTATCGCAATAAAAAGTATCCTATGTCCTTCCCCAGGCCTCAAACTATCTCTCTACCGAATTTCATTTAAATCGGTTCAGTAGTTTAGGCGCGAAAGCGTATATATTCCGTATACTCCAAAATTATTCCCGCACTTCGGTGCCCAATCACCGCGTTACCTGCTGTAGGTATCCTATTTTTATTCTAAGTTAATTTTTTTCGGACCCCGCGTTAGAACCGCGTAGCTAAAGGTTCGCGAATCGCGAACCAGGAAGACCGCACCGCACTTCCTCGATAAATGGACTATCCAACACTGAAAGAATTTTTCAAATCGGCTCGGTAGTTCCTGAGATTAGCGCGTTCAAACAAACAAACAAACAAACAAACTCTGCAGCTTTATAATATTAATAATAATAATATGTAGTATAGATTAGGTTTCCTCACCTCATTATCAAATACTACGGAGCCTTACAAATCGCTACAAATACAACCACGGCCGTAGGGTTAAGAATTCTTTTCCATCCCACTCAGGGTTACACGAAGGTATTTAATTAGGAGAGAAGATGGCTGCCGAGCTCTCATAGGCCTGATTAAAATAACTAATTAATTAATTATATATTTGTATTTATGACACGAATTTATTTTTTTAAAAACAAATCTCGACAAACAAAAACAACCAAAACAATTAATTTAACAAAATGCAAAAACTGACAGGATGACATCATCAATTAATAAAAAAACGTCAGGTAGGAGGTGTTGCCTCGACGACGGTCGGTGGAGAAGTGGGGCGAAAGCGCGTCCGCACCGCCTTATATTTGCTCGGGCGCTCGGCTCGCGCCAACACGGCCTCTCCTGACAGGAGACCGTCCTCGGACTCCATAAACTCGTGAAGATCAGCTTCCATTTTCATGAAAACTGCGTTCTCTTGCACTTCAAGTAGGCGTCAGCAGGTCTCTGCGTCCCAGATGAACCAGGCTGATGCTCCTCGCTTGTAGACAGCTCTGCGCTCCAAGATAGACTCTTCCTCGTTGTTATTCTCATCTGCACAGAACACACGAAAAAAACCGCCACACGAATACGTATGCAAACATACAAACATGTGTGATAAGATTACAGAAAGAAACACACCTAATCAAGTCAGAGGCATGACGAGCATGACTTGGCAGGGTGCCGAGAAAGAGGCCCGACATAAAGCGTATCTCATTCTCAACACCCCCAGAACAGGGCTACGACGTGTCACATATCCTGACGGCAAGTCAGAGGCACGACGTGATGCCTAACTTAACCAGGTGCCGAGACAGAGGCACGACGTGACGCGTATCCCCGACACCCTTTAGATCATGACAGTGACACGACGCATCCGCGCTCTCAATTACAAACAAGGACAGAGGCACTACGTGATGCGTAACCTGCCAGGATGCTAAGATAGAGGCACGACGTGACGCTTATTTTAACATCCTCATCACAATTTGCAATTTAAAGAACGACGACGCACGTGGCGCGGAAGGCACAACGTGAGGCGTGTTCCAACAATTGCACAACACAACACAAACAATACCAGTAGTCCACTCCCTTCATCACGGGATGTGCTCCCTCGTGGCTTGTTGACTCGCCGCAAGAGCCATCGGCAGCACGACAGCGATAGCACACCATCGGCTGCGCACCGGCATGCAGCAGTAGCAACGACAGCGCACAAGCGCTGCAGTGGCAGCACAAGCGCAGCAGCGGCAGCGCAGCAGTGGCAGCGCACAAGCGCAGCAGTGGTGCACGCACGCAGGAGTAGCGCACACACGCAGCAGTAGCACACACACGTAGCAGTAGCAGCGCACAAGCGCAGCCGACAGCGCACAAGCGCAGCAGTGGTGCACGCACGCAGGAATAGCGCACACACGCAGTAGTAGTAGCGCACAAGCGCAGCCGACAGCGCACAAGCGCAGCAGTGGTGCACGCACGCAGGAGTAGCGCACACACGCAGCAGTAGCACACACACGTAGCAGTAGCAGCGCACAAGCGCAGCCGACAGCGCACAAGCGCAGCAGTGGTGCACGCACGCAGGAATAGCGCACACACGCAGCAGTAGTAGCGCACACACGCAGGAGTAGCAGCGCACAAGCGCAGTAGTAGCGCACACACGCAGCGGTAGCGCACACACGCAGGAGTAGCAGCGCACAAGCGCAGTAGTAGCGCACACACGCAGTAGTAGCGCACACACGCAGCGGTAGCGCACACACGCAGAAGTAGCAGCGCACAAGCGCAGTAGTAGCGCACACACGCAACAGTAGCGCACACACGCAGCATGCATGCCGCATCGACACACTGCATCAGCACGGCCACATCGGCACGCGTCGATACACCAGCACTACACTGGCATGGGCCAGCAGTACTCCGGCTATGCGCCAGCACTGCACCGGCATGGGCCAGCAGTACACAGGCGATACGCCAGCAACTTCTCTGGCAATACAGTAGCACTAGAACAGTAATGCATAAGTACCACATTAGCAATGCAGGAGCACCACAACAGCAATGCGGTAGCACTGCATCAGCAATGCACCGCTCGGCTTCACCTGACCATTACTGATCGTCCATCCTATGTGCTAGATCTGAAACATACCACGGTCCACGTGGCCTGGCACGAACCAGCGTAATTTGTACAGGCCTCCCGTTAATCGCAAAAGTATACGAAATCATCCGGCAATAACTTGTCGTTCACGGCAGACGCGTGAACTTGAAACGAGCATCATTAAATCACCATCCAACATCAACAAAATAAAAGCATCGGATTCTTAATAACATCAACAGGTTCATGTTTACGTTTAAATTAAGTTGAACACCATTCTTATGAAAGGCACGCGGCTTACGTAAAAACGTAGCTCAGCACGGACGGGGTGATTTGTGCAGACTCCGCATTAATGGACAAAAAGTCTACAAGACCATCTTCACGAATGTGAGCATTATTAAAACAGTAATGCACTAACCGTTACCGACATGAACTCATTACTTCATTAGTTAACAATACGTGAGTAAGCGAAACAGAAAACGTCGGACACAACCGACCTATGTAGGGTAGTTGTCAGAATTGATTTTCTAAACATCTAATAAAATATTCGCAATGTCTAAACTATGTACGCATCACAGCGCTTTGAACTTGAGTTTGATACTAGACCAGCTGCGATCGTTATTCGAAACTCACTTAACTACAGCTATGAGTCACTTTTTCAGCAATTACCTATGCGCGTTAAGCAAGTAGGCAATCGTCACACTTATTTGCACGTAGGAACATGATGACATCACTGTATTACACATTAACATCATCCTAAGACATCGAAATTAGAAATAGACATGGTTTGATCTTACCAAAATAGCAGTGTTGACTCGTACAGTCTCACCCGAAACCATCTCGACGTACAGGCTCAGTAATAGGTTCAGACAAGTTCAAACTTGCAACGTATTACCCATCAGCGTTATCCAAACCAAACGCACGGCTGCCTCGCCGACACAACGCGGACGCGACGACTGTGTCGTTGAGCGGAAGCGGTGGCGCCTCCCGGTCTAGCGCTGGCGCCGGCTAAGCACGAAAGCGCCTGCTGCAGCGGTCACGACCACCGTTGTGATTTCGCTTGCAATTATGATCACACGATAGCTGCGATTGCAGCGGTCGCAATAACAGCGGTGACTATCGCAATGTGACGCGATCAGCTTAATGAACGACAGCCCCAGACTCACAGGCCTCGTGTGCGTCTCTCACGAGACCGAGAGCAAGGCGATCTATTCACTTTTCACTAAGACATACACATTTTCACTTTTCACTAAGACACACACAATTAAACGCACAAACACAGCCATCTGCTTCGTCGTTTTTTCACGATTACTTTTTTTTATGTCTACCGCCGTGGCATACACCGTCTAACTTTTTTCTATTTTTAACCGACAAAAAGATGACAAAAACAGTGGACAGTAAGATAGAATCGCATAGATCCTATCCCACTTCTGAATTTGTATTTATGACACGAATTTATTTTTTTAAAAACAAATCTCGACAAACAAAAACAACCAAAACAATTAATTTAACAAAATGCAAAAACTGACAGGATGACATCATCAATTAATAAAAAAACGTCAGGTAGGAGGTGTTGCCTCGACGACGGTCGGTGGAGAAGTGGGGCGAAAGCGCGTCCGCACCGCCTTATATTTGCTCGGGCGCTCGGCTCGCGCCAACAATATATATTTGAGGTAAAGGGCTCGACGGTTTGGAGAGCTCTTTAAGTGCTTTAGTATATTGCTAGCTGTTCCCCGCGGTTTCACCCGCGTGGGCTACAGTTTATCGCGATAAAAAGTAGCATATGTCCTTTCTCAGGCTCTAGACTATATTTGTACCAAATTTTATTTAAATCGGTTCCATACAGACAGTGTAACAGACAGACACACAGTCAGAGTTATTTTCGCATTTGTAATATTAAGTAGGGATTAGTAGCGACCCGTCCCGGTTTCGCTCGGGTATGCAAAAGTTTTGACAACTGGAGTTTTCTTGAAACCATTAAAAACCCCTTATATATAAAAGCTTCATATTTAACATTGGAGATGTTTTTGTAGACCTACTAAAAGCCTAAATTTATTTCATCATCATCATCATCATCATCAGCACTGCTGGACATAGGCCTCTCCCAAGGTACGCCACTGACCCCGGACTTCGGCTCTTCTCATCCAACTCCTGGCAGCCACTCGGCGCAAGTCGTCGCTCCACCTTGTCGCAGGGCGTCCTACACTACGTCTGCCAGCCAAGTCGCAGTCTCCACTCAAGAACACGTCTAACACAACGGTTATGCGGCTTATATGACCAGCCCACTGCCACTTCAGCTTGCTAATTCTGTGAGCTATGTGTATGTGTTTATTTCATACATTACATCAATTGTAATCAAACCGTTTAGTCAGCGTAAACTGTTAAAGCAGCCAGTTGTCTCATTTTTCTCAGGCTTGGTTTACAAATATCGTGATTTATTTCGGAAAACTTTGATTTATCGAAATAAAGCATAGCTTTTACACTCTTAGATATTGTAGCTTTCTGTTAGTGAAATGATTTTATTCTATGCTAGCCACGCGATTACTTGAAAAATATAATGCCTTACAACCAAGCTATGGTTTCATCACAATGTTTTCCTTCATCGAAAACTCAAGCTCATCAAACCAACACTACCACAGAATTCTGTCTCAAATACTTTTCAGAAATTCGCAAGCAGAAATAATGCAAAGACTTTCAAGATATGAAAACCTTGGTGTAGCAAGAATTCTTTCGTATTTTTATAACGAGTCAGAGGAAAATGTTTTCAAGTGAAAATCATTCTTGTTTTGAGGGTTCTGTAGACAAAGACTGAGTATAGATCTATACAGAATCCTATTTAAAGTTTGTTTCAAGGCTTTGGTGATATTGATGGTTAGAAGTTACAACCAGTATTTTCTGGCGCAAACACTTTTCAAAAAGTGGTTGTAAGGGATTCCGAAAATAATGTAAGAAAATAGAAGTGAACGCAGTACGAAACCTAGCGTTTGACCACAAACAATCAATAACTCTTCTGTACATCTAGATGTTATGTGCATACGATATAATATTGTGTAAGAAACTGGATTCTAAATAGATTTTTCAATGAAAATTCAAAAGATGATTTTAGCGCCATCTAGTAAGAGCAGTAACAATTATTATGTAAACATGCACTCATAGAACGCCGTTTCAAAATAATATGGTTTAGCGCCATCTTGCGCGAAGCAGCAAAACTACATTGAATGAAGAGTTCCGTTTTTCCCTACTGAAAGTGTTTCAGAATTTCCCAGTAGATGGCGCAAATAGTGATATTTTTCATGTGCCAAAGTTTCACGCTAGATGGCGCTTTGCTTAACTTGTGAAGAAACTTCCCTCGTGCTACGCTACGATATTTGAGAAATACGTTGCGATTCTAGAGTAAAATAAATAAAGTTCAATTATTATTTCAGTTGAGTTTACTTTAGGTAGGTTATTAGAATCACAACGGATGTTATCTTTGCTATTTGCTGATAAAAGATTGGTATTTACTGAACCAAAGTACGTATTATTGAAGTCGTAATAAATAAATATGAGCAAACCCTATACTGTTAGGTGAATAAATGAAAACTAATATTCACCATAGATTAATATATTACTTGACCACTAGGTATTTGCTATTTTAATAAATCAATGCGCTCCTTGGCGCACACGTCTCTCGCGCGGGGTGCGGTCGCGCAGCCTGGCCCCCGGCGGGCCTCTCCCGGCTGGACCGACTCGCCTTGCCGACTCAGCATTGCTAACACGGCCATACTGACCACAGCTTCGTCCTCGAAGCTATATCTGTAACATGTAACTACAGGAGAGGGGATTACAGTCCTCACTCTGTATACCTGACGCGTAACGTCAATAACTTGTAGATGACCAGCCACACAGTTCCTTCTGTGTGTCACTCTAATGAGTGCTACCGTTGGGCTTTGTGCCCAAAGTCCTACCATTGGGCTTGTAACCTAAAAACACCGCCATTGAGCCTGTCACTCAAAACACCACCATTGAACTTGTAGCTCAAAACACCACCATTGAGCTTGTAGCTCAAAACACCACCATTGAGCTTGTAGCTCAAAACACCGCCATTGAGCTTGTAGCTCAAATTACTGCCTTTGAGCTTGTAGCTCAAACTACTGCCTTTGAGCTTGTAGCTCAAACTACTGCCTTTGAGCTTGTAGCTCAAACTACTGCCTTTGAGCTTGTAGCTCAAACTACTGCCTTTGAGCTTGTAGCTCAAACTACTGCCTTTGAGCTTGTAGCTCAAACTACTGCCGTTGAGCACTATGCCCAACACTTGAAAACGATGTCTGCCTGACTTTAGCCAGAAATTTATTCAGCCGGTCAACTCCTCGTATTACCATACGTGACCATTACTCCACGATTACTGCCATTGGGTCTCTTTCCCAACATTTCAAAACCATCGTTTCTGTACTTCACCACTTAACCTTTTAGCATATCACCAGCTTTGTATTGAACTGTTTCATTTGCCACTTTTGTTCTCATTCAAAAGCTCTCGTGCATCTGCACGCGTGACTCTCAGGTCCTGCCTCTCACCTGCCTGCGTGAGATTGTTCACTAAAAATGCTTCACGCAACGCCGTTGACTTATAGCCAAATTACAACTCTTTAGAGTTCTGCTTGTGACTTTATTCACAAAATTATTGAGCGCCTGCTGTGGCGCAGCCAGAGATTAACTCTACTTTTCTTCATGTTCGTCTCTTTCGGTGGCGTTCATAGACGCTCTACCTGCCCACAAATAAATGTGTAAACAAATATGTCATACCCTTCAACGCCTTTATAACACCTTTTGTGCTCGTTTCAGCCAATGCCTCCATAAAGCAGTATTATTCAAACCATTTTGTACAACAATAACATACTGTTACTCTTCGTTTTGTTGTTCGTTGTCTTATAAACAAACATAAACCACATAAAATGAAGTATCACTCTTGTTAAGGCGTGAAGCCGCCCTGTATTTCCGCCAGGATCACCTTATCCTTTATGGTATTTAAAACAACTCCGGACATACTATGTCACAACTTTTCTTATTCAAAGGAATCAATACTTATTCCGAATGGCAACCAGTGTCTCGTCAACACCTCAATGACTATTTCATCACGCATAGTTCTCAACACAGCTCGTCTAGCATTCTGTGACCCATTTGGATCCAGCCGGCGTTTTTATGTAAACGTCCTCCTTTAAACGTCCTTCTTTAATTTCATAACCATTGCATATTATTTGTCTGTGTCTCCTTCACAGTTAATTTATTTATTTTGAAATACTAATAGTTCTTGTTAATTCTTCATCAGCCATCTGACATTCAAGCAAACTCTCAGCTGCTGTAAATCCATAAGTCAGACAAACAAAGTTATGACTCAAATAGTCAACATGAGCCACTCTTTTAACTCGACAATACTCAATATCAAAGTAGAAGTCATGCACATAAATCCACCAAACAGCCACTCGTGTTTTTATCTCCTTTTTTTTCTGTCATGGTAGCTCTTACTGCTACAATCTGTTACCAATTTAAAATGAACTCCATTCAACCACACTCAGAAATGCTCGAGTGCTTGTACACCCATCAGTCTCCAAATCATATAAATGGTATCTCAAGTCATCATTATTAATGTACGCCGACTACACAACCAGGTAATTTTTTTCCATCATCTAATTTTAGTCAAAATTGAGTTTTTCTGTTAGGTAATAGTATCATACAGTACCCGGTATCGATAACACGTACCAATTCATCAGTGCATAAGTTCACGGGTTATAGTTTCTTAAAACATTCTTCCGTAGTGTGCCCATAACGATGGCAATGTTTACACTTCACGACGGGCACATTGTTTACGTTAGGATTGGAGTTAAAGGTCCCGTACCCTTTCGATGGTATGGTTTCATCCGTGGTACCCAGTTTCGACCGACATTCAAACTGTTTATGTCCAGGTTTACCGCACTTGAAACAAGAGGCCTTTGTTTCTTCTAAGCGACGCGGGTGAGATTTGTTTTTGTTCCAACGCTTAGTATGCGACAACGCGTAATCAGTAAGTTTGGGAAGTTGTGACTCTTTATTGCCTGCGCTTAATGACCTTCTTGACATCTGTATTACCATGGCCTGCATGGTTTCACAACTTTCTAGCACCACGCTAATATTTTTGTCAACAATGCCACCTAGCATTATATCCATTTTCTGTCTTTCTGTGAGCTTCACTCCTAAGCGCTTAATTTTCGCGGACATGCGGCCAGCATATAACACTAAAGATTTTGCATGCGTACTTTTAAAATTGATGATATCTTCCATAGTGCTGAAGAAATTGGCCTCTCTTGGATAAGACATAAAGATGTCTTCTTTAAATTGACGCCATGTCCTTTTAGTAGGCAACCAAAGATTATACCAAGCTCTACCCTCACCTTCTAATGCCTGAGTTGCGCGATACAATTTCTTTCTCTCACTCCACTCGCAAGCAATCGCAATGTCCTCGATCTGTTGTAGCCACTCCTTGACGTAACTGCCATCCTTACACGGATCGAATCCCGGAACAGAACCCAGTTCCGGCGTCAGCGATCTTCTCCGATACACCTTTCTAGGAGGAGTACACCTCGACTCCACTGACACTGAACGTTCGCTACTACGAGATGATCGCGACATTGTCCATGAACTTTAATTGTTTTTCACAACCACTTTTATAGTGCACATAAATCAATTGTTTTTGGATAATATCCCACCGCTGTGTTAGGTGAATAAATGAAAACTAATATTCACCATAGATTAATATATTACTTGACCACTAGGTATTTGCTATTTTAATAAATCAATGCGCTCCTTGGCGCACACGTCTCTCGCGCGGGGTGCGGTCGCGCAGCCTGGCCCCCGGCGGGCCTCTCCCGGCTGGACCGACTCGCCTTGCCGACTCAGCATTGCTAACAATACGTTGCTTGTTTACAAGTTTATATAATATGGTAATCTCTGGAACTACTGATTCGATTTGGAAAATTCTTTCACTGTTTGAAAGCTACATTATTTTTGAGTGTCATACTAGGCTTCAATTGTGCCTTTATAGCCCAGTCGGGGTAGACAAAAAGCCTCCACATTGCAATAATTCCCATCCCGACAATTTTTGCATCAGTCTTTAGGGGGGAAGGGGTCTAAATTCAAAATGGCGACCATCCTCGACCCCGACTTTGACCGCCATCCGCCATCTTGATTTCAAGGGAACTGAGTAAACGTTTTTCGTTAATAGCTCGGCCATTTCTCAACTCTCGAGAAAAATTACAGAGACTAAACTTGTTTATTATTCAATTACTTACATTTCATGCCGCATTACTTTTTGCGTCCGACCGATATCTTCCGTAGGAAAAGACGGGAGAATGAAATTATTGAAAATTAACTTTAGGGCTTACATCTAAGGAAACTAAGTTGTTTTGAAACAAGAATATCAACCATTTCATCCCTAAATGCTGATGCAAAATAAATGGTCGGGATGCAAAATTAAAGCAATTTAAAATTCTTCAAAATAAAATTGTTAATGTGATTGCGCCCAAAAAAATACCTGCCGTGCGATTCTTTAGAAGTTTGGAACTGGTGTGTGGTTACTCATTACTTTATTATTTATTTAGTTACAATTATTTATTTTAAGTACTTGTTGCTAATTACTGCCTACTGCCGTGCGTACTGCGCTCGCGATTTAATCGTTCACCTACCGCCACAGGCTGCTTAATTTAATAATTAAAGTTTTTAAAGTGTAATGCTATAACTAAAGCTTACATATTTTGTACCCCAACATTGCGTAATAATTACGCACGTTAGATATCTGTCAAGTTTACATAATAATATATATAGGTACATGATATAAGTTTTATAAAAGTGTCACTAGCTTACGAAACGCACTATTTAATTTATTTTTGTCAATTCTAGGATTAAACTCACACTAGAACTGTACATTTAACTATTAAGCTAATAAAGATACTTTGAAATTGAAATTAAATTAAATATTTTGTTTTTTTTTTTTAACCCAACTTGTCTCATAAAATTATTCTCACTTGTAAAATATCAGACATACGCTACGCTATTTTCCTTTTCACTAAATTAACATTACCTTCCCTGCGTAGTTTTTACGTCGGAATGAATGCGGAGGGGATGATAGCTCTCACGCCCAAGTGGCACCTCACTCGGCGGAGGGGCTCCGAAAAGTCCTTCCTTTTCACCGGACCTGAATAAATACCGCCACTTCGTGATTGCGAAACTACTTTGGGAAAAGTAAAACTTTGTACACGAAAATAGTGCTTTTTTGTGTGTTTTTGGGGTTATAAGGTTTATTTTTAAAAAGGACCCTTTTTTTCTTAAGAGCACGTTAGAACATCATCATCAGCCTTTCACGTTCCCACTGCTGGGACCCTGGCCTTCTCTCAGAGAGAGAGTATGGGCTGTAATCTACCACGTTGGCCCAGTGCGGGTTGATAGATGTCGCATGCCCTTGAATGTTGCAGTTCTTGGGCATGCCGGTTTCCTCGCGATGTTTTCCTTCAACGTTTTGAGCGTATGTTACCACGTATCACCGTAACTATTAAACCGATTTTGATGAAATTTGGAATGGAGATAGCTTATACCCGGAAAAAGGTTCCTACAGGATAATGGGAAGATGCGGATGAAACCGCGGGGCGCTACTTATGTTGCACATTTTAATATTTTTTGCAATTTCACAAGGGAATCAAAACTTATGCACAATACATGAAAGTCTGAAAACCGTAAATAACAAAAAAAAAACAAGTCTGTACGGAACCCTCGGTGCGCGAGTCCAATTTGCACTTAGCCGGTTATTTTTTGATCTATCCATATCTCATCAGCGCCATCTATCTAAGGTTTTAGAACAACATTTCTTCAGCTATCAGAAAACCTCTCCATTCCCCGAGTAAATATTTCAAGACGCGCCACAAACAAATTGTTCATCTGTCAATTCAAGATCCAATAAAATGCAAATATTTTTAAATCTAGCGTCCCATCGTAAGCGTAGGGTTGCCACTCTCGCGTATTACAGACGCGCACGTGAGACGAATTTTTAAAACTCAGCGGAATTATTATGCCAATTGAAATAAAGAGACCAGTGTAATGAATAATTCATTATGAAACACTAGTTGCGCACTGCGGATTTTCCGCTCTACCGCTGGAACGTTTTTTCGGGAAAAAAGTAGGTTAGTAATTAACATTCATGATATTATTTCCAAATGTCACTCAAATCTGTTGAGCTGTTTAACATAACATGACATTTTATTTTATAGCGATGATGGCTCAGTGGTAGTGACGTCGGCTTGCGATCCGTAGGACGTGGGTTCGAATCCTACAATGAGCTTGAGCTTTCGGTGAAGGAAAACATCGTGATGAAACCTTAGCTTGGTGGTAGGGTATTTTCTAGTACTCGTCTGGCTAGCTACCACCCTCTTGTTAAGAATCTGTCGCCAAGCACCTATCGGTGCGTTCCGGCAGCCTCACTTGAGAGCCAGTTCCCAGTCCAGGTGTAGCGTGGCGCCATCTTCGACCACATCGTCACTTAACATCAGGTGACTTGTGGTCAAACGCTACTATGTAAATAGTAAAAAAAAATAAAAAAAAATGACAGAATCTTTCGTATTTATAATATTACTACTATATCTAGCGGCACTCGCGGTTTTACCCGTGTCTTTCAGTTATGCTACACCTTCGTCCATATTGGCGAGATCCATCGGTGCGATCGTGGTCAAACGCTAGCCTAGTCAGGCGATCTGTGTATAATATAATTAATTATTTTTTTAATCGTAGTATTGGAAGCAACTCAAAATGGTGTGCTCCTATAATTTTCTTAAGCCTAGCAACCCTAGCTGACTATACCAAACCAGATTGAACGGGTTCCAACTCGATTTAACTTTTTCCATTAGGCGCTGTCCACACGACATCAATCTAATGATCCACCGCTGTCAATGTTACATTGGATTACGTCCTAACGATGTTTGGGGGTAAAAAGTTAGACAGGAATTACTTGGAATCATTTAAATCCTGAATCTTGTTGTATCAGAAGCCTAGATGGCAATTAAATGCATACCTTCAATGTTATTTTCTTCTAATAAGCTTGGGGTATCTTGGGGTTTCTCAGAGCAATCGAATCAGAAATGAGGTGATCCGTCAGGGAAATAAAGTCTCCGACATAGCTCACAGAACTAGCAAGCTGAATTGGCAGTGGGCTGGCCATATAAGCCGCAGAAGCGATAACCATTGGGGTAGACGTGTTGTTGAGTGGAGACCGCGACTTGGCAAACGTAGTGTAGGGCGCCCTGCGACTAGGTGGAGCGACGACTTGCGCCGAGTGGCTGGCAGTGGTTGGATGAGAAGAGCCGAAGACCGGGCTCAGCGGCGTACCTTGGGAGATGCCTATGTCCAGCAGTGGACTGACACAGGCTGATGATAATGAAGCCTAAGTCACACATCGAGCCATGGAAATTACGAAACGAGGACATTCGCCGAAGAACCAAAATGACATAGCTCTCAGAATTTGCAAGTTGAAGTGGCAATGGGCAGGCCACATCGCTCGACGAACCGATAACCGTTAGGGAAAGGTTCTCGAGTGGCGACCACGAACCGGAAGACGTTCTGTAGGTAGTAGTAAATTTATATCAAATACTCGGCTCTACGGTCTTTTTCAGATGTGAAGAAATCAGACTGACGTACAACAAAGTGGTCCTTAAAGGATTCCGTTTTTCTCTTTCAGGTATCTACGGAACCCTAAAAAATGCTAGTTTCCTATGGATATAAACAAAAGTAGACCAGTATGATATACGTCCTACTAATATTATAAACGTGAAAGTTTGTGAGTATGGATGGATGGATGGATGGATTTTTGTTACTCTTTCACGCAAAAACTACTGAACGGATCTTAATAAAATTTGGAACGAAGATAGCTTATACCCTGGATTAATACATAAGCTGCTTTTTATCCCTGAAAAAGGTTCCTGCGGGATAACGGGAAGGCGCGGGCGAAATCGCGTGGCGCAACTAGTATAGATATAAACACAACTTGGTCAGTATGGTATACCTACAACCTAATTTACATAAAGCACCAAGACGTGTCCGAGTTGTGTTCAAATATTTACTATAGGAAAGTCAACATTGTTTATTAATACTTCGCCCTTGAAATACCACTACTTTACCTTCATCCCCTATCATAGATCCTGGCCTACATTTTGGGACCAACCACAGTAGTGTACTCCCTGAGGGGTAACCCTATTTGCTAGAATCCTTTCTACTCCCCGCAAGGGAGGCGCTAGGCTTGGACAAAAATGTATCGATGTGTGAATAAAATTGTCAATGTGATCGCGCCAAAAAAATTACCTGCCGGGCGTTTCTTGCCTGTTCTTTTGACGGCGTAAGGAGGTTGGAACAGGCATAGCTAGTTTTAAGTTTGACGTTTTAAAGTGATCACGTCATGTATCCTGTTAAATAAAAAAATATATAGTTTAAAAAACTAAAAAAAACACTTTAAAAACGCACTCAAAAATATAAAATAATTAAATTGACTTGTATTAGTTACGATATAATGGTTAATTCAAAAAGTGTGGAGCACTTTTTGGTTGTGTGTACTTTTATATACCCAGTAAAAGAAGCGCTCCACACTTTTTGAATTAACCATTATATCGTAACTAATACAAGTCAATTTAATTATTTTATATTTTTGAGTGCGTTTTTAAAGTGTTTTTTTTAGTTTTTTAAACTATATATTTTTATTTTTTTACTTTTTAGTCTTTTGTTACCAATTCCAATCTATCGGACTCATCAAAAGGAATCATATGAGCCCAAACACGAGGGGTTTACTAGTAGCCACTGCAGAGGTCCTCTACCCACCTTCCGGTTGCATCATCAGACCCTCGTCACCAAGTTCAATCTATTGGACTCATCAAGACGATTCATATGAGCCCAAACACGAGGGGTTTACTAGTAGCCACTGCAGAGATCCCCTACCCACCTTCCGGTTGCATCATCAGACCCTCGTCACTAACTCCAGTCTATTGTACTCATCAAGACGATTCTTATGAGCCCAAACACGAGGGGTTTACTAGTAGCCAGCGCAGAGATGCCCTACCCACCTTCCGGCTGCATCATCAGATCAGGTCGATGATACCAAATTATTGCATTGTCACCGAGATTACATACACATACAAAGTTTCAAGTCGATACGATAATTAGAAGTAGGTGAAAATTGACTTCTAAGATTTGATTACATTGTTAGTTAGTTAGTTAGTTAGTTAGTTAGTTAGTTAGTTAGTTAGTTAGTTAGTTACAAGTCAAGCTAATAAAAGTGTTTTAAAAAAAAATTGAATTTTGTCGATGTTTTCTCAAAAACATATCGATACATATACTAATATGTCGTCCGTATTTTTAAGGTTGAAATACTTAAATAGGCAAAACAGTCCGCGGGAATTAAGCAAAAAATCAATTTTATTCTGATACAGTTAAAGCAATGTAAATGCAAATATATTTATATAAATATACCTAGCATCTGGTATCTATAGACACAACAAGTTACACGCCTTACTTCTACTTCTATATCTACTCATATTATTGTAATAAAGAGGTAAAGTTTGTTTGCTTGGATGTAAAGGGTAATCTCGTAAACTATCGATCCGATTCCAAAATAGGCTTTATAGCGAGCGATACTGTCCCTCGCACCCCGTCCCCCGCTCGGGAGTGTCGGCGCTCGCAGCGCATCCGAAACCGCATGAGTGTAAGATAGTAAGTCGTCAAATTACATTGCGTGAGGGCGCACGCGCGTTCTGGACCGCCGCGTGTTTGTCGTGCGCCGACGCATTCGCGACCCTCTTGTTATTGTGTTAAATGTGTACCTAATACCTCTATCTTCTCTTACCGTTGGAAGTTAAAATACTCTCTGTGTTGTTAAAATTAAAGAAAGATTTATAGTGGATGTGGATGTTTTGTTTTATTTCATATCACTCCGCTATAGCTTGACAAAAAAAAAAACTACATTTTCTCAATAAATCATTAATGTTTAATTTTTAGGAGTATCGATTTTGTAATAATTTTGACTTGTATTTTACCAAATAATGTTAATAGTAGTGATCCAAAAGAAGCCTTAACAGAAGCTGACACAGACACAGATTTACCTATGTCTAAAATATTGTTGGCGGAAGCGGAAACGGAGGTGTAAATATTTTAAGAAAATTATCAATTAGCTTGACATAGAATTTCAATGTGTCGATTTTTTTACCCTAAATAATTATTATCGACACAATAAATACCGATATTTGTTTTTCACTGCCCCATCCCTAGGTGGCACGAGATATTTTTTATTCTATTTCGTTGAGTAGATAAGATATATTTTTTGTACGTGGAATTTATGTTTGACTAGCTATGCCCCGCGGTTCACCCGCGTTATGATTACCACGAGAATCTTGCCTAGCCAAAAAATGTACTGTATAATTGTATACGTATTTATTATGACTAACTAGCTGTTCCCGCGGTTTCCCACGCGTGGGCTACAGTTTATCACGCTAAAAAGTTTTTCTATATCCTTCCTCAGGGTTCGAACTATCTCCGTACAACAGAACATTGGCCACTTTTCATACTGGACCTGACCTGACCGCAATATATTTTGTAAAAAAATTTTCAAACTCAAACTCAAACTCAAAACTTTTTTATTTAATAGGATACATTGTGATCACTTTAAAACGTCAACTTAAAACTAGCTACGCCTGTTCCAACCTCCTTACGCCGGCAAAAGAACAGGCAAGAAACGCCCGGCAGGTAATTTTTTTTGGCGCGATCACATTGACAATTTTATTCTTATTACTAATTGATTGAATTGGAGCAAGTTCACTAAAATCCCAAGCTTTTTTTTGTCATCTAATCGATATTTTTTATTTAGCTTTACTAATAAGAAGATTACTCTTGTTTGGTTGTACACATTGGGATATGGGAACATGAACATTAACGAGTTGCGGGATCACAACCAAAGCAGACCAGACCCCACAAGCAGCACCCGTTCACGAGTTGACGCATGTGCCAGCCATCGCTCTCCTCGACCATATGAGAGGGAAGAGGGCGACCCGACACATGACGCCGCTGCAAGCAAAGTCACTTTCGTGAGCATGACTGTTTCGTTTCTGTCAATGTCACTTGACAGTGACAGTCAATTTGATGAAAAAGATTAGTTGTTGTTCATGTTTGGTAAATAATGTTGATTTTAATGACTGAATTTAAGTAGGGCCGAATTCCAAAGCGTGAAACGGAATGGCAATGGCAAATAAATTGCGGATTGCGTTCAAAACACTCAAGTATCGTGTAAGTTAAAAAATATCCTAAGAAACTACGAAGTTAATAAATCAATATCTTTTTTTCTACACTTTAAAATATCGTTTGTACAATTTTAATAGACAAAAAATTTCAATTTTTATCGTTTACATAGGTAGATCGTTTTCATACGACCTCGGGTCTGTTTCGGCCATTGTTTTTCGGAGTCGGAGTTACTTTCGCAGTACCTAGGGATAGAAGGCATTACAGTTCCTGTGAGACTTCGTAACTGACACCTAGTACATGTCACCTGATTTAATCAGTGTCCCGCCAAGTTGTGTTTGCACGATGTAATGAAGTCTCGGTCGAGCTTAATTGAATGATGTGCACATCTCTATTTTGTTATTATAATACTATTTTACCCGCGCGGGCAGCAGATTAATGCTATACGCCCGAAATTATTAATTACGGGCAATAAAAAGTTTACTACACAAATCCCATTGAAATATACACTTTCATTTTTATTTATTTTTTTCCATTAATTTCTCCAATATTTTTTCAAATTTTTCTCTTCAAAAGAACCTTCCTTGGAATTCAACAGATGTAGTCCAAGTCGTCTTGTTGTGTCTTGTTGTCCCTTTCTTCGGCGCGTCCATTTCTCCTTGTTCATTTGGCTTGGTGTACGCCACAGTCCGGCGCGGTAATGAAATGCCATCCTCGGTCGCACTTAATTACATGTCAACATACAACCAGACCACATTTTCATTTTGTTTATAATTAAATCAAGGCGTTTTACTGTACTAACACTCTATCTTTCTCATTTATCTATTGACAAGCTGTTCACCCCGGTTTCACCCGCATGGGCTACAGCTTATCGCCATAAAAAGTATCCTATGTCTTTCCTGAGGGTTGAATATGTCTCCGTACCAAATTTCATTTAAATCGGTTCAGGTGTTTTTTTTTTGGGGTAAAACGGGACCCTGTTACTAAGACTCCGCTGTCCGCCCGTCCGTCAATCAGCCACCAGGCTGTATCTCATGAACCTTGATAGTTAGACAACTGAAATTTTCACAGATGATGTATTTCTGTTGCCGCTATAACAACAAATACTAAAAAACAGAGTTAATTAAATATTTAAGGGGGCTCCCATACAACAAACGTGTTTTTTTGCAGAGAGAGTAGAGTATTTTTTATTGCGATATAGTGTTATATCACGCGGGTAAAACTGAAAGCGTAGCTAGTTTAATAATAAGAAGAGCACAAGGATATTGTGCCTCCGCAATGCGGTGTGCTCCCGACATTTTATTCAGAAGGTGACAATGTCCTGTTTGGGATCCGCACGCGTGAATACTTGAAGGACGAGGAAAAGTCTTTGAAATAAACATAGCCTTCTGAGAAATTCCCTCAAACTTTCTTTCTTGGCCACTTTCAGATTTTAGCTGCGTCTAATGTCAAAAGTCAATTCAATTTATTCAATATTTTATAGCGATGATGGCTTAGTGGTAGTGACGTCGGCTTGCGATCCGTAGGACGTGGGTTCGAATCCTACAATGAGCTTGAGCTTTCGGTGAAGGAAAACCTCGTGATGAAACCATAGCTTGGTGGTAGGGTATTTTCTAGTACTCGCCTGGCTAACTACCACCCTCTTGTTAAGAATCTGTCGCCAAGCACCTATCGGTGTGTTCTGGCAGCCTCACTTGAGAGCCAGTTCCCAGTCCAGGTGTAGCGTGGCGCCATCTTCGACCACATCGTCACTTAATATCAGGTGACTTGTGGTCAAACGCTACCCTGTAAATTGTAAAAAAAAAACTTTTCTGATCACTTTAAAACGTCAAACTTAAAACTGGCTACGCCTGTTCCAACCTCCTTACGCCGGAAAAGGCAAGCAACGCCCGCAGAACAGGCAAGAAACGCCCGGCGTCCCGTGGGCCGCTACATAAATCACAAACGTCAAATAAAAAAAAAAATGACTTCAGTTTTTCAGCTAGCATCCAATGAAAACAAGACTGTTACGTCATCAATAGAGCACCCTTTATAGTGATCCAATTAAAATCAGCCACGCGTATCGTATTTATTCAATTATTACATAGTCGAAAACAAGCCGAAACTAACGTCGTAATAAACAGATACAAGGCTAATGAGGTAAATTACTTATTTTATACAGATACCTGCTTTTGAAAGTTAATTCGGGATGTATCGGATTTTCTTGCAAATACGGTTAAATTGGTTCAATAAATAATTCATATATTTTATTCAATAGGATATATTCTGATCACTTTAAAACGCCAAACTTAAAACTAGCTACGCCTGTTCCAACCTCCTTACGCCGGCAAGAGAACAGGCAAGAAACGCTCGGTAGGTAATTTTTTTGGCGCGATCATATAGACAATTTTACTCTTACTACTAATTGATTGAATTAGAGCAAGTTCACTACAATCCCAAGCTTTTTTTGTCATCTAAATAGTCCATATATTATAGAGTAGTAATGGTTAAGCTTGGAAAACGTTGGAGCTTGCCATAAAAGTGTGTTTAAGTGCATCTAAATCCATTATCTACTACTTAACTAGATCACTAACAAGTGCAAACCTTCTGGAATGCTTTAGTCTATGGAGTGGACTGTCGTCTCATTGTTTGTTTGTTTTAAGAGACAAGTTTTTTTCCTGGAAAATGCGTAATTATGAAGGGAAAACAGGAAATCTGCAATTGCTCTACAATCCCTATATCAGGGATCTTATGGGAGCTCCGTAACCGAAACTATCGGATATCCGAAAGAAAAATATATCCGTAACCGTATCCGTTTTACAAGTTTCGGATAGTTTCGTGGGTGAGTGTAAATAAAACGACATATGTCACGATAGGTTTTTGTTTCATCGCTCTCAAATAAATAAAATAGAATGTAATGATTTGGTCGTAAATAGAACCAAATCATTACATTCTACTTATTTGTGTTTATATTTTACTTCAATCTAATATCCGTATCCGAAACAACGGATAATCCGAAATTATCACACCGTATCCGAAACCGATATAGTTTTATTCCTATATCCATATCCGTATCCAGATCCGAAATATCATATCCATTATCCATAACATCACATCTTCCGATAATCAACCTGAGCGGCTGAGATCAAACATAAGATTATGATCAACGTAAGCCTACCCGCAGCCTTATGGCGGAACCTCCTCGCAATGCTAATCACTTTGACTTTGACAGGTCCTTATCAACTGTCAAAATCAAAGGCATTTCGTTGAGCTGTCGAGGTCGTTCCGAGAAAGATCTTGCCGGTTTGGTTTTCATTCTAAGAATCGTTAGAAGTGGTCTGAATTTTGTTTTTCACTAGCTTACTCCTCGCGGTTTCACCCGCGGTAGTAGTCTGTTTATGGCTATTATACTATTCGGAATTTCACTCGAATCCGTTGAGCCATTTCAGCTTGGAGAATTAACAAACGTCCTTACACACTCACCCACTCATAAACTTTCTCATATATAATATTATAGCTGCGCCTCACGACTTCGCTCGTGCTCTTCCCGTTACTTTCAGGAATCTTTTTTCGGATACAAAGTAGCTTTTGTTTTAATCTAGAGTATAAGCTGTCTTTACTTCAAATTTCACTTAAATCTGTAGAGTTCATCATCATCATCATCAGCCTGTATCAGTCCACTGCTGGACATAGGCCTCTCCCATGATACGCCACTGAGCCCGGTCTTCGGCTTTTCTCATCCAACCACTGCCAGCCACTCGGCGCAAGTCGTCGCTCCACCTTGTCGCAGGACGTCCTACACTACGTTTGCCAAGTCGCGGTCTCCACTCAAGAACACGTCTACCCCAACGGTTGTCGGTTCTGCGGCTTATATGACCAGCCCACTGCCACTTCAGCTTGCTTGCTTTCTGTAGAGTTGTTTCAGAGTAAAAAAAAAAACAAATATATTCACCAACTTTTACATTTTTAACTTTTTGTGTTGATAGTGTCGACTAGACACCCGTTTAGGCTTTGCAAGGGTAGCTAAAGATTTTAGCAGTCGACATTTTACCGTGTAAAGGTACAAAATATAAGAAAGAGCTAGGTAATCCCTTTTTGCCTAACAAGCCTCTTTTCGCTGGTATGGAAAAAATGAGTTCTCTCTCGTGCCTTTCTCTGCGGGAATTTTTTTCTCTACTTACCCTATCATCTCCCGCGAAAAGTAAAATTCTGAAAAACTGAACGAAATACGTTTCGGTAAAAATGTTTGAATGATATAAAACTAAACCCATAACTCGGTGATGGTAGGGCATTTTTAGCGCTTACCTGGCTGGCGACCAATCTGTCACCAAGCACCTATCGGCGTGTTCCGGCAGCCCCACATCGTCACTTAGCATCAGGTGACATGTAGTCAAACGCTACCCTGTTAAAAGTTAAAAATTGTATTTAAAATACAAACCTACTTTGATGTTATTTCCGTTAATGGCAAATTTAATCTGTGTGCGCCCTCATTAATTCATTGTTAATGAATAACTGATTGATTGAACCCAATAAACAGTAATGTTGACATGGACAGAGTATTGTCAGGGTATTACAGATACTTACCATTTCATAAATAAGTCCAATAAGCATTATAAAGCTAGCTGCGGCCCTCGGTTTCACTCGTGGTCTTCCCGTTATTGACGCCGAATTATCGCTGTTGCATATGTGATCAATTTGTTGTCTGTCTGTTTGTAAAAACTCTTTTGAGCTGTTAACTTGAAATGTTTACTAAATATTTGGGTCTCTTTCAGTTTCTTTCAGCTGTGAAAAAATCAAACTAGTAAGTCAACGCGATGAAGAGAAATGTCGGCATTATGTCGCATATTTTGCGATTTTACAAGACCATCAAAAGTTATAGGGTAGGGTACTTCCCGTTGACATTGAGTCATGGAATTTAGCATGAAACAAAGTCTTAGCACAGGTCTTAGGTACAGCACAAGTAAATATGTAGTTTACCCTCGGCCATGATCGTCATTACGTGTGGTCAAACGCTACCCTCTAACTAGTAAAAAATATAGTTTAGCTAGTAAAAAATATAGTTTAGTATATATAGTACAGTTTAGTGTAGTGTTTCTTGCCTAGGTGAGTTTTTTTTTTAATTTTGGTGTTTTTTTGTTATCTAGGTTAATGTTATATTGAAATTTCGTAAACAAACATCTAATTCCGTATTGAATGAAAGTGAAATGAAGCGTTTACGGCCTCCGTTTATAAGCCGTATTTTAAAATTCCAGCCGTGATATTTCTCGAAACGGCTAGGGCCGCCTACACTGTTAAAACAGGAACGTACATACTTCAGTCTTGTTTTAACTTCAAGACTGTACAATTCTACAAGCAACATATTAAACAAGTCGATAGCAGATGGTAAGCGTAACGCTTGCCTATTACAGTTTCGTTCCACCAAGAATTTTCATGTTCAACAGTTATTTGATTGATCAACAGATTGTCCAGTTAAATTAGGATTAACGAATAAGAATAAGAATCATTTATTTGCAACAAATTATAAAAAAATACTTGAGACAAAGACATTATGACGAAATAAGATATAATACATACGCCTTTATTTTGGCATTAAATAAGTTGTCTTTAAAGTCTCATAAAATCTCGGCGTCTTAAGATATTCAAGATTAAACGAGACAAAAATCGTTTGTTTTGCAAATCGCTTCCTATAATTTCAATAATATTTACACCTATTACAAAATTGTGACCAACTAACAAATGGCCGCAACAAGTCCGGTCTTGTTATCTCAAATACAGTCACACCACTAAAGGCTCCGCCGCACCGTGCTTTAATATCGGAAAAATGTAAATTTCCTATAGAATTCCTTCGAGCATATCGGGAATGCTAAAGGCCGATCCTAAGAACCCATTGGCGGATTTATTAAAAAGGTAAGAATGGATATTTCGAGTCGATTACCATATTTTATGACCGAGTGTCATACCGTTTTGCGGGTTAGCATTTCATACCTACTTGTACTCTTGTTCGGTACTTTGAGGTCGTGATCGCAATATGAATCGGAAAATTGGGGTCGTTTTTAACCAGTTTCGCTCTGTAACTGTTATGGAAAAAGCTGAAAAGTTTTTTTTCATAATCCTACTAATATTATAAACGATAAAGTTTGTAAGTATGGATGGATGGATGGATGTTTGTTACACTTTCACGCAAAAACTACTTAACGGATCTGAATGAAATTTGGAATAAAGATAGCTTGTATTCTGGATTAACATATAGGCTACTTTTTATTTCAGAAAAATGTTCCTGCGGGATAACGGGAAGACGCGGGTGAAACCGCGGGGCGCAACTAGTAGGTATTTACATACAAATATAGCCGAGCGGACTGCTCAACATATATATATCTCTTATATATAAAAATCAATTGCTGTTCGTTAGTCTCGCTAAAACTCGAGAACAGCTGGACCGATTTCGATAATTTTGATCTTGAAATATTTGTAAAAGTTCAGGGAAGGTTTAAAAGGTGAGAAAAATTAGAATAATTGCCGGGAAACCCCTAAAAACAGCGCTTTCCTTTTTCCCATATAAACGTTATCTAGACAAAATGTACAGTCAATTTGAACTTTATTGCTATTAATAAAGTTGATTGATTTTTTTGATTTTTCGATTGAGGCAGTACGAAGTCTGCCGGGTCAGCTAGTTTTGGAATAAAAAAAAATAGTACCTGTCATGTATTTTATATTTTTATGTATTAATACTACTTAAGTTTTTTTCAAACATATTTGTGTCGAAGAAATAATATATGCAGATTGCTATTATCATAGTTGAAACCATTTTGATCCATCTTTAAAACACTTTTATTATCTTCACTTCCAACTAATTTAAATAACATGTAGGTACTTGTTAACTTTGTCAAAAGGTTGTAAGATTGTTGATTGTTAACTTTCGTAATTATCTTATGTAAGAAGGAGCTGATGGCACTATCAAAGATAAGCAGTGACATTAAAACATTTAAAAAAACCTCTTTTTATTAAAAAATAGCAAACAATTCAACTGCTCTTATCTTAAAGAAGCAAATTCAACCAACAAAATACGATGTTAAATTTAAATAAGCAACGAAACGAAAACAACAGATAATGTAATTTGAAAACAAGAAAACTTTTGCTAGCACCTAATGTACGCAATCACTCGCCGCTCAAGATAAAACACGTTTATCTAAGGAGAACTTAGTTTTAACTTGGGCTAGGGATGAGCAATATTGATATCGATAGTTCAATAGGTATTATCGACAAATATCGATATAGCATTCAAATGTCGATCCGTGGTACAAGTCATCCCGTGATTAACTGCTGTGAGAGTGATGAGACTAATTAAACTGATGAATGTATTAATAAACGACAGAAAGGGCTGATTGAGAGATAATTAATTACTCAATGTTGTTTTTACTCTCAGTAATGAGAAGAGAGAGAGATACCCATATTATATATCCAGCGCTATATCTGCTGTAAGTTAGCGTAAACCATATTTCTTAGATTGTATTCAATACTTTGTTATTATATTATGTAAAATCGATTGTAAATTAATAAATATCTTGCAATTTCGACATTTCAGTATATCTAGTGAACAAAAAACTATTTTTATGATCAGTCGTAATGCTTTTTTTACATCTTACAAGGTAGCGTTTGACCACAACACAACACACCCGATGTTAAGTGATGATGCGGTCAAAGGTTTGTGTTTAACGCCAGAAATTAATAATCAATCCTGATCCATTATCCGCGGTTTTGGATCGTTATCTCATATCATATTATGTCATTTTAGAACTAATATGTCAAGCCCTAGTACTAAAATGACATATTATGCTATGACATATCGGTCCAAAACTGCGGATAGCGGAGCAGGATCGATTATTAATTTCGGGCGTAAGAAAATTGGAAATTTGGTCATTGTTCAGCGACTTTTGTCGTTGAGTGACTTTTGTCGTCGAGCGCACCGGCTAGTTATCGATAAATTTCGCTCATCCCTAGCTTGAGCTTTCCTTATCCCGTGGCGAAGCGCCAAGCTCTCCTAGAAGATGCATAATTTGTAACCGCAGCCGTAACTTTATAAGTTAAAGTTTAAGTTGAGCCAGTGGTTCTCAAACGGGCGATATTACTCTTCGCTGGGCGTTTCATAACTTTGTATAAGATTTTGTAGTCCTACTATAAATTCTAAAGTTTGTTTGAATGTTTGTTACCACGTATCACCATAACTACAAAACCGATTTTGGTGAAATTTGGAATGAAGATAGCCGATACCCTAGCTAAACACATAGGCTACTCTTTATCTCGGAAAAAGGTTCTTGCGGGGAAGACGCGGGTGAAACCGCGGGGCGCAACTGGTTTATGCTATATTTATGTATTTGTTATTTATTCTCAAGTAGCAGGCAGGTCAAGTCGCTCGACGAACCGGTACCCGATCGGGAAGACTCTCGAGAGGCGACTAAAAACAGGAACTGACAGCAGTCAAAGAAACAATAATTAAGAGTAAGACACGAATTATTGGGTGCTTAAACTTTGGCAGAATTTTAATCTACACACATATACTGTACAGACACCCACACACACACAAAACATATCATAATTATTTCATTTTTCTTTATTTCATTTTTTTTTTATGTTGTTCTGTTTTCTATTGTTGTGGTGAAACGATAAAGCGCTTTCTATCTATCTTTTTATCGATCTTATTTAACTTATTACTTATCAGCAACGTTTGTGAAATGTTATCTATGATGTTGCTTCTGTACAAACAACCCGCAAAACCTACAAACAAGAAAGTTTAATTTGCAAAGTTATATACTTCGCAACATGTTGTTTGTATGCACTTTGTTGTTTGATTCTAACAACTCTCGATCTGGGGAAGTAGCAAAGGAAATAGATTTAAAAAAATCCGCGTATTTTCACCTTGAAAGAATGGGAGAGCATCGTGCGGTCAAACGAGCATACATGGGACATCGAGTGACTGTCGCCCGGTCGGCCGTCCCAGGTATCACGAAGTCACGAAGGACTTGCGCTCACTGCAGGTGGAGGACTGGCGGGAGGTGGCGCAGGACAGAGCAAAGTGGCGTCTTCTGTTATCGGAGGACAAGACTCGTTTTGGGTCGTTGCGCCATATCAGTTATGTAGAATCATTTCCCTAGAATCATTTCTCAGAAAATAAACAAGGATCACGATGATATTCCTGTATTTACATTCCTTCTTTTTCGGTATTGCTTATTTTACTCTTCCTACAACAAGTCTAATTCTGAATCCAAACTGCCTAACATCCGTCGGCGATGGGCATCTGTCAGTGTCAACCGCCAATGTCACTGGCTACGTCCACAGATGCACAGAGTTTTTGAAAATCAACCCCTGAGAAGGTAAAATGGGGTATCGAAAGAGTTCTTTGGAGTCAGCAACGCCTCTAGTGATGCAAATGTCCGTATGAAATTAATAATCTATACTGATCCGTTATCCGCGGTTTTGAATCGCTATGTTATGTATAATTATGTCATTTTAGTACTAGGGCTTAACATATCGCTACTAACATGACATATTATGACTTTATGACATGACATATCGATCCAAAACCGCGGATAACGGATCAGGATCGATTATTAACTTTAAGCGTTAGGCAGGCCGTTTGCTAGCATAAAAAATATTACTTACCTACATTAAAAAATGACAATTGTATGGAGAAGAATCTATTTTTACGCGGGCGTAACCACGCGATAGATTGTTAGTTTCAACACATAAAAGTGGGCATTTAATCAAAAAGTTCGAAAGCTCTTTTATATTAGAAAAAGTTGCGTCCCTCATGAATTGTTTTAAATCTCGTCGGCAATTTTTGTTTGTTACAAAGCGGTAAATAGTTCAACTTTATTCATCTTCGTGTTGGAAAGTTTCAGGGAATATGTTTTAGTTAAAGTTGTAGGCTCCAAAATTGTTCTTTATATATTATTTATGTACCTATTAGGTCTATGTGAACTTGTAACTTCTATTGATCTTTTATTTTTATGACACCTGATGGTAAGAACCGACCGAAGAACTCTTTGAACATCCCTTTTGAGGGGTTGCCTTTAACAATATTCAATGATCAATTTCAAACATTGTTTGGTACGTTTGTGACTGAAAATTAGCTACGCCTGTTCCAACTTCCTTACACCAGCAAAATAAAAGGCAAGAAACACATGGCAGGTCAAAATCAAAATCAATTTTTTTTTATTCAATAGGATACATTGTTATCACTTTAAAACGTCAGACTGAAAATTAGCCACGCCTGTTTTAACCTCCTTACACCAGCAAAATAAAAGGCAAGAAACGCTTGGCAGGTCATTTGTTGCCGCGACCATATCAACATTTTTTTTCTTATCACTAACTGATTGAATTAGAGCAAGTTCACTACAATCCCAAGCTTTTCCGTCATGAGTCAAAAAACAAAATGACGTAGGTATATGTAATTCTATACCTAAATACATAGCGAGATGCTATACAATGTGTTTTGGTCTTTGACAAGAATCTACAGAGAATTTGCGTTGAGAATGCTACCGGCTTTAGAGTAGGGATTCAGGGTACTTTTTCACGACAATCTTATCTGGAGCCGACAAGAAAATGTAGCTTTTCCACGACTGGGAAGCACGTAAGAAAGCTCCGGGCTTGCATGCAATATGGCGGTGGTATTTATCTGGTTTATATAACGTAAAATGTGTTTACATACGTATGAAAGAAAATCGAGCATATGACCTTCTATAAGTTGTTTCGCTCGGACGTGTGTAAATGAACCAATTAGAAAGAGCGTGCCTACCGTCCGCGCGACTATGATCATTGAGATGCTACTACATTTTTGTCCTTGTACTGTACATACATGTATGTATAACAATGATTATGAGTACATACTTCTTCTTGTCCATTTTATTATTTCATAGAAATAGTTTATAAGCCCCAGGGTGACATAGACTGCTTTTTTTTTCTCCGTTTTTTTTTGCTGCTTTTTTTTTCAAAGTACCTGAAGTATAGATGAATATTGTTATAATTATTATTGTTTTAGTTAATTTATTATTTGCAATGAATACTTGTTAAAATACTAATTACTAATTTGTTGTATGACTGACTTGTAGCCTACTTTAAATCTGTGCTTGTAACATTGTGTATTTTGTATTTGTATTTATTCCTGGAAAATGCAATCCTTTCTTTTTTCTTTCTTTTTCTTTCTTTCTTTTTTTTTAAGTAAAACCGCGGCGACAGCTAAAGTTCAAATAACCTGGAATATTTTAATATGTAGTACATCAATACAGGGCCCAATAACATCAAAAACCACCTTTAAAGGTCGTATATAAATTGTCATCGGACACCATTGGTGTCCTCCCCCGACGATTCTCTGAAACAATAGCTTAGGTTGTACATAAATCATCCCCTATCCTCGACTTTCCGGATTCTGCTGAATTGTTCAAGACTAAATAGAACCGGATCATTTTCTATCCCCTCAATTGCAGTGCCTGTTAGAAAATGTAATTCCAATGTTTTTTTTTACTACAAACTTACAGGGTAGCGTTAGACCACAAGTCACCTGATGTTAAGTGACGATGTGGTCGAAGGTGGCGTCACGCTACACCAGGACTGGGAGCTGGCTCTCAAGTGAGGTTGCCGGAACACAACGATAGGTGCTTGGTCACAGATTCTTAACTCGAGGATGGGAGCTACCCAGGCGAGTACTAGAACATACCTTACCACCAAGCTTTGGTTTCATCACGTAACCATTCCATAGCATTTTGGTTTCGGCTTTGCTTTTTTTTTTTTCTTAGGATAACAGTCATGGCTATGTCGGAGTCCTGCAAAATTCGAAAACTGCGACACTTGGGCTGGTCACAAGCCTATCTGCCAATCCGTACTGCGCTCGTTTAGTGGGCTATGCAGCAGGAACGTATATCATCATAATCATCATCACATTAGCCTATTACGTTCCCACTGCTGGGACTTTGGCCCTTATCTCAGAGAGAGAAAGAGTAAGTATATGATGATGATATAAAATTAATTCAAAACATCAATGATGATGGAATTCATCAAATTAACACCTAAATCTATGTGTTATATTAAAGTACGGTACTTATATAGAATCCACACGTAGTAATCCCGGATAGTATTCCCAAGACAACTCGGTAACAAGGTGGTTCATATATCAAACTGGAATTCCGTGGCGATAAAGATATGTCACGCGGCCCATTCGTTATTTGTCTGCGAGATTTATACAGTGTTCGTGACTTTATCTGCGGTGAAATTGGCCGTGATCTGTGTTGAATGTAATAATAATGAATCTTGGATGCTGAATATTATGAACAGAATCATAGAGAGAGAAAGTATCCGTAATCTAGCACGCGGGCCCAGTTCGGGTTGGTATGTCGCATGCCCTTGAATGTTGCGGTTTTTGGACATGCCGGTTTCGTCACTATGTCTTCTTTCACCGTTTTGAGCGATGGTAAATCCGCACATAACTTATCAAGTCATAGGTCTGCAACTAATCATGATATTAGTATAACAAGTCGGAGAAAAATGAGGAAAATTGGAAAATTATTGGGCTTTCAAAACCTTTGCCTGCTCATGCGAAGGGAGGTTCGTTAGTTCATCAATAAAACATTCGATACAAAGAAAATATGCCAACCAGCTTTGTACAGTTAGCGACAAAAGTAGCTGATTATATTCTGTGATTACAATGTATCATATAATTATTGATTAATTATATAGCTTAAAAAAAACTAAATATCACACTATTACAACGCACCTAAAAATATAAAATAATTAAATTTACTTGTATTAGTTACGATATAATGGTTAATTCAAATAACTTAATTCTAATACAAGTAAATTTAATTATTTTATATTTTTGAGTGTGTTATAATAGTATGATTTTATAAATGTATGTATTTTCTTATAATAAAAAAAATTTTTTTTTGTCTTTTGATTTTTCAAATGTCTTTCAGATAAGATAGATAAGTAACGTTTGGGTTCTTTATAACTTACAATGCAGCCTTTGACTACAACACGACACACCTGTGATGATTTAGTCAAAGGGGTGAAAAACATAAACGGATTTTTTTTAGTGTGTAGCGACTTTTATTGTGGACTGTACATTCCCCGTAGCTCAATTAAATTGCGTTGCCGCGGCCCAGCGTACCATTGAGAGTTGTGAAAGTGGCCAAATCCATTGAAGCCATTGCAATTTTCAGGCAAATGCAAGTTCCGGCAATTTGCTATTCTGTAGCAAACTTTGGGAGGCTTTACAATGTAGTTTGAATAGACATTTTAGCTTAAATAATGCGTAGGATTTAATATAGGTATCTGTATTACAGAAACATTTGAAAACTAACTGCGCCCATTGGTAACACACCTGTGATTTTCCCGTTGTTTCATTTTCCCGGGCTAAAAATGGCCTACGTGTTAATTTTTTTATTTAACAAAATCTACAGCTCCTAAATAATAACATTTGAAACTTATATCTATGCCTCAAGCCAATAACGGATTTAAATTATATACAATGATTAATCATGCGATGGTGGCCGAACGGTTAGGCGTGTGACTTACAAGACGCCGACACCGAGTTCGAATCCTCTCGGCCCCGCACCTATGACTTGATAAGGTATGTGCGGATTTAGCATCGCTCAAAACGGTGAAGGAAAACATCGTGAGGAAACCGGCATGTCCAAGAACTACAACATTCAAGAGCATGCGACATCTACCAACTAGCGATGGGCGTTTTCGGATATTTAGGACATCGATGCGCACCGGCATCGGAGATCCGGCATCCGATGCCCGCATAGTTATTTGGCATCGTAACAAAGTGTTGAGTTGCGTAGGGATGTGACTAGGAGATAAAAAAATCGATTAATAAATAATCGATTTATATCTCTTTAAACAAAATCGATTTGTAAAAAATCGATTATTTAAATAAAAAATAATCGATTTTATTCAATATTTTTTTCCCAACTATTCGAAAGTTACATTGTTTTGTACATTGTAATAAAATTACCTAAAGTAAAAAAAAATCGATTTAATTTTAGAGAGTAAGTAAAAAATCGATTTTTCAAATTTAGATAATCGATTATTAAAAATCGATTAAAAGAAAAAAATAATCGATTAATATAAAAATCGATTATTTTTCACATCCCTAGAGTTGCGTAGATCAAGATATTATGATAATAGAAACTGGTGCGAGCGTGAGCGATAAGATTGTGTGATAGAATCAAGAATAATAATTTCAGATTGTTAAAAAAGTTTTTATCATCCCACAATAAATATTATGGTAAAAATGTATAAAACGGGAAATAATTACTACATTCGGCCTTGTGATAAGTAACGTCACGCCATCTATATAGATTTTTAGGTTTCAAAACTTTTAATCGAGAGTAAGAAAAATATAAATTCCGCTATACATAGTAGTTACATATAAATACAATAGATGGCGTTGAAAGATACTATGCGGTTATGACCGAATACGACCGAGACCACGATATCGATGAGGCCCGAATGCCCGATGCCGATGCGGCATCGGCATCGGCATCGAAACGACGCGCCGTTTCGTTGCCGATGCCGTGCGGCGATGCCGATGCCGATGTGTGCCGATGCCGAGCAACGCACGAGACGTTTCGATGCGCATCCGTTTTTCGATGCCTAAGGAATCGGATGCCGGCATCGGGTACTGGCATCGTTATTTGGCATCGTTTTTTAGAAAACGGCCACCGCTACTACCAACCCGCACTGGCCAGCGTGGTAGATTAGAGCCCATACTCTCTCTCTCTGAGAGAAGGCCAGAGTCCCAGCAGTGGGAACGGGAAAGGCTGATAATGATGATGATGAATCATGGTAATTATTCCGTTTCAAAACTTAATTCTTATGTTATTGATCATGGTAGTATGTTACATAAAAGATATTTATTTCCATATCAAATTTCACTCACATCCGTTCAGCCGTTTTAGTGTGAAGAGATACTTCTACACTTAAAACTAAAAGCTAAAAGTTGAATACAGACGAAAGAAAGGAGAAAAAGTCTTTATATCGTCGCCAGTTATATGTAACGTGAATATAAACTCGTAAGTTTATTATATTAGGATTCAAATTTCATATCCACTCACACCTAAATAATATACAGTAGAACTCCAATTATCCGAACTCCGACTATCCGAATCGCCGATTATCCGAATCACAAAAAATTGTCCAAAAAAAGTCTAAGTGCGCTATTATTCTTCCCCCCGCGAAGCCAGTGTTTGCGCGTCAAGTCTTGACTTGCCGTTGTGCCTACACTGACTTCCCCCCGCGTGTGTAGGCATTTAAAACATGTGAAAATTTCATGTTTCTTTCATTTAATTCAATAAAAAAATAGTGCAATATCAAAACGTAGCTTTTATTCTCTCCAATGGTAATTTTTTTAAAAAAAATCCGATTATCCGAATATTTGATTATCCGAATGGGTCCCGGTCCCCATTAATTCGGTTAATTGGAGTTCTACTGTATTCCCTTTTTTCAAAGATTTTTTATATATATTGGTAGCTTGGCTGTGAGCGAGCGTATTGAATATAAAGCAGTTGCGGCCAACCCCTGACCGCTTGTTAGGGTTCTACCCCCGATCTAATAGAGCCTCCATAACGTCGTTGACCTTGCTTGATCAAGTGAAACTGCTCCGCGCACTCCGCGCATCCCCTCACCAAAATTACGCGATCTGCGGCCAACGCGCCCGAAGCGACGCTCTCGCCATGCGGCGCGGCGCGGTACCTCTACTAATCGAGCCCGCCGTATCTACATATACACAGTAGCAACATCCTACTATAATATTATAAATGCGAAAGTTTGTGTGTGTGTGAATGTTTGTTACCACGTAACTACTGAACCGAATTTGACTGATGAAATTTAGAATGTAGACAGTTTAGGTATTGGACTAACACATAAGCTAATCTAATTTTGAAAAGTCAACTCTGAAAGGGGTTAAATAAGGTAGATAAGTTTGTATGAAAAATGTCATTCCTTGGTTCGATTGACTCAAAAATAGGTACAAATAAACCTTAAAGTAAATCATTGAAAACGCATTTTTTATTTTTTGATATGTATTACTTCTACGGGGTGTGCCATAGAGTTTTAAAGTTTGTATGGCTTTTTTTTATTCCTTATGTGGATTTTCTTAAAAGTAGGTACAAATAAACTATAAAGTAAATAATTAAATACGTATTTTTTATATTTAAGAAAACCCCTAGAGGTTGTGCAATGGCGTTCTAAAGTTTGTACAACACATCAATTCCCACGCGGGCGAAGCCGCGGGGCACGGCTAGTAGTCACTGCCGCGCCATTTGAATGTGCGCGTGAGTGAGTAGCGAGCGCCGTGTACGTAGAGACCGGCCTGGGACTCAGTAGGGCTGTGCCACGCGTTTGATCGCGCGCATTTATGTACTACACTGCTCGCTCGCTCGGACTTGCTGCTCTCACTGACTATTTCATTTGTATAGTTTATAATAAATCGTATTTATTAATTTATAATTATTAAAATGTCTTTAATATGCAACCCATTTATGAATTGGTAAAACATTTTAATAAATTACATGATTAAACACCTTGCGCTGTTATAATACACAGATAATATAATCTATAAAAAAGGCATGTTAGTTACAACACTTAGGTATAAGTCGATAACGGCTGGACCGATTTTTATAATCTTTGATTTTTTGCATTTGTCTTCGTCCGGAATAAGATAAAATATGATACTCATAAATAATAAAATTAATCATTCATTTGTTGTAAATGGTATACCAAAATGCAACTGACATGGTGTAACAAAACACAACTGACAGCTAAACGTAATATTGTCTATGGTTGATATTGAAGTTGTGAATTGAAGTTGTTTTTGTTTTATGCGAGTTTATTTATTACTAACGTTAATTAATTTTAAAATCCTAAATCTGCTCATTTATTGCCTCTTATGCGGAAAGAAGTTCGCCGGGTCAGCTAGTATTTAACTAAAAATAAAAGTGACAACCCTATGCATCACCGCAAGAGTAGGCAATTAACTCGCCGCGGCACTATGCACCTACCACTCATAGCCTATAGGTAGTTCATCGTACGATTTTGAGCTACAAAAATATGCGGAGAAAAGTGGCACAGGTCCGTTCAGCACGGCGGCTCGTCCCGCACTGACTTTATGGGCGAATGAGGGGTGTACGTGCCGATTTGCGAGTATGAAATACGTAAAAAATTCGCAAAAAATAATTAAAGCAGTATTTTCAAAAAATGGCCTGAAGATGTCCTGGGTATTATATTTTTTTATAAGCTGATGGTATTAACAAGTCTTTGTTACATATATAGTTTAGGAGTAAAGTAGTATTAAACTTTTAGGAAATGGGGACTTTGCACATTTGTTTTCAATATATAAATACATTTTTTGCATTTTTCGGCCTGAAGGTGTCCTGCTATATATCAAGTAGATCAACATATATTTTTATTAGATTTTTTTTAGACCAGAATTACACAGAAAGATAGCTTTAAATAACCCCATTTTTGGAAACCTGCGCCTTATTCTGACAGAAGAAAAAATTACGTTGACAAAGTTTAACGTTGATTCGTTAGGCGATATCGGTTTCATTGGCTTATTTATATCGATAGTTTAGTAGTAGAAGCCGTAAGTAATTGTATTAATATTATTAACTAGTGGACCGCCCCGGCTTCACACGGGTATTTAAAAGAAATTTCAAAATTAAAAACTGTAATACACACACAAATCCTTCCTCCCGTACGGCCCGTACCCCCGTACCCCAGTGACGCCTACATGCATAAGGCTACCACGCAACTTACATTTTTAAACTCGTGATATCTTTCGAATCGAATGTCCGAATTGAATGATTCAAAAAGTTACATAAAGGTATTGAAGCAGTTTTGATTAAGAAGTAGTTTATTTTGATAAGGATGAATACCAAGATACAAATAAAGAGCCTTTTCTAGTGGCAGAATTAAATTAAATATAAAATACAACTAAAATACAATTTTATTAAAGCTGTGGCCTTTCCTGGAATTCCGTTTTTCCACCGTCAGTAAAGCACAACCAAATATAAGCCAATTACTGCCTGAACCCTTTCGTACCATTACCCATCAAAGCATTAACCCAAAAAGCTTTGTCACAACAAAGGCAAACGAAATTCTAAAACACAAGCAAAAATTCAGGTAGTTCACGGTGAAAATAGTGGTGGGCCATTATCCTACTAATATTATAAACGTGAAAGTATGTGATTATTGATGGTTGTTACAATTCACGCAAAAAGTACTAAACGGACTTGAGAGAAATTTTGAATGGAGATAGATTAACACATAGGCAAAGGTTCCTGCGGGATAACGGGAAGACGCGGGTGGAACCACAGGGTGCAGCTAGTAAATGATTATGAAATTAGTAACTTACGAATTTTCATCATCGATTTATCAATATTAGTAAGTAGTAAACATCTCGAGTGTACCAGCTTTTAGTATTTTCAAACTGTTACCTACCTAAAAAGCAGACACAAAAGACATTAAGGTCCTCTATTTCAATTCAAGGGATTAAGTCACAGTTGAAATTAGACGCAGCAGAATGTAAAGTAAAGCCACAGAGCACAAGTTGAAATACTAAGTAGGTAAACGTATTTCCACAGATAAAATTAGGAACGGTAGACAAACTATTTCATGCTCGTTGCTTTAAATAAATACTGTAGCTTTTGTAGAAGACATTGTGTGGAAAGGCAAAGCATTAAAGGTAAGGACGTCTCAGGAGCCATTTATATTCAAGTAGGTAGATAATTATTATTCGAGAAGTATCGTAGTCAAATTTAAATACTTAACTTTATTTTATTTCATTAGTCTCGAACATTGACGTACCAAGATCTTGACGTTAGGTCCTGCGCTCAAAAAGGTCCAACCCAAAAGAGGTCTAAAACGCGGAAAGAAGGTTAATCACACGCCACAAGCCATTTTTTAACCTCCAGCGCTATCTAGAGCTGTCAATCGGAAATTAAAGGCCACTGCTGGAAATATGCCTCTCCCAAGGTACGCCACTGAGCCCGGTTTTCGGCTCCTCTCATCCAACTACTGGCAGCCACTCGGCGCAAGTCGTCGCTCCACCTAGTCGCAGCGCGTCCTACACTATAAACATGGGCGCTATCAGCTATTTCTGGCAACGGCTATCTAGCCGATATTTGGTTTTACTATCGATATTGCCAACCGTTGCCAGATATCGGTATCAAAGCGGGTTTTCAACTAATGTAGAATTAAACGTAATAGAGATAAAGTTATCTTTGGTTTACATTAATTTCAATATTCGTGAAATATTGCTGGTTACCGGTAGCCAATATTTGCTTCTTCTCTGTTTTACACGTCAAAAATCAATGAGAGTGACAGAGAAGGCGTGGTTATTGTTCGTTCGGTTACCACAACGTAGCGAAACGAGAATCGCTGAATGAAACCAACTACTGTGGTATTGTCAGTTAGTTGGCATCGTCGCGTCATTGTTAGTTGACAAATATATATATCTGATAGCCACTGCTAACTATATCAATATCGGTACGGTACGTTAGAGGCACGGCAACCGTTTTCAGTTACGTTTTGCTATAGCGGACACATGTCTACTACACTACGTTTGCCACGTCGCGGTCTCCTCTCAACAACACGTCTACCGCAAGTATCGCAACGGTTATCAGTTCTCGAAAACGTATATATTCCCAATTAAATATTAGCTTAGATCACTATCCGATTCATAACCTATCTCTATACCAGTAATTAGATGATAGATAGATAAACTCTTTATTGGCACACCACAACACAGATAAATTAAATTTAAAACAAGAACAACAAGGAACTTAACGGTAAGTGTCACAAAGGGCGGTCTTATCGCTCAGAGCGATCTCTTCCAGACAACCCAAAAGCAGAGGAATAGTACGGAACTAATATATGGACGGTGATTACCAATTAAAAATTTAAAAACCCCGACATCTTGGATCGACTTTCATCAAACAGCTTAAAACTACCGTAAGGAAACTGTTTTTCAAATGAAAAAAAACCGCATCGAAATCGGTCCATCCATTTGAGAGCTAAGATGTCACAGACAGACAGACACACACCCAGACTGACAGACAGACAGACGGACATTGACGTCAAACTTATAACACCCCACTTTTTGCGTCGGGGGTTAAAAATAAAAATACGACGATCCGTTGCTAAGTTGTCGCGTAAAAGAAGGACAAACCGACTGACACAGTTTCGTTTTTATAGTAGCGATAAGTAGGGACAAAAGTGTTTATGTACCTCAGGGGAGTCCGAGTGGCTGAAAGTCCGCCACCAGAGTGGGCCATAACCAGATACAAACTAAGTTATCCCTCGGAGGTCCCTTAATTTGAAAAGTCACCTCGAGACTTATGATTTTATTATAGGGGAATATGGCAACAATAGTCGTATGAAACAAGTAATATTAAAATTAAATTAAATTAAAATAAATTAAATTAAATTTATTTTTAATGTGATAAAAACGACATACACCAATTACATTTACCACACAGAAAGGTTAATTATAAATAATATTATACAATAAAATTGGCAAAATAATAATAACAATAATAATGAAAAAAGAAATAAATGAAGAGATAATAATGAAAACCAATGAAATAATAACAAAGTAATAATAAGAATGAAATTGTCAATGTGATCGCGCCAATAAAATTACCCGCCGGGCGTTTCTTGCCTGTTCTTTTGCCGTCGTAAGGAGGTTGGAACAGGCGTAGCTAGTTTTAAGTTGACGTTTTAAAGTGATCACAATGTATCCTATTGAATTTTTTTTTTTATTTTAATATTTTTTGATTTTAGCTGGAAAGTTAGACGAGAAGATGTCGCGTAGTGCTAATTATCATCTATACATATAATAAATCTGTAACTCATCACTGTCTGTACATTGAAGATAATTGAGAAAAACTTTTACTGGGGGCCTTTATTAACGCAATAGAACCCAAAACAATGGTTTTTAGAATTTTTGTCTGTTTGTCTGTTTGTCTGTTTGTTTGTGCGCGCTAATCTCAGAAACGGCTTAACCGATTTGAATGCGGTTTTCATTAATATATTGTGGTTTTCTCCACTTAACATTTAGTGTTTGTTTTATTTCAATCGGTTCATAAATAAAAAAGTTATATCAATTTAAAGCATCACGTCGGAAATTTGGTCGAGTCGATTAGATTATTGTAGCCCGGATAGCATATAGGTTCCTTTTTAACCCGGAAAAAGATTCATGCGGGATAGTAGGGAATACTATGGGTGTAAACGCGAACCGCAGCTACCCCTATCACCATCCCCATCCCCACATTTATGTAAATGCGAAAGTGTGTTTTTCTGTTGGTTTGTTCGGCTTTCACGGCGTAACAAAACAACGAATCAGGGTATTTTTTTGCATAAAGATAGTTTATGCGCCGGAGAGTAATATAGGCTACTTTTATCGCGGAATAATGCATGGGTTCCGTGGGAAAATCTAATATAACGAAATTTTTCGAAATCTTTTACATGGTTGCTAGGCATCATTCTGTTGAATTGTTTACATGTCAGGAAGAATATTATTGGCATGACAATTATTGGTGTGGATACACACGTAACAATTTATCGTAGCGATGTATCTGTTCTAATTGCTAACCGATCTCCGGTTATATCGAAAGTGTGCCTGAAAAATCGTTGTAGAATTTCTGGTTTGCGCAGATGAGCGACGGCAGTAAAATTTTCTGTTCGATAAATCATTGTTGATCGACTTGACCGTATTTGCATAATTTTGATGGTAGCGTGTGTTTTGCTGCAATAAAACTGACGTCGGACACGGGCAAACAAAAAGGACAACTTTGTAGGACGCGTCCGCGCGAAAATTGAAAGAAGAAAAATATTAGAACATTTTATACAAAGCTACAAAAACGAAAATCAAAAGATGATTGTGATTAGTGATGTTCGAAATCAAAAATCAACACACTGTAATAAAATAATATAGGCCATCTATTTAATCCTAAGTTAGTGATTACACTATACGCTCTAATCAAACCCAAGACGTTTAAATTTGTAACGATATATCGTTACGTGTGTAGCAGACATGATCTTTTTATACCTTATTTACTTAGAACTACTTGGTATTGACGTTGATGTTACAATAAGGGTAAGCGTATGTTGAGACGCAGGCGACGGAAGCGCATGGCATAGTCCATGAGCGATGCTGTAAATTACACAGATACACTGTAATCAAGTACAAAAAACTGGTATCAAGAACAGTATTCAAGTTGACGAATAAACTGGGTTTAATATTAAACTTATACAACATTTAATCACTTTAAAAATACAAACTAATAACTAGCTACGTCTGTTCTAACTTTATTGCACCAGCAAAAGAAAAGGCAAGCAACGACCGGCAGGTACTTTTCTGGTGATTTTCTCTTTTTTTTCTGGCGCGATAACGTTTACTATTTCGGAGGAGGCTATTTACCATCCTAAAGATTTTTATTCAGTATTAGTGTTAGATTATGAAATTAATGAGTTATTGTTAGTTACAGTTTATAATAGCGTTGCTTCTATGTCTTCATGCTTTTTTAAAATACGTGTTATGTATGAACGTGTGATATAAATACTATCCTACGCATTGATTAATACGCACTAACTTAATTTAGAAAAATAGTAATTGTTGCCGCAAAAAGAAAAAAGAAACATCGTATGCGGATCTTTGCTTATGCATATATATTACAAAAAATCAGCGCTGCCCCGCACTGCATCGATTGCGTCTCAATATACGCTTAGCCTAAAAATTTGGACACGTGGGAACTTGGGAAGCAAAGAGTTTGCATAGATTTGTTTTTTTTTTATGAAATAGTTTCGATATGTAGTAGAAAAAGTATTAATGGTGAGGATATATAGACCCAGAGCCTACGACAGCCAGACCTTCGTTTTTTAATGTAAAAGCTGAAAGTTTTTCTGTGTATGCCCCCTATATAATAGTACAGGTAAGAACATCCTGCGAATATAGAGTTTGGTTTGTGGTTACTTGGGCAGATAACAGGAAGTGCAGGTGTATAAATTATAGTACCCTAAATTCGTTAAAGTATAATGCCCAATTTTTTATATCTTCTTCGGGATATCTTCAGAAATTCATCTGGCTGAAATTTGGTACAGGAATAGATAATAGGACGGAATAATATATAGGATACTTTTTATTCCTGGAATAGGTTCTCATGGGTTGCGGGAACAGGATCAAAATTTCTTGAATACTTTTGGTCGAGATAACCGACATCCACGCGGGCGAAGCTGCGGGCACCAGCTAGTTTATTAATAAAAGAATACAGATATGAATCGCACTGCGAGTAATAGAAACAGACGCCTTGGCTTCGAGCCAGCGACACCAGACTTTGGGACTTAAGACAACTTGGAACAGACACTTATCTCGGCACAACACTACAAGCAGTAGCACAACTCGACAACTAAGTTTTCTCGTCAGGAAATCGCACGAGCAATTTTGCTTGTTGTCGCAGATTGTTTAATATATAGGGTACTATTCGCGCCGCGTGGTTTTGCTCGCGGTTTCCCGCAGGAACTCTTTTCTGGGAAGAAAAGTGGCCAGGGTTACAGAAAAATATAGTAAACATAAAACCTAATCTATAGTAATCTATATTATATCTAGATAAATGTAGATAAATATATCAAGTAAGGTTTAACATGTGATCACTTAATAACATGGCTGGTTTTTTCTGATGTTCAGTTTTTTTTTAAGTTACTCTACACTTTTATTGTTGTGCGTGGCATGAACACACACATGTACACTTCACAATCATTGTCACCACAGCGAATGCTGTGACCATACTCTTACGATATTTATAAATTTCCACATTGCTTCGTAACAGTGCATGTTTCACTAAATCTTATCTACTGTCATTTAAATGTATTTTTCTTTGTCAAAACGTCTTTTTAGCATATTCAATTTGATAACTAATATATGCGTACATTTTTAAACGTATTTCTTTGAAAAATTCAACAAGCTTAAAACAAATTAATTTTTAATTTGGTTTCGTTACGGGATATTTACAAAGTATTTGTTTTTGCTTGTACTCTTGATATTTTGGCACTGTTACAAGTGCCGTGATCACTAAACTAACTTACTTTATTACTTGTACGATGTTATATGTCATTGTCAAATGACAATGACCTAATGCTGGGGCAACACTAACGAGAAATGCCGTTCAATAGCGCGATGATTGACGTTTGACATAAGTGTGGCCACGACATTTGACAACGGCATTCACATTGTCGTTTGACGTTAGCCGATAATTCAAGTGCATTCACGTTGACCGTTCAAGTGTAGCCACTCACATAATAGCATTAATAATTAACGCAATATTTATCGCAAAGATAGGCATTGACATTTTCCTTGACGTTGACCTTAGCGTGGCCCCAGCATAAGAGAAGTAAAATAAATACAATAACAGAAAGTAGGTATATTATTTTTATTTTTCATCTAAATCTCTTGTTTAAAGAACAAAACAAAGCAATCGTCAAATAATTATCTCTAATTGAGGAAAACTTACGTTTTATTACGCCAAAAGACGCTTCAGACAATCAAAAACACAACGTTTCATAAAAAGAATACCAAGGAACTCGAGCGGAAGTCATCACGAAAATAAAACCGACATATTTCTTTCTAACAGAGGCGAATATTGCTTTTTACTTAGTAGGTACTCAAAAGTCTTGAGAAAACAACGGAAATAAGCTCCACGAAGCTCCACTAGACGATGCCAGAGCCCTTGTCTCCACAGCCTCACCCCTCGTCGACAGAGGGTGTAAAATGGCGCCTCTAGGTATTGTATTTCTTAATATGCTTATGTGGCAATGGGCTGGACATACTTATTAGCCGAAGAACCGATAATCGTTGGGGAAAATGTGTTCTTGAGCGGAGACCGCGGCTCGGCAACTGCGGCTAGGTGGAGCGACGACATATGCATAATGGCTGGCAGCGGTTGGATAAGAGAAGCCGAAGATCGGGCTCAGTAGCGTACTTTGGGAGAAGCCTATGTCCAGCAGTGGACTGAAACGGGCTGGATATGATGATAAATACGCTTATGGTATTAACAAGCCTTTGTAATTGATCGATCAGAAAAACTTGGTCGCTTCAAAAACGAAGCATTGCACATTTTTTTAATCAATAAATAAGTATTACTTTATATATATTTTAGGATGTGGGTTCGAAGCTTGAGCTTTCGGTAAAGGAAAACATCGCGATGAAACTACAGCATGGTAGTAAGGTATTTTCAAGTCCACCCTCAAGTTAAGAATCTGTCGCCAAGGACCCATCGGTGTGTTCCGGCAGCCCCACTTGAGAGCCAGTTCCCAATCCAGGTGTAGCGTGACCTTCGACCGCATCATCACTTAAAATCAGGTGTGTTGTGTTGTGGTCAAAACGCTACTTTATAAAATGTAAAAAAACCCAGCCATAACTGATCTAAAACAAATTTGTAAAATCTGTTTAGACCAGCTTCTTTTATCGCTGACTGTACGAAAGGTCAAAGTCAAGATGTCCTTCATTTTAACTCTGAGCATCCTTCAAAGCTACGCGGAGATAGATGAAAGCGAGCCTGGCTTGAGGTGGGTCGACAGCCTTATTAGCCCGCGGCGGAGATTCGATGAGATGGCACAAGTCATTTTTAACAACCTGTATAGTCAGCGACAAAAGTGACGTATGCATGTATGAATAAATGTGTAAATTTGTTAATTTTAATAATTTTATTTTCGTTTATTTATCTTTTTATTTATATAAACAAAAAAAATTAGTTTTAGATCAGTAATGTTTGGGGTTTTTTGCAACTTAAAAGGTAGTATTTGCCCACAATACAACACACTTGATATTGAGCGATAATTCGGTTAAGGTTGGTGTTTGATGACAAAGAAAATCTAAAAAATGTTCATTGTTTAGCGACTTTCGTCGGTGACTGTACCTACTCCATGTTGACTTATCATTACAAGTGCCTTCAGGCATCGAGTTCAAAGGAGCCGACGGAGTTATTTTTCTTTATAATAGGGGTACAATCATAATTTTATTTGTATGCTATTTGGTTTCTGAACAAAAACGAAACTGTACTTTTTGTTTTTACGCAGCAACGGATTGACATGGCTTTTGATGAATAATTACTACTAATAATTACAAGTACCTAATCACTCGACTTGACAGTTGCCGGTTGCCGCTGGTTGACCATGGACCATAGTTTTTCTTTAGTTTATAGAAAACCTCCCGTTGGCATTGGTGCGATTAGTTACTCTTTCAGTCAATCATTCGAATGACTTATTGAGTCGAATAATTCGAATGAAATCATTTACAGTCATCATTGCTCTAATACAGTAAACCTAGATCTTTACTGCATTCTGAGTTTATCCTAAACATTGCGATGCAGAAGTTTAATGATTTACGTTACCAAGTTAGCTCGTTTACTTTGGCCTTGTTTCTATGTTCTCATTTGCATGAGAACTAAATTTAATATTATCCTTATAATTAACACACTAGCGGGTAGCGGGTACAAAAGTTAGTTAAATGTTACAGACTTTTTGGTAGACCTAGTGGAAGCCTACATGTCTTTCGTAGATTACATCAACTCTAAACAAACCGTATGGCCGTCGTCCAGTCAGCCGTCTCAGGTATCGCTGGAAAGACGAAGTCACTATGTACTTGCGCTCACTCCAGGTGGAGGACTGGCAGGAGGTGGCGCAGGATAGAGCGAAGTGGCGGCGTCGTTTGTTTTCGCAGGACAAAACTCACTTTGGGTCGTTGCGCCATCTCGTTTAGTAAGCGTAAGCTGATAAAGCAGTCAGTCATCTCCTTTTTGTCCGACTCGTTTTACAAATGTCGTGATTTCCTACTGAAAATTCTTCTTTATCAGAATAAAACTTAGCGTAGTACATTCAAAGATAATTTAGCTTTTTATTAGTGAAATAATTTTTTGTATCGGATCAGTAACTTAAGAGATTACCCCCTACATCTGTTGGAAAATTGTAATCAAGAAATTACTGGGCATTGCCATGCAAAGTTTTATGTGACACTGCAACTGTTATAGGCCGGTTTGTCGCTTACTATCAAGAAAAACCCTTCTTCTTCTACATCTTCCTTTATTTAAGAGCGGATCTCCTGTCGGTAGAATACTTTCCATCCCGTTCTGTCCTCGGCCATCCTTTTGACCTCTTGGTATGACATGACGTCAATCCTTTCTTTAACTTGGTCTATGTATATTCTTCTCTTCTACTTTTCATTCTATGATGGTTTTCATATAATAATCGTTATGACGTACCAAGTGGTCAATCCTCTTCTTATCTTTACTGTTGGTAGTAGCGTTCTTTATTCTCCGACTAACTCCAATACTTTTTGGTTGGTTTTCTTTTCCGTCCAGTTGATTCTCTCCATACGTCGCCAACACCACATCTCAAATGCCTCCAATCCCTGTCTTTTTTGGTCATTGTCGACGTTTCGCAGCCGTATAATGCAATGCTCCAAGAAAAACCCTGCTCGTCTCATAATAAAAAGAACGTTACAAAAATACACCTAACACGCCTCCACAAAGTTGCTGGTCCTAGTCCTACTATAGCGGGTACTTCCGCTAGCGGCGCGATGGCCGGCCCATTTCCGGTCATAAAACGGACGCTACATTTTCGTGAAAATGGTCGAGTGTGTTCGGAATTACATACCGCCTGATTTGACTTTTAAGAGGTTCTTGAAATTCTTGTTGTATCGTTTGATCTTTCGTGCTTTAGTAATTGGTTAAATTGGCACTATCTGACCGAGTTTAGATGATAAATGTACGATTTCTTGGGTCCAGCGTTGGTGTGGCGTTTTGGATCTAGATGGCGTTTGCGTAGCGCATGCATTTTTCTGCATCGCGGTGACGATATTCTTATGAATCTCCAAATCATAATATTTACTAATCCTTCGGGGTTTGGTCCACAGCTATCCTATAATGACCTATAAATACTCAGTACTTAACTCAACTGTTTATTTGAATGGCTTCTGCGGCGTAACCACAATTTTGCCAATGTCGCGTGGATAGAGCGAAAACAAGCGATGGAGATTTTTCGGTGGAGATAAAATATGGAACCAACTACACACTCAGACTACCCCCTACTATTACTCAGTACTCACCCCCGAAGTAGATACGTCTCTCTTGATAGCTTTTTAAAGTCAGCGTCAAAAATTCAGCAAAATTTTCGTTTTTATTTTCAAAACTTACCTGAAAAAAATTAAAAAGAAAAATTAGCTTTGGTGAAATATAACACACACACATACACACGCACGTGTGCACACACGTGTTGGTGCTTGGTGTACATGTAAAAGTTAATAAAGTTAATTTTAACAGAAAATTTTCGTTACTTTAAATTATTGCAAGACTATTTTCATCGTGAAATGTGAAGGAAAGGAGATATTTTCAAAAAACTGTTTTATAGACGCCATTTCTCAAATATGGCCGGCACGAGCGGCAAAGATAAAAGATGGAAAACTAAAAAGATTGACCACAACTTCAACGATAGGTGCTAACAGATTCTTAACTTGAGGGTGGTTAAGGAGGGTGGTGGTTTCAGGAGGCGAGTAAAAATGCCGTACCACCAAGCTATGGTTTCATCACAATGTTTTCCTTCACCAAAGCTCAAGCTCATTGTAGGATTCGAACGACCTATGGGCAATCCAAGTCGATATATCTATTAGAATTCGGTTTAATAACGGGATAATTACCTTGTATTTCTTTTTGTTTGAGTTCTCGATATTTCGGCACTGTTACAAGCGCCATGATAACGAGAATAATAAAAGTTTCTGCGATATATCTAGCACAGAGTCATCATCGCTTCGAAACTGGTTAATTACTTGAGGTCCAGCTACAAGCCGGGCACGATAGTCCCTCCTATTTTCCACTAAGTAAACTTATTTGACTGTAATATTTAGACGCCGCGCGACTTCTCGAGTCTCCAATTAGACGTTTGCTTCATCAAGCCCTAAGTAATGGTGGAAAGGCAAATTACTCTGAATTATTTCAGCGAATTTTCACGAGGCAGAATCGCATTTTAATTACAGGGAATCCTTGATTAAAGGTGCCATCTCTCTCTGCTGTTAGGTAGGGAGCGACGGGAATTCGTGGAACCAGAAATTATAGCAGGGAACGTAACGACTGAGATAGAAACGGGAAACGGAGAACGATTGAAGTAGAATTGTGTAATAAAGTTTTTATGATAGCTTAAAACTAACTAACTGAGATGGCGCAACGACCCAAAGTGAGTCCCTCACCACCTCCTGCCAGTCCTCCACCTGGAGCTCGCGCAAATCCTTCGTGACTTCGTCTTTCCAGCGATATCTGCGATATTTATGATAAGCTTAATAGATATATATATTATAGCAAAGATAGAACGTTGTAGATAGAGATAGTGGAACGGAGAGATAGTGAAGCAGGATTGTGTAATGAAGTTTTAATGATAGTAACATTGTAAAGAGTAGTAGTTCAGCTTCATACAAATCGACCGCCGCCGGTTTGAATGTGTGCGAGAGTAGCGTAGCCGTGTACGCACGCACTTTTCACGCAAACAATCACAAACGAACGGGGCCGCGGACGGGGCCGCGGCCATGCACTCAGTACGGAACGCGCCGCTATGCATCACCGCAAGAGTAGGTAATTAACTCGTCTAGTGGCCTTAGCTAACCTACTGTTCTTACTTTACTGTGATAGTAACGAATAGAAAAATACAGGAAGATGGGAATCGAGATGGTGTGAAGCGTAATTGCGGGTGAGGGAACGTAACAGATAAACACAGAGGGAGAGCAGAACGATGAAAGAGTAAAACGAGTAAGAGCAAAAATGTGGATATGAGTTTTAATGATAAGGTGTTATAGCAGAGCGAAGGAACGTAACAAATATACAAAGAAAGAGCAGAGTGAAGAAGAGAAGCCTAATTTTGTGATAGAGTTTTAATAATGAGCCAGATATTATAGTAGAAGCGTAAGAGACAGAGAGAGAGAGAGAGATCGTGGAGGAGGGAGATAGTGAATTAAATCTTTTTTTTAACTATTTACAGGGTACCACAAGTCACCTGATGTTAAGTGACGATGTGGTCGGAGATGGCGCCACGCTACACCTGGGCTGGGAACTGGTCCTCAAGTGAGGCTGCCGGAACACACCGATAGGTGCTTGGCAACAGATTCTTAACAAGAGGGTGGTAGCTAGCCAGGCGCGGACTAGAAAATACCCTACCACCAAAGGAAAAAAAAGTAAAGTAAAAAGTAAAGTTGTGTAAAGCATGATGAGATGAGTAAGTATGATAGTGTGATGCTCACGCATAATAACCAAGAAGATAACAAATTCGCTAAAGTTTCAAAAGTTCCAACTAAAATATACCAAGCAGCGACGGGTAAACATTCACAACCCGGTGTCCTCGTCTAATCCCCTGAAGAGAGACAAGGACGGCGATATTTTTACTGCACTCTGCAATTTGCGTGAACAACGTTGAAGTATTAAACTAGACTTTGTACTTTAACTGAGGTTTAACTTTAATGGAAAGTTAAGTTAAACGAGCTAAGGTTTTAATGACAAGCTGAAGGAGGAACACTTTGTTGAATTTTAAATGTAATTATTTACTTTAACATAATGAGGGTTTTTTAGGGTTCCGTACCACAATAGGAAAAACGGAACCCTTATAGGATCACTTTGCGTCCATCTGTCTGTCTGTCTGTCTATCAAGACACTTTTTTTAAAATCGCGTTGAGGTATTAAGTTGAAATCATGTCAATTACTTAGGCCAACGGTATCTTTCAGCTGTGAGAAAATCAAACTTGCAAGTAAACGCGATCAAAAGATATGACGTTTAGGTATGTCAAGGGAATCATTACCTAGAGGGTACTTCCCGTTGCTCTAGGACTCATGTAATTTGGCATGAAGCTAGGTCTTACAGCACATGTAAGAGTGAAACTCATCATCATTATCAGCCTTTCATGTTCCCACTGCTGGGACTCTGGCCTTCTCTCAGAGAGAGAGTATGGGCCGTAATCTACCACGCTGGCCCAGTGCGGGTTGGTAGATGTCGCATGCCTTGAATGTTGCAGTTCTTGGGCATGCCGGTTTCCTCACGATGTTTTCCTTCACCGTTTTGAACGATGGCAAATCCGCACATAACTTATTAAGTCATAGGTGCGTGGCCGAGAGGATTCGAACTCGGTGTCGGCGTCTTGTAAGTCGCACGCCTTACCGTTCGGCCACCATCGCTCTGGAGTGAAACTAAACGAGCGTATTTTCGGTCGCTCATTTTACGTTCAACTGAAGCAGACAACTCATTTTGCGTCGTCGTGTGGCACCAACTGCCTTTTTGTATGAAACCGAATGCAGCAGAATTTATGCTACCTAAATTCTGCGACTCACGACTCACAACATTACGCTTGTTTGGTTTCACCTAAAGGAAAAAGTATGAAGAATGTAAATGTGTAGTCAAGTTTGTACTGAACCCTCGGTGTGCGATGCGTGAGTTCAACTTGACCGGTTCTTATTTACTATAATCTAAAGGTGGACTGATACGAGTATGTACGAGGACTTTTCCCACGTGAGGTTATTAATAAGAAATGGGAGTTTATCCAGGCAAGGTTCCAATCAGATCGCCAAATATACACAGAGAATAAAATTATTCCGTCTCAATCTATTTGAGATTAAATTCAAACAAATGGCATCTCTCGGGACACTTTTCAATCGGAGCAGATTGAAATTCTTGTCACTGCAATGTCTAATATATATTTTAAAGGTTTTTAATCTAGTTACATCGCACAATTTAAAAAAAAAACCGGTCAAGTGCGAGTTGGACACGCGCACCGAGTGTTCCTTACAAAATTGTTTTTGAGGTTTTAATTTGATCACGTGTTGTATCCTATTGCACATATTTTGATTTTGACTGTATTAAGTTAGAAATGGTAATACCACACAAAAAATATCCAAGCGATACATCTGTATAAGTTTAATTGATCATCCCAGTGACACCTACATATTGCGGTCCGGTTCAAACCAAACGCGTCGGACCTCGGCTGTATCTATATATAACTGAACGACATATTGTTCAATCAGTCACCGACAAATGAATTAGACATCCGTCTAACGGTTGAGTTATGGATTGAAATACAAATCCGAATGATTTATATGTGTACCATATAGGTAGGGTGAATTTTAAGCCGGGGAATAGCACTTGAAATTTGTTGTCACTAAGTTTTTCTATGCACCAAGGCGAGATTATTTTGAGCCAAGTATGTATACGAGTTTAGGAAAATATTATACAAATGTAGCAACGTACTAAAAAAAACAGATAAATAAAAAAAGATATTTATGTGATTTACATAAACCAAAACACACATGTACGTTTTTAGTATGCACTAGTTTTTTTAAAACTAAATTTAAATATTTTTTTACTGTCTAGTCTTTGTTACCAAGCCCAATGAGAGAAAATGGCGCGATCGGAAAATCTGCCAATTTTAATAAAAATTTAACCTTGTAAATGTAGTACAAGTTGTGTAGCATAAGGTTTGGGATGAAAAGTGCTTTTTTCAATGGGACTTTCGTGTTAACTCAAGACCCGCCCTATATTTGCCTATCCATACGAAGCCGTGGTGGCTCGCTAGTATAATAAATTGCACAGACACAAGTAGTCATGTCTCGTCTAGTCAAACACGACGCTTGCCTTTATCTATGCTACAATAGACACCGCACGATTCCTTCACTGTTTCCCACTTTCAAAAGACCAAACGTCACGCAGGTTGCATAACGTCAGCGATTTGTGTAAATGTCAGATGTCAGAAATTTACCCTGTAACGGCCGGTTTCAGTAACCGACCTATCCACGATTTTCCCTACTAGAGATGGAAATTTGACATAAGGTCCATAGAAGTAATGTCAAATTTATGTCAACCGGTTATTTAAACCTTTCCTCATGGCACGATGCAATAGAGTGATATCGAGTCGATTGTCTATTCAAATTGTATGTATATCGTGGACCGATGTACATACAATGTACATATGGTATATGGTGGATATTCCACCTGTACGCACGAAGCGTTATGCTTCTACATTCCTACATGCCTGAGTCTGTGTTTCCCGATCACTACAATTTGGAGATCTTCAAGGCAAGAGTGAACAGGTACCTTCTAGGTATGCGTGTCACACCGTCGACCGCATCTACGCTTGGCAACAGGCGGGATGGCCGTCAACAAAATATGGAGCTATGAGCACGCCAAGAAGTACCTATACAAATACAGATAAATAGAATACCTACTAATTGCAGGAAAGTCGATGTGCATGTCACTTACTGTAAAGAAAACGGCATCTTTAAGTAACTAATTTATCCAGAAACTCCTAGTCTATTGCTATATCTGTCTACAGCAGAGTTGGGAACCCTAAATTCAGCTACTCGTATAGCTGCCTGCACGAAAGCTGTTTTGACAAATTGTTCTATGGTTTAAAGAAAAAGATAAAACATGTCAGATATAAGAGGGTTGGTTTGAAACAGTCGTACATGAAGTGAATTTTAAATTGTACACGAAATTGAATGAATTTTTTTCAATTTGTAAAATGCATGTGTTGAATTTTTCAACTACTTTAGCTGGCAAGAGTTTTATGATTTTGTTTTACCTTTTTTATGCAATCGTGTGACGAGACTAGCTTGTCACTTGTCTGACGGTGAACATTTTCCCGTCACAACTTTAATATATTATGATAATATGCATATTAACGCTGCTGTATGCAGATTTTTGCGGCAAAACATATTATGCGAAGTCCTCCAATAATGTATTATGAATTACTTTTATAATTATGTATTACAGCCGTCGTGTGTTACGGAACTGTTAAAAAACTATATTATGACTGACACAATTTTTTTGTTGTCTTAAAATTCCGTGGGAACCTAAACTCGAGTGAAACCATGGAAAACTGCTAGTTTATAACTTATTTAATACGATAAGTGGAATATCGTTCATAAATTAATTAAAGTAGAGGTAGTAGAACAAAGGAAGTCACGAAGGATTTGCGCGAGCTCCAGGTGGAGGACTGGCAGGAGGTGGCGCAGGACAGACCGAAGTGGCGTCTTTTGTTATCGGAGGCCAAGACTCACTTTGGGTCGTTGCGCCATCTCAGTTAGTTAGTTAGTTAGTAGAACAAACAAAGCGCACATTAAGAATTCAGTCAAACATTTCACAGTTCACGCCGGGGGATATATTCACGCTGAAATTTAGCATCGTTTGTTATTTTGTCACGTGTCCAAGCTCAAAGCTGGCTCAAACACAGCCAAATTTCCATCTGCTACAAAAGCCAAACGCAAGCGTGCATGAAAATGTCCGTGATTGCAACAAAAATTCACCATTCCGCCCAATTGGCAAATCAACGCCAGCACGGAACTGTTTTTGCGTTCTTTTGATTGGTTGTACGTTTCACTATTCAGTGTTTCGCTTTTAGTAAATGCTTGTAATTGTTTTTTTCCTTTTTTTCAATATGTTTGACATTTACTATAAAAGTTTTGTCATTCCTGTCAATGATACACAGAGTTACTATCACATTTACGATATTACTAGCTGTTCCCCGCGGTTTCACCCGCGTCAGCTATAGTTTTTCGCAGTAAAAACTACTTTATGTCTTCTCGAAAAAGGTTCGTGTGGAAACCTTTTTCTGGGATAAAAAAGTCTAAATGCTATTTCAGACTATAATCTGTATCTGTGCCAAATTTCATTCAAATCCGCTCAGCCGTTCTGACGTGATAGAAGAACAAACATCCATCCATCCTCACGAACTTTCACATATATAACATTGTAGGATAATAGTAGGAAGTAGGATTAATAAAGACTAGTTGCGCCCCACGGTTTTACCCGCGTCTTCCCGTTATCCCGCAGGAACCTATTCCGGAATAAAAAGTAGCTTATGTTAATCCAGGGGGTATCAGCTATCTCCATTCCAAATTTCCATTCAGTAGTTTTTGCGTGAAAGAGCAACAAACATCCATCCATCCATCGATCTATCCATACTTACAAACTTTCACATTTATAATATTAGTAGGATATCATGGATAAGTGTTATGGGAAAATTCCTTCCATATCACCTAGCTACGCTATCGCCTAAACGACAAATCATCTTATCTTATCCCTAATCCCACAAAATCATCCCCAACCTTACACTGAATTGGATTGGCCATAAATCAACTGTAACCTCCCGCCACAGATTACGACGCAGTAATCCCTGACGACCTCTAATTTATCATCCCAAATGAATTCAATTTCTGACGTGGATTAAGATCGTATGAAGATAACATGATGAAAATGATGGGGTTAATAAATTAATATGAGATATGCAGAGAATTTATCCAACAACGGAATAGTTGCGCCCCACGGTTCCATCCGCGTCTTCCCGTTATCCCGCAGGAAGTTTTTTCTGGGATAAAAAGTAGCCTATGTGTTAAGGATACAAGTTATCTCTATTCGAAATTTCATCAAAATCGGTTTAGCAGTTACAGTGATACGTGGTAACAAATATTCACATACACGCACACACACAAACTTTCGCATTTATAATATCTATTAGTATAACAATTTTAATTTCCAAATAATATGCCATTCAAAATGCCGTTTGTGTTGACAAAGTGACGCATGCAGAATAAACGCATTCATGCGTTACATTCCGCCATCCGCTATCTGCATTTCACCATTTCACACTGGTTGTAATTGACATTAGGGATGGGCAATATTGATATCGATAGTCTTTTTAAGGTTCCTTACCCCAAAAGTTCCTCTCTCTTCTAAAAGGAAAAACAGAACCCTTATAGAATCACTGTCCGTCTGTCTGTCTATCAAGACCTTTTTGCTCAATGACGCCTTAAGATATCAATTTGAAATTTATGCCAAATACTTGGGTCTACATTCTGTTTTAGCTAAAATCAAAATGGTATGACAGTTCCTGTCGCATATTTTCGTATATTTTGCGATTTGAGAAGAGAATTAGATAGATAGATTAACTCTTTATTGGCACAATTTAAGACAAAGAACTTAATGGTAAGTGTCACAAAGGAAATAAAACCTATAAAATATTAAATGTACTGCCCCTTCCGTGCATGTATACATTTGAGCTCGCAATCTTTGCACAAACAAACCCGCCCTATTTTAAAAGAACATGCAATATATTTCCCAGAAATACACGTAATCCTGACAGACTGATATTTGATACGCGTCCTAGTACAACATTGTACCAGAGGCAGTGCCATGCTATGTGTATCAGCTAATGCTCTACCGATGCACATAAAATCTCTAGGGCTAAAGCCACTCAAAAAAGAATTATTTGAGTGGCTAACAATTAAAATGTTTCATTCTGTCAATGAATTATTTAAGACCTAACTTTTCATTTAATTAATATTGTATGCTTGTTTAAGCTGAATGTGCCGAAACACTAACCATTTCTAACACCATCTTTGTACCACATTCACTGCAATGAATATTTGTATTTGTATTTATAGGGTGCTTTATGTTGTGTAAAAACAAAAAAAATGCATTTGGTGCAATAACTGTGTACTAGGGATCGACGGCAATGTTGAGTTTGTCCTGTTCTGTTTGTCCTGTTAAGTCATCGTCATTATAAACCACTAATATCTACTATTTAGCATATTTTATTGCAAATAAAAAAAGATAAACCTTTTCAAAATGTCAGACTTTTAAATACAATAATAATTGACAATGAAACGGAAATTTTTACGACTTGCAATTAATGAGGTTTCCCGTCGTATCTCCTTGAGTCATTTTATGGAAATTTAATTCAAAAAGTGATAATGCAGTATAAAACATGCTAATAATGTCTTAAACGCTACAATATATGTAACGCTTTTTATTAGATAATATTTTTACAATATTTTATAAATATATTTTTTTTTTTTTTTTTTTTTTTTATATTTTATTTATTTTATAATATTTTTAAAATATATTTTTTACACATACGTTACATCTAAATCAAGCATGCTTCATCATCGACCTCGTCATCACTTACTATTAAGCGATTAGGGGTTGAATACTTGCCTATTTTTAGAAAAAAAAGAACTATCTCTATTCCAAATTTCATCAAAATCCTCAGCCGTTTAGAAGGAGAAGAATTATGAAATCACGCACACCGGAATTTTATTCGTAAAGATAGGAAAATAGACGATATTTTGCACTCGATAATAAAGTTATAGATGCGATAAAATATCGAATATGGATCATTTTTTGAACTGCCCACCTCTAATCAAAGCAATAACCCCGAACGATGGTGATCATATTTCATAGAATGAGTGTCAGCGGGGCGATAAAACAGCAATCATATTTTGTTCTTTGATGATATGTCGTCGGTATTGAAGATAAACTTGAAGACATCAAAAATTGATTGTTTGGTACATGTGGTGAGATCTTCTGGTCAGTTGCCTAACGGTATGCGCCATACCTACCGTGTACCCTCTAGTATGTTTGCATTAATTAATCTTAATCCTATCCTTCCTACTAATCTATAGATATATGACTCAAAGGTGACTGACTTATGACTGACTGACATAGTTATCTATCAACGCACAGTCCAAATCACTTGTCGGATCGAGCTGAAATTTGGCATGCAGGTAGATGTTATGACATAGGCATCCGCTAAGAAAAGATTTCGCGATAAACTGCAGCCCACGCGGGTGAAACCGCGGGGAACAGCTAGTAATATTATAAATGTGTAAGTTTGTGTGTGTGTGAATGTTTGTTACCTCGCATCACCGTAACTACTAAACCAATTTTGATGAAATTTAGAATGGAGATAGCTTATACCTTGGATTAACACATAGGGTACTTTTTATCCAGGGAAAAGGTTCCTGCGGGATAACGGGAAGACTCGGGAAAAACCGCGGGGCGCAACTATTTTAATGATGTTTTAAAGATGGCCGCAAAGTCTACAAAACATGTCATTAGGTATACCAAAAGTTATATTGGATTGCATATTTTATTGTTCTTGGAATTCTGTTACTTATCATACAATCGGTACAATTAAAAACAGACAAAGGGTGTTTTTTCAATTTTATTTAAACAAATGTCTCATTCACATACCAAAACAAAGTAAAAACACATTTCCATTAACATTCAAGTAGATAAATATTTTTCCTGTTAATTAGTTATTGATGTATCTGTTAGGGGTACTGCTAAAGCAAGGAATTAGGAATGGCGATTCTTTATTAAAAATATCGCTTTTTAAATCGATTTGAATTGAAGTCTAAAAAATCGATTCAGGAGAATGTTGGTTCACACAAAAATTAGCATTAACATAATTAAGGCCAGCAATAAAACCAGTACTGAGGTTCTAGTAATTAATTGAGTAAGGAAATGTCATCTTTGATATTATGTTTAGGTGTGTTTATTATATTGTTGCAATTTACGTTCATGTTCATACCGAAACAGAAAATAATCGAATCTTGATTCGAATCTCTGAGATCGATTCACGGGATCGATCAATTGTTAATCGATTTGACATCCATTTTGTATCACTGCCGGAAAAAAAGATGTTTTAATTTTTCGCTCGTTCTACTTTTTGTGAGTATTCGGGAGAAAGGTCGAGCATAAATAGAGTGGTGTGAGATTTCCAGGGCTCGAATAAGTGTGGATGAGTTTTATTCCGGTAACAACTTTTAATATACATAGCTGCACTTTGACTTACAACGATCAGTGTAACACCCGCAAATTAGGGTTGCCGATAGTCGACTATAAATAACTAATCGATAGTATATCGATATCTAACCAATCGCAACACTATCGATAGGCCTATCGATACTATCGATAGCTTAAAACGAGGCAATACTCTCGATACTGTCGATGCATAAACTATCGATGGTATCGATAGTTTTTTATTTACGTGTAACAATACTATCGACACTATCGATAGTTTTGCTATAGATAGTTCTGCAATACTACCGCAAATGAGCCCAAACTCAAGACAATTATATGAAATGCAGCCAAATCGGGTCGCTAATCACAATAATATGCAAGACATACACAAAAACGACAACAGGTAAAAATGCTCAAATAAGCAAAACAGCTCGCGGGGATTCCTATAGACATTCAAGATTTCGTAATGTATAGATATGGAGCAAACTACAGCAAACTTGCTGTTCCCCGCGGTTTCACCCGCGTGGACTACAGTTTATCGTGATAAAAAGTATCGTATCCCTATTGTTCACACTATATCTCCCTACTAAATTTTATCAAAGTCGGTTTAGTGGTTTAGGCGTGAAAAGTTAACAAACAAACAGAGTTGCTTTCGTATTAATATGTAATATTATATTATGCGATATTTGAATAAATACCTAGCATGTGCTGACGTACTGTTAAAGAAGGTTACACACCATAATCTATAATATTCCAACTAATTTATAATTAGTATAGATTTACCTACAAATTTACAAATTTTAATTTGTTTGTTTCTATTTAATTAAGATTTTATTTTTATTGTATTGACATTTTGCATTGATGTAATTCGTATTTAGTTTGGTGATGAATTTAATGTAATTGGCTTAGCCGTATTAAATGAATAAATAAATGTTTAAATAATAAATAATGGGTAATATCCTAAACTATCGATTCCAAATTAGGCACGGGAAAACGTCCATATTTTTAATCACGATAATAATATATCGATATTCGATGTTGATTTTAGAGTATCGATTTTCAGATACTATCCAGGTAGGGATTTTTTAATATGCATTTATTATAAATCGATTAAAACTTGAATTTGTTTTGTGTATCGTACTTAAATACATAATTTATTTATTTGGTCGATTGTATGAGACTAGCCTTAAAGTAATTATGCGTCCTTTTTTGTATAAATACAGAGCCTTGAACGCTTTTCCTATCAGTTGATACATTACTTGTTGTAGCTCTGTACACAACATTACACTTGCAGATATGAAGATACTATTGGGTAAAAAAAACTAATTAAATTTTTGATTACAATTCTACACTTTTTTAAAATTTTGAGCTAAAAATATAAAAAAAATTGCATTATTTCTTGTATCATGTAAATTGAAATATATATTTTTATACATGTACTATTACTAGAATTACTACAAAATGGCTGTAATCGGCCTCAATTATGAATTATTCTGGTATTCTATAGTGGCGCTCAAATCTGTGCTTAAGTACCTTCTACTCACTAGGTACTTAAGCACAGATTTGAGTCTGCCATTTCATACAAATATGTCACTCAACCACTACTCAAGTATACATCACTTAAGTATACATCACTACTCAAGTATACATCACTTAAGCGTCATTCTACAATACCAGCCTTAATCTCAGTATCGTCCTCTTATCCCTACTTCTTACTAATATTACAAATGCGACAGTAACTCTGTCTGTCTGTCTTTCACGCCAAAACTACTGAACCGATTTTAATGAAATTTGGTACGGAGATACTTTGAACCCTGAGGAAGGACATAGGATACTTTTTATCGCGACAAACTGCAGCACGCGCGTGAAACAGCTAGTATTAAATATTTATCCTCATCATCAGTGTTTACCATCTTCCTGATCCTCGGCGCCCTGATGGCGGGGGCGGCCCCCTCATGCATCTGCACACAAGAGTTTGACCCCGTGTGTGGGGTCAACGGACAAACATACGGAAATCCGTGCAAGTAAGTATTGAGTAGACAGATACGGTCAGAATCCTAGTAGCAGTTTTAAAAAGTTATATTTTGAATGATAATTGCGCTTAATTATAATATATCTTATCTCTTATATGTAAAAATTAATTGATGTTCGTTTGTCTCGCTAAAACTCAAAAACGGCTGGACCGATTTGAATAATTTTTTGATCTTGAAATATTTGTGGAAGTTCACACACACAACAACAAGAGACTTATGCTCATATTCATTTTCATATTTTATAGCTACCATCTTGTACAAAGAACTTAAAAAAAAACTATACATTCTAATAGTACATTTAGTCCATATGGGCCCCGCCGGGCACAGCACAAATTAGAAGGGGACGTTTATTAAATTCCCTATGTCATAAATCATAATTATATAGTCAATACAATTCTTAATTATCAAACGCTACCTTGTGAGTAAAAAAAACTTCTTTGAAGACAGCAATAAAACCAGTATTGCCATCTATATTGGGATTATAGTAATTAAATTGAGTAAGAATATGATATCTTTGAAATGATATCACTACTAATTATAATATTGCTGCATTCTTAACGAAACTGAAAAAAACTAATTTCAATTTTCAAATGTCAGAGATCGATTCACAAGATCGAAGATCGATTTTCTTGAGAAATAAAATCGATTCATCGACCTCAGATCGCCATCCCTAATTTGTTTGTTGTTGTTGTTTGTTTGTTTGTTTTAAAAACTACTGAACCAATCTTGATGAAAGTTGGTATATGGCGATAGTTCAAAAACTAACAACTCAAATATTTTTATTTAGTAGGATATACATGTAATTTTGTGATCATTTTAAAACGTCAAACTTAAGACTAGCTACGCCTGTTCCAAACTTCCAATCTCCTAACGCCGGCAAAAGAAAAGGCAAAAAACGCTTAGCATGTAATTTTTTGGGCGCGATCACATTTATAATTTTATTCTTAACACTAGAATAAAATAAATGGTAAACTCTTTTTACTTTTTAAGGCGATAAGGTAATATATAAATAATTTTGTTTTAATTTTCAGATTAGAGTGTGCAAATGTGCAGCTGGCTTATTACGGGGAGTGTCACTAGCCCAGACTTTCATCTCGCCGACTTAATGGACTCTGAAATCTTTAAAAACAAATAAAACTTTTGATTTGATAAAAAACTTTTTTCTTTAAATAATGTAATTATGTATTTTTGTTGTTTGTATTTTCACTACATTGAAGATTAAAACAAAAAAAGCAAAGGCAAAAGCATTGGCAAAGGTGAACTGCATATAGGTATGTACTTACATGGGAAATGCGAAGTGGGAAGTGTGATAGCATCTGTGGTATCGGCTTACTTACGCCCGAAATGAATAATCGATCCTGATCCATGATCTGCGGTTCTGACGACTCCAATTACATCTCTAAACCTAGTACAGTCAGCGACAAAAGTAGCTGATCGTTCTCGATTTTCCAAATGTGTTTCAAATCAGTAATTATTATTGTTTTTTTACATTTTACATGGTATCATTTTGACCACAACATGACACACCTGATTTTAGGTGATGATGAGGATAATAGAAAAAAGTGTGATTGTTCAAAATCAAAATCAAAAATATCTTTGATAGTGCCATCAGCTCCTTCTTACATAAGATAATTGCGCAGCGATGATGGCTCAGTGGTAGTGACGTCGGCTTGCGATCCGTAGGACGTGGGTTCGAATCCTACAATGAGCTTGAGCTTTCGGTGAAGGAAAACATCGTGATGAAACCATAGCTTGGTGGTAGGGTATTTTCTAGTACTCGCCTGGCTAGCTACCACCCTCTTGTTAAGAATCTGTCGCCGTGCACCTATCGGTGTGTTCCGGCAGCCTCACTTGAGAGCCAGTTCCCAGTCCAGGTGTAGCGTGGCGCCATCTTCGACCACATCGTCACTTAACATCAGGTGACTTGTGGTCAAACGCTACCCTGTAATTAGTAAAAAAAAAAAAAAAATTCAGCTACTTTTGTCGTTCACTGTACATTGAAAATAATTTAGTTCAAAAATAATAAAGAATTTCCTTTTACCCAAATTTTTTAATATTTTATTTTAAACCAGTTGCGCCGCGCGGTTTCACCCGCGTCTTCCCGTTATCCCGCAGGAACCTTTTTTGGGATAAAGAGTAGCAAAAAAAATGAATAAAAAGTAGTATATAAAAGGTTCCTGCGGGATAACAGGAAGACGCGGGTGAAACCGCGGGGCGCAACTAGTAGTATCTAAAACAAGTTAACTTAATTATTTTATTATTTTTAGTGTGTGATAAAAGCGTGTTTTTAAATTAAACAACTTTAAAATTTTATATGATTTTTTTTGTATGAACCCTGTTGAATGACATAGGATACTTCTTATTGCGGTCTAACTAGTAAAAAATAAAGTTTTTTTTTTTTTTTTTACTATTTGCAGGGTAGCGTTTGACCACAAGTCACCTGATGTTAAGTGACGATGTGGTCGAAGGTGGCGCCACGCTACACCTGGACTGTGAACTGGCTCTCAAGTGAGGCTGCGGGAACACACCGATAGGTGCTTGGCGACAGATTCTTAACAAGAGGGCGGTAGCTAGCCAGGCGAGTACTAGAAAATACCCTACCACCAAGCTATGGTTTCATCACGATGTTTTCCTTCACCGAAAGCTCAAGCTCATTGTAGGATTCGAACCCACGTCCTACGGATGCAAGCCGACGTCACTACCACTGAGCCATCGTCGCTATAAAAGTAAACAAAACCAAGTAGTTGGCGGGGATTCCTCGTCGTTTATTCACGTTTTCCTGTTAAGCATGCCTATAAATACATTATCATAGCTGATGTTGGGCCAATTACACACTTTCTAATTCTACTAATATTATAAATGCGAAAGTTCGTGTGTGTGTGTGAATGTTTGTTACCACGTATCACCGCAACTACTGAACCGATTTTGATGAAATTCGGAATGGAGATAGCTTATATAGCCTGTATTAACACATACGCTACTTTTATCCCGAAAAGGTTCCTGCTTGGTAGCGGGAGAGAACTGGGTGAATCCGAGGGGCACAGCTAGTTTTTTATATATGTGTGTGTATGTGTGTATGTGTATGTATGTGTGTATATGTGCACTTTAGTGATTTTTTCGAGTAGCAAGAATTGTTTCCGGCTGTCATACTATCATCTGACAGTTGGCTTTCTCCCCACTCGAACGTTTGAACAGCTTCGAGCGAGGGTGTACTACGAAGGAGGCTTGCAGGTCCTGGGGATTACATTTTGTATAGACGAGGTGATCGGACTGCACCGCTCAGAGTGCATTGCGTGTTCATGTTCGTGTCGTTAGTAAAATTAGAAGTTGTGGGGAAAAAAGAATTATCAAAATCGGACTGCTCTGTAAAAAGTTATGTGAGGTCATACATTACAATCCTTTGTTTTCCTACCCTTAGGGTTGTTATTTTTTTCCAAATTAATATGGGACCAATCTCGGAGTATTCCATTTCTAATTAAAAAAGAATGATTAAAATCGGACTACTCTGTAAAAAGTTTAAGCGGTCATACAAAAAAAAATGATACACGTTATTTAAGAACCACCTCCTTTTTTCGTCGGTTAAAAAGATAGCCTATTACATTGAGCGATATTTTGATAGTGTAGCTTCCTATTAGTGAAAGAATTTTCAAAAATGGTAGAGTAGTTCCTTGGAAAAAAAAACTTTACCACTTTATAATAGTGTAATTTTTTTTTATATTTAATACGTGTGTGACCAGCTTAATACTATGAGATAACCCTCTTTGATATAAATATAAGGCCAGGAGCCATGTACCGGGTTAGTAATCTGCTTGATTCATCCGAGAGAAGCAGCCTTAGCTACAAGATGAAGTTCTTTTATGGTATTTTTTTATTTTATTTATATCAAAGCTCTAAAAGAACATAAAACATTGTGGAAAAAAAATAATCAAAAAAAATAAAAAAAAACATACGAATAAATAAAATTGAAGTGTCTGTTTTTAATTTCAAATTAACCTAAAGCTTAGGTTAGCTTTTCACTAAAAGCATATAAAAGTATATACGGTAATTTCATTGTTAAAACATTTGTCTGTTTATCGATCTGTTTGTTTGTTCCGGCTAATGTCTGAAATTTTTATTTTAGAAATTTCAACCCCGGGGATGGTCGTAGGATACTTTTTATCGCCATAAACAGATTATCTATATTGTGTATTATACTAGTGGCGCCCGCGGTTTCACCCGCGTGTTCCCGTTATCCCGCAGGAACCTTTTTCCGGGTTAAAAAGTAGCCTATGCGGTAATCCAGGGTATAAGCTATCTCCATTCCAAATTTCATTCCGATCCGTTCAGTAGTTTTTGCGTGAAAGGGTAACAAACATCCGTCCGTCCATCCATACATACAAACTTGCGCGTTTATAATATTAGTAGGATGTACCTAGTTACATTAATTTGTGTACCTAATTATATTAATTTCATTTCATTAAAATTATATTATGGTTTTGAAATAAAAGTTGTGTTAATTTTGGCAGTGTTCACAATCATCCTGATACTGGGGTCACTGACGCTACAAGCCGCTGCACAGTGTATCTGCACCGCGGACTTGAACCCAGTGTGCGGAGTCAACGGACGAACTTACGATAACAGATGCTGGTAAGGTTGACCTTTACACTAAAGATGCGCGAAAACTAATGATCGGTAATTCAGATAATCAGCGACTTCAAGGTTGAAATTCAGATGGAAGGTTTCCTGAAAAAAGAAAATCCAGCCAAGTGCGAGTTGAACTCACGCACGGACGGTTCCGCACAAAGTTTTTAAGGTTCCGTACCTCAACGGAACACCTTGTTGTCCGCCTGTCTGTATGTCTGTCTATTTGCAGGCAAAACCCTTTTTCTCAAGAACTCGTTGAGGTATTTAGTCGACATTTATATGAAACTAGCTGTTCCCCGCGGTTTCACCCGCGTGGGCTACAGTTTTATGCATGCACAGTCTCAGCCCGATCGGTTTAAAATTGACAAAGTTTCATACAAACTTTCATTCCTTATTTTATCCCCTTGGATTCTACCCGAATTAATCAAAATCCTTTCTTAGCGGATGCCTACGTCATAACATCTACCTGCATGCCAAATTTCAGCCCGATCCGTCCAGTGGTTTGGGCTGGAACCTAGAATAAGTCTATGTGTTATAATGGCAGTACATTTTTTTTAGCAGTAAAAAATGCTAATCTTCAACTACTAAATCTATATTTTATATTTTCTTTTCAGGCTCAAATGCGCAGGAGTGAAGATGGCTCACACGGGATCTTGCTGATATTCCACCTGTTGAACTGCCACTGCTGATGATGATGATAACGGTATCTATCGGCTCCAATGACATCGCTAAACCTAGTACTAACATTGGACCTAATATAATTTAAACATAAAAAAGATTTTTTTTTGAAAATGTTTTATGTTTTATTTTAAATCTATTTTCTTTATATAACATAAAAATACCCCATGGTCAGGATGTTGTCGCCAATACAATGAGATACTTGTCTCCGACAGAGACATTGATATTATATTTCTCCTAGATTTGTATCTATCTTAGAAGCAAATAAAAATCATATAAAAATCATAATGTATTACTTTTGGAGTGTAATCAAGAACCTCAGTGTATTTGTGAAACATATTATGGTCGAGGAGAGCGATGGCTGGCACATGCGTCAACTCGTGAACGGGTGCTGCTTGTGGGGTCTGGTCTGCTTTGGTTGTGATCCCGCAACTCATTAATATTCATGTTCCCATATCCCAATGTGTACAACCAAACAAGAGAAATCTTATTAGTAAAGCTAATTAAAAAATATCGGACCATTAGATGACAAAAAAAAGCTTGGGATTTTAGTGAACTTGCTCCAATTCAATCAATTAGTAATAAGAATAAAATTGTCAATGTGATCGCGCCAAAAAAATTACCTGCCGGGCGTTTCTTGCCTGTTCTTTTGCCGGCGCAAGGAGGTTGGAACAGGCGTAGCTAGTTTTAAATTTGACGTTTTAAAGTGATCACAATGTATCCTATTGAATAAATAAATAAATTGAAATTGAAATATTGCACTCTGAATTTGTGCTATTCAATTAATAAAATAAAATAAATTTTCATAGTTTCAAAACTCGTTATCGGTACATATCCAAACTAATATTTAGTTTTTATTTTAATTCGCATACCGACCTCCAATAGCTCCACTCTAAAAACAACGGAGTAAGTTCCCGGGCACTTGAGACGTTGTTTGAACGAAATCTCAGGCAGATCCTTAGATCCTAGTTAGCTAATATTAGTATGCGAGCCACCTATCTGTCTATTGATCGCCCCTAATTATTGCGCTCAGTCAATCCTGTATACTGGATCTGGTTACTAATGATCTAAAGCTTATAAAAAAATTGAGATGACGCAACGACCTAAAGTGAGTCTTGGCCTCCGATAACACAAGACGCCACTTCGCTCTGTCCTGCGCCTCCTCCTGCCGCAGTCCTCCTGGAGTAAGCGCAAGTCCTTCGTGACTTGGTCTTTCCAACGACACCTGGGACACTCGGCCGTCCCATGTATGCTCGTCTGACCGCACGATCCTCTCCCATTCTTTCAAGGTGGCCGAGCCAGCGAAGTTTGAGAGCTTTTATCTTGCCGATGACATATGGTTCGGCTACCAGGTCTTCAATTTATTTTTTCTTGTTCTCCATATTCCATCTTCTGATTGTGCCGAACCCTATTATTTCTTTTTAACTACATTGTTTTGGCATTAAAATAGAAATCAAATTAAAAGTACCAGGCGAGCAGAAACTAGAAAGAGACTGCTCTCTATAGTATTTATCTTGGCGATGACATTTGGTTCAGCCATCAGTTCTTCCATCACTCTGTTTTTTTCTTAGAAAAACTCCATCTTCAGATTGTACCGTACCTACAATCTTACTTTCATTCTCTTCGTTTTAATCTACCAAATTTTTTAAATGTAATCAATTTGTTTAAGTTGAAATTTTTAAGTACCAGGCGAGCAGAATCTAAAGAGAGTATTTCTTACCTTTCTACCACCACGTCACAATCATAACGGTTACCATCCGTTATAACGTCTACCAAAAGACTCAAGGTTGTATTTTTTCCACTAAGTACGATTTAAACAGCGCAATAAATTTAGCTTCACATAGGAAAATCTAAAAATACGTCCACATTAGTAAGGCTTTCCGTACAAAAACTGACGTTGGATTTATTATCATGCAAACACGCAATATTAGTGTAGGAGCTAGTCGTATTTTTAGATAAGATCAACCACTATTTTACTTAAACAATTTTAAATTATGAGAGAAAATTTCGTTAAAAATGATATCATAAAGTTAAGATTTTGAATTATTAAAGTAAAATAGGTAGTTGACAGTAGCTTGATTTATTTACATTAATAAAGAGAAATATTATGAAATTATCAATTTTGATGCTTATTGACATAAAAGTAGACCTACCTCTTGAATCTTAACTTTTTACTATTTATAACCCTCTATAAATGGATCTGTCAGCTTTGGTTCGACACATTCAATCATTCAACCGCGATGTGATTTTGTCTTACCCAAGTTTATCTTCAACATATGATGTTAAATAACAACTTTTTCCCTTTTTAAAGTATGAACCCGAGTTTTAATATTTTTTAAAGTTTTAATTATTACGTTGTGGTTTACTATGTTATTTTTCAAAGAACCTTCTTCAAAGACGCCGTCAGCTCCTCTCACAGCCTTGTTGCTGGGTGGATGCCCCGTGTGTATCACAGATTTGAATAATCGAATCACGCCGTCACGCCAAACAAATAGTACAAACCTTCCTCGTGCCACTGATTTTAGGTACCTTTATGTACTTTATTCAGAAACCAAAGAGTTGGACCAATAGTTACTGAAAAGTCTCTATAAGAATAAACTTTTTTTCGTGGTGCTTTTAATAGCGGAAAGGAAGATTTTCCGAAAGACATTAGGACCAACTCGCCGGCGAGATGGCACGTGGAGGATCCAGCAAAACCAGGAGATCGAAGAGCTGGGCGAGCCCAACGCGGTCGGTGAAATTAAATCGCACCGACAGCGTTGACTTGGCCACTTAGTGCGCATGGAGGAGGATCGGACGGCAAAACGTTCTTAATTGGGACGACCGGTTGGACGCCCTAGATACCTCTGGAAGGACGCGGTGGATGCGAACCTGCACGAACTCCAGACTCTAAACTGGGCTGAAGTAGCTCAAGATAGAGAAGAGTGGCGCTCTCTCGTTTCGGAGGCCAAGACTCACTTTGGAACGCTGAGCCATCGGAGTTAGTTTCAGTGAGTGGTAAAGTCAGCTGTTTTAGGGCTGTGGCCCTCACTTCTGATCTATAGGGACATCATGGAACACGTTGTGTAAACCACTCACCTGCTCATGCTTGTGGTCCTTCTTCATGGACCCCCCATGGCCCCCTCCGGTGCTCTGAACAGTGTTCATTATTATCACTCAACACTAATCAACAATTATATAATAAACATGTTCAAAACGTCGCTAGTTCAAAATGGACATGTCCGCTACTTTAGGCACTGGTCACTTTCACAGCACGTTTTTTTTTGTTTTAACTGTCGAAAATATAATTTTATTTTTATTTTATACTAGGTATACATTAGAAAATCAACAGAGGTGATAAGCAATAAAAAAATATGAAAAAAAATCAAAAATACCTCTCGCCTCTCTCAATTTTCACTACGTTTGAAGTGTCATCGTAGTATTTCTAAATTACTTTTAGAAATTTTTATATGAAAATCAAAAATTTGCAACGCACTTAAAAAAAAACAATTAACCAAAAAATAAATAGCTTTTGATTTGGTTCTTTTTATAAATTGACTAGTTTCGCCTCGCAGTTTCACCCGTGGTTTTCCCGTTACTCCACACTTTACACTATAAAAAGTAGCCTAACGATTAATTCAAGTTATAATCTATCTCCATTCTTAGCTTCACTAAAATCTGTTTAGCAGTTTCAGCGTGAGGAAGCAATAAACATACGACACACTCGCTCAGAATTTAATATTTAACATGATTTACTTCCTGCAATGTTTTTTTTTTTATTTCCCTTTTATATTTTTCATCATCATCAGCCGGAAGAAGTCCACTGCTGAACACAGGCCTCCCTCTTTGAACGCCACCATGAACGGCTATTAGCCATCTGCATCCATCGGCTCCCTTCGACTCTTACAATGTCGTCGGTCCACCTAGTGGGGGGCCTACCTACAGAACGTCTTCCGGTTCGTGGTCGCCACTCGAGAGCCTTTCTTCCCCATGGGTTGTCAGGTCGACTTCCTTCTTTTTTTAAATTTCCCGTTTATGTTTTTAAATATCCCACAAAGTAAGAATAAAACTTAAAAGTGCAATCTCAAGACTAACTACGAGTATATCCATCTTGAGCTTCATGCAGAAATATCGGGACCTCACACAAATTGGTTTATGCAAATCCCGGGATGACTTCCGACAGCTTCCGACATAAGTACACTCAGATGCAAAAGCGCACCTCCTTACTGGGAGACTTACATCTAGATCAGAGTTTCGTAACCTTTTTGTAGTCTCCGCCCCCTTAAAAACAAAGTTGCTTTCCTCGTCTAACTGTCTGTCTATATTGACGAGACGGTAGCCGAGTTGGTAGTGACCCTGCCTACGAAGCTAGCGGTCCCGAGTTCGAATCCCGGTAAGGGCAAATCCCACCAAAAACATAAATGTAAAAAAGGAGAGCCAAGTTCAATACAAAAATTATGCTTAGCTGTGGGCGTCGCCGCAAAAAAAATGGAGATCTAAATGAGTGCCAAGTTCTATGCAAAATCCAAATATGCATTTATAGGAACAAAATAAGATTGTGAACAAGTATTAAACTCTATTTCTTTGCCTAATTGGATACCCATAACAATTGCTGTTATCTAAAAAAACTGTGAGATCTTAAAGTAGGTTAGATTTGACTTGGCCAGTTTTCATTACATCAGTCATTTTATAAAGGACTCCTCAGGGTGCCATGGACCACCGATTAAGAAACTCTGTTCTAGATGGCTATAAGTACACCTAGAGGGATGAAACTAGGTCAAGTTGAAGAAAAAGTAGCCTGTGATAATATTTCTCTTTGATAACAGAGAGCCTTCAAGCTTTCCTGAGACGACAGGTTGTTCGAGATATAATTTTTGCAAAGCTTTTAAACGTGTACCTTTTCCTTTGTTTGGATAGCCGTCACGATGAAAAGACTGGGTAGATTTTGATGAAGTTTTGTGCACGTATTTTGTAAATCATATAAAATATCATATAAAATAATGCAGGATTTTTTCAGGGTGGCATTTGACCTCAAGACTTCTGATGTTAAGAGACGTGGTCGAACATGGTGCCACGCTACACCTGGATTGAGAACACACCGATAGGTGCTTGGAGACAGATTCTTTGAGAGTGGTAGCTAGGTGAGCACTAGACAGCACTCCACCACCAAGCTATGTAGGTACTAATGTAATGACTAAACTTTCATTGTAGGTTTGACGACCGATGTGGCGCAATGGGCGGATTGCCGACTGTGAAGCTTGAGGTTGCGGGTTCGTTTCCCGCTACAGGACAAATATTTGTGCATTGAAAAAAAAAGCGCAAGTATTTGTTCTGTGTCTGGGTGTTGCGGATCCCCGATCCTCGTAGTTTCTGATACCCTAGATACAGGGAAACCTAGTTAGGGGGTCAGAGCCTAAGTATGTGATTGTGCGGGCATTATTTTTATTATTGATATTTATTTTATAACTACCTTTATCATTTTGATGTATATTTTCTTACATCAAAGATATAACTTTAATATTTTCTACGAAGCTGTTACGTGTACTTCCTATACAACTTTGCCATCTTAAACTTCCGCTAGACTGCTAGGTTTTCTATTTATAGACTGGTTTAGTTAATGAAATTGCTCTATGCAGTTTTACAGGCGTTTTTTTTCGAAGAGGCTATGCATGTTTCTGATATATTAAGTGAAAAGTAATATAAGACATGTTAATACAAAGTTTAATCCGTCTCTGTTCTAAATTTCATAGAAACTCGAACAGCCGTGAACGTTTTTCCACGGTATTTTTTATTATCCCCTAGGAACAAGTAGCTTGTGTATTTTATGTGGTTTACATTATCTCTAAGCAATGTCTTTACAAAATTATTGAAGCCATTTTGTCAAGAATGTAATACAAGCAATCAAATCAACAAATAACGTTTCACTTGGATAGATTAGCGGGAATAACAAAGAGACACAAAAGTTTGGATGTCTGCTTGTTTGTACCTAGATGTATTTTTAACACACACACGCATAGTACGGATTTTTATATATCCGCCGACACCACATCGCTCTAATTGCATTACGTCACGAGGAGTCTCTTAGCTATTCACTTTAGATCCTGGAATAAGACATCATACCTGCAGGATAGTGGGAAAATCGCAGATGCAACCCCGAGGCGCAGCCAGTATTTACAATAAACGAGCGTACATTGTAGAAAATACATTGCTAAGGTAGAAATATTTGCAAATTAACAAGCCAAGGACTTTACGTCGTTAAGTGTTCAGCATTTTGGCATAATTATGGTAATAAACTCCGACCTTAAGACCTTGTTCAACAAAGTCGTTACAATTATTTTAACGCCGTACCTTCAAAGGTCAGCTTAGAACTTTCTCGCTGTAAACATTTTCATATATCCTTCAATTACTAAAGGAACATGGAATTGTTGTAAACTGACACGGTTCTCTACCATATCAGGCTCAACATAGAACATTTTCGCTTTAAATATTATCATAATTACCTTCAATTGCGAAAGCAACCTGAAATTATTGTAACGGGACACGGTTCTTAACACTATGACGGTTTTAAAACCTTGTCACTTTCAATATTTTTATACCACATTAAATTATCAAAGAAACATGAAATTATGGTAACGCGATATGGTACTTAAATGTCTACTATAGTGTTGTTCAGTCAAGTGTAGAGTGTTTGAAGAAAATTTACAGAGTAAACGAATTTCCCCAAATCTCAGAGAAGCAATTTTCCGAGCGGTTCTGAAGTTTAAAGACACAAACATAAACCTTTAGTGCCTATCAAATACAACTTTGTCGCATTTAGCGCGTTTCGCGTGTGGTTCAAAGAAGAAAACAATAAAAGTTAAATTGTAAGGCTTAATTTCCACACTTATTACCTTACTAATTATAAAAATATGATTGTAAATGTGACCGCACCAAAAAAATTACCTGCCATGCGTTTTTTGCCTGTTGTTGCCGGTCAAGCGTAAGGAGGTTGGAATAGGCGTAGCTAGTTTTAAGTGGTCATCATGTTGTATTCTAAATAATCATTATTTTGAAATAAATTAAAAAAAACTATGGAAGCGTTGGTGGCCGTACCGCAACGCGTGCTCCTTAAATGGTGCTGATCTGAGTTCAAATCCTCTCGGCCCCACACTTATTGTTATTTCCCATCGCTCAAAATAGTGAAGCATAACATCGTGAGAAAACCGGCATGGCCAAGAACCACCACCATTCAAGGGCATGCGACATCTACCAACCCGCACTGGGCCCGCGAGGTAGATTGCGGCTCTCTCTCTGAGAAAAGGCCAGAGTCCCAGCAGTGGGAAGATAATGAGCTGATGATGATGAAGAATGCATAGATTTGGCTGCAGCCACAGGGGGCTCTTATAGCTTATCATAAATCCTCATCGCATGTGATTCCGGGTTATTAACAACTCAGCTCTCAGTTGTTTACAAGCTATGAGGTAGGTATTGCGGTTTCATTTCACTGTCGGAATTAATTAGAAGTTAATTACCTGGAAAGATATTTTGGTGTTTATTTCATTTATAGCCGCGCCTGTGGCTTTGTTCGCGTGGATTGTAACAAATTATTGGTAAATTTGATACAAGCTTTCATGATGAAATATACAAAAGCTTGCATTCACGATTGTATGTTTCAATGGTGTTTCTAATATCTATGGTCTACACTACAATTTATACTCTTAGGGTCCATAAGTCATGGGTCCGAATCCTGTTACGAAATTGAGCTTTCGGTGAAGGAAAACATTGTAAGGAAACCATAACTTGATGGTAGGTTGTTTTCTAGTTCTCGCCTGTCCAGCTAAAACACCTGACCAACTGATTGAATTGGAGCAAGTTCACTACAATCCCAAGTTTTTTTGTCATAATCTGAATTTTTAATAAGTTTCACTAATAAGAGTTCGTTGTAGTTTAAGGACTTGTTTCGTAATCGACAAATCTTGGATATCAGTTTGGATTTTGTCAAAAAAACGTAGGTACACATTGACATTTGAAGGAGTTGCTGACTTTATGGAGCAGCAATTTTATCTGTGTTCCTATTCAAATTGTAATAATATATTATTATTATATTATGTAATAATATAATATTTATTCATTACATTCTCTATTGACAGCTCTAGCTAGTTTTAGGTTGACGTTTTAAAGTGATCACAATGTATCCTATTGAATCAATATTTTCTTGATTTTGATTTTGACAAGCAACTGTCATTATTTTAATTTCATCAAACTTAGTCCAAGATTCTTAGGGAAATATGTTAATAACAGGCTGTCTACAGAACGTCTTCTGGTTCGAGTATTTGTTTCATTATTAGATAATTCAACATTGCTTACACGTGTGTTCTAATTTATATGTATATGTAACTACGCGTTTTGCTAATGTTATGTTTAACTTAATTTAATTCAGTGCTAGAACACGCGAATAAAGCTCAAGTTAGCGGAAGAACATAATTATATATGTGTAGGTAAATATAGAGTATGTATTTAGTACACACATACATATTATAAACAGTGTAGATATCCTGTTCAATATTCTTTTAGAAGGTTACTTAAAGTCACCTAAGTGGCGCCATGCAACACCTGGATTGGAAACTGACTCTCAAGTTAGACTGTCGGAACACACCGATAGGTGCTTTGTGACAGATTTTTACTCGAGGATTTTTTTTACAGGGTAGAGGATCGAAAGTCACCTATGTGAAGTGACGATGTCAAGGTCCAAGATTCAAAGAAATAGAAATTAGTGGTCGAAGGAAGCGCCACGCTACACCTGTATTGGGAACTGGCTCTCAAGTGAGGCTGCTGGAACACACCGATAGGTGCTTTGTGACAGGTTCTTATCTCGATGGTCGTAGCTATCCAGGCAAGCTGTATAAATGAACCTACTTACGAAACTAAGTACAGAACTACAGGCTGATTAAATAAAACGTGACGAATATCTTTCTATAATTCCCGCCACGTACAGGGTGTTAGAGTCGCAAAGAATGTGCTCGATGTAGCAATTCGGATTCCGTAGGTGTCGTACAGAATAACGATTACATTTACCCCACCTGAGATTCGAACCTGAACTAAGCGTCAGAAGACAAAAGCGATACATACTGCACCAAGCGTTTGCTGCGTCAGAACTGTGTGTCTCTTGCTTAGATACATAGAAAGTGGAAGACAAGTTATCTTCTCACATTTTATAAGCAAGAACTAAGCACGGAAGAATGATGGACAAAATAGATGATTCTCATAGTCCCCAAAACATCACAAAATATATTATCTTGAACATTGACGAGGACGAAAAAAACGAAAAGTGCTGTCTTATTGTCCCCACCGATGGAGTTTAGAGCAATAAGAACAGCAATACATAACAATTTCAATTCCAAATCTCGTGCATTGTAATCAAAAACAAAAGAGGTGTCAAAAGCTGATGTGCTATCGAGATGACGATAATCGCATGAAACTCGAACGCCAGTTTGATTGTCGACTGTGACTAAGACAAATAAGATTCATGCACCTAATATAAGCGGTCCACGCTTGAGACACAAGTACCTCATCCTCTCATTTTATTAATATCGATGGTTGCTTTATAGAAGTTGCAGTGTAAAGCTTTTCATGAGAATTCACTGGAATTCAGAAATAAAACCGTTGTTTTATAGAGAATGGTGTCGATTCGGTTTTGCATTCTCTAAAACTAAACTAAATTTGACAGGTCTAGTAGTAATGTTGTCCTTTTTTTAAAATTACTTCAGTGGTTAGAAAAAGACAGCAATACTATTAGACCTGTCAAACTTAGTTTAGTTTTAGAGAATGCAAAACCGAATCGACACCATTAGCAAGTTGTTAGAGCTTATTTTTAGTCCAACAAAGTTCTATTTAATATAATGTTTTGTACTGCGTAATTACTAATATTATATCGCTTTGTAATATCCTATCCTATTAATATTATAAACGTGAAAGTTTGTGAGTATGGATGGATGTTTGTTACTATTTCACGCGAAAACTACTGAACGGATTTGAGTAAAATTTGGAATGGAGATAGCTTGTACCCTGGATTAACGCATAGGCTAATTTTTATCCCGGAAAAAGGTTCCTGCGGGATAACGAGTAGATGCGGGTAGTAAATAATGTATTCTGTTCACGATTCCCAGAACATGCGATAACGATATTATCGTTTTATCGTGAAAATTATCAATAGGCTCGGACAGCTCGCAAATCTCTCCGAACCACCATTATCGTAAAAAAAAGTTGCACAAAATTATGTTTTAATCGCTTTTTATTTTTATGGTGCTCGAAAATTTGCAGCCCATCCTGTACACTTTATGTTTGCAAACCTTTTTTTTTATGGAACTTTTGGGAAATGTAACTTGCAATATTCACGGAAAAGTTTATCAGCTGAATTTTAACGCTTTTGAAGTCCTTGCAGCGTGATGTAATTTCTAAGTTCAGAATAGAAAAAAAAATTGTAGTTAGAATGTTACTCTTACCAGATGTCCCACGCATTCATTTACGTGGTTTTTATAGTTTATTGCTATAAAAAAGAATTGTATCTATGTGAAAGACAGATTTTGAAGAAATTTAGTATGGAAATAGATCCCTTGGGCCTTTCCACTACTTATGATAATTTTTATTGCAATAATAAAACGCACGGGTGAAACCGCGGCGAACAGCTAGTTTTTTTCATAACATAAGTAATTATTGCATCGTAATTTTAATTTTAGAATGTTTTAAAACTTTTTTAGTAAATACCTTAGTTTTCCATACAATACCTCACTTTATTTTTACACTCAAAAATATCACATTTTCACACAAAATTTAAAACGCCAAGAGCAAAACAACAATCACAACCGACAAACTATTAACGACTTTAACTACTCACAAACAGAGTCCACAATCGCCCACTTCATCAGAACCACCTGTAGAATTGCGTATTTCTCAATCGATTTCACTGAAAACTATTTATTTTTACTTTTTCATTTCTAATTTCGAAAGCGTTGTTTAGGAGGAGCGAAACGGAGTAGAGAAGTGAAATTTGGAGAATTAGAAGAGGTGGGCGACGTGTTTCGCGCGCGGAGGTTGGTCTTGTACTGCGTTAGCCGGTCACCAGCAAGGATTCCCGGCTCCCATCCGGATGGGTCGGCCAACTGCCACCCGGATCTGTTGGCAGCCGAGTCGGGAGAGGTAGCTATGCGTCAGTTTGTAAGGACAAAGACGATAGAAAAGTTTCCGAGCGATTTAGTTGGATCAAGACCGTAATGTGTTTTGAATAACTTCACTTAGTAAAGTTGCCAGTGTTCCACGCGCCAAGCAGCAGTGTGCATACGCTACTGCTTTTCATATCTCAGGGTGACGAGCGCAGTGACGCTTACCATCAGCGAGCTCCTTGCTCGTCTCCAAAAAAATCTAAAATCAATAGTTTTTGATTCAATAGGATACATTGTGAGCACTTTAAAACGTCAAACTTAAAACTAGCTACGCCTGTTCCAACCTTCTTACGCCGGCAAAAGAACAGGCAAAAAACGCCCGGCACGTGATTTTTTGGCGCAATCACAATGACAATTTTGTTCTTATTACTAAGTCTCACACATAATCGACATTCAGTACATTTTCGTACCAAATGTAGTACGGTAAATAGTCTAGGAAAATTCTTGAAAGGATCTGATCTTTCAAGAATTTTCTACTATTGATATTTTATTTATATTATTATTGCTAGCTGTTCCCCGGTGTCTCACCCGTTTGGCTACAGTTTATCGCGATAAAAAGTAGCCTATCTCAGGCTATAGACTATCTCCGTACCAAATTTCAATTAAATCGTTTCAGTAGTTTCAGTGTGGAAGCGTGACAGACAGACAGACAGAGTTACTTTCGCATTTAGAATATTATAGTATGGATTTTCTATACAGTAATACCCTGGACACGCAATAGGAGGGACCGAGCGTTAACCGCGTAAGTCGGGGTTCAACTTTGGATAGAAATACATGCATATAATGCATGTTTATTCAGGACCAGAGTGTAAAGAAAACAATATTTCAGAAGAAGCATGTTGCATAAAATGTTAGATAATTAAAAAAGACAAAAATAAAAACAAAACACTAACAGGGCGGAGTGGGGAGCCGATGCGCGCAGCCATCAAAAACAAAAACCGCGTATCTCCGAATTCGCGCAAAACGGGGTAGCGTAAGTCGGGTTATTATACTCTATTGCAATATAAGAGCTATTGAAAAAAACCATCAACAGAATTTTAAATGTATCCATACATATTTAAACATGTCATATCATATCAGGGGACAATTAATTGCACACAAATTGAGCTAGCCCCAAATTAAGCTCGAAACTTGTGTTATGGGTACTAGACAACGATATAAATACTTATATAGAGAAATAAATACATAAATAGATAGAAATATCAGGTACAAATATTCGTGCTCATCACACATATATTTGCCCTTACCGAGATTCGAACCCGGGACCGTTAGCTTCGCAGGCAGGGACACTCACTACCAACTCGGCTACCGCATCGTCAAACATCTCACAGAGGATGATTTATAAACAATTTTTTTAGAGCACCTCTGCTTTTTGCAAACTCAGTTTCATGTCATCAACATCATCATCATCATCAGCCTATTATTATCACCAGCAGCAGCTCCCTCCACCAGTCTCAGCATTGCTACAGAATGCAGTCCTTCAAGACGGCCGTGAAAAGACCAACGCATCGGCAAAGCCCTGAGTGTTACAAATGTCCAAGGGCGGCGTTAAGAGGACGCCGTGATAAACAATGAATCTGAAATCAGCTCCATACAAAAACGCAAGTGAGCTGACTAATGCCGTAAGGTCGTATCAAAAAAGGGTTTTTTTTCGTTTAAAATGAAAACTATCGTTAATTTTATAGAACTAAATCTGTAGTTCTGTGAACAATGTGTATAAACTATACAGAAAAAAATCAACTATTATATCGGTTTTGTATGCCTGTAAAATGAAAATCTTTTTTTTAGAGGGCAGTTTTCGATCATTGTTTATCTGCTATGAAAATTAACTAATCGTGTTATCTTTCCGACAATTTGAGGAGATCCCTGCAGCCAATATTGCCAATTCCTCGTCCATTCGGCCGGGCGTCTGCTTATTTCTAACCTATTACATAAAAAAATACCTTAAAATGCTAGCGCAGTGCAGGTTAGTAATTTGTAGGCAATCAAATCGAATAACTTAAAATTAAATCAATTCGTCTTATCGTTAAATCGTTTAATAACTTTGTAAAGGCATTTAATCCATAGTATAAGGACCTTAAGTTAATTTATTTCCGAGATAGCATCGGACATTTGAGTTGTAATGGTGACTTATTTTTATAGGGCTTACCTTTCATTGGCAATTTGTAATGGTTTTATGAACACAATCTCATTATATTCAATCTGTTGTGTCATTACTTACTTTTATGGTATGCTAGCTGCACCCCGCATCTTCCCGTTATTTTGTAGAAACCTTTTCCGGGATAAGTATCCTATGTCTGTCTCCTGGTTATAAGCTACCTCCCCACAAATTTTCAGCCAAATCGGTTCAGCTGTTCTCGAGTTATAAATAGTGTAACTAACACGACTTTCTTTTATATATATATATAAATATAGATAGTAATAACTAACAAAATCACACAAATTAAGAAAAAAGTCACAAGACGAATTAAGAAATAAATAAGTCACTTTACACTTACCAACTCATTAATATAGCTCAACTAAAATATATAATAAAACGAACAGTTTAAACTAGATATAACTAGCTGCTAGATATAACAGTTTCTCCCGCGAGGACTGCAGTTTATCGCAATAAAACATTTTTTTCTTTCATAAGAACCTTCTTCTCGCAATAACAAACAAAACAAAAAAGAATTAGTGAAATCAGTCCAGTCGATGCTGTGACCAAAGGGAATAGGGATTCATTTTACTAGGTTACTATCCAGTTACAAAACCTAATTCTACTATAAACCTATACCATTACCTAAAATCTTAGATTTTTATTTATTTTATTTATGTACAGAAATGGCTAAAACTTCTCTGCCAAAGTGCCAAAACGAATCAAATTGCCAAATTCAATTTCCTTAACTTTCCCAAAGTTAAATACCGCGCTAAATCCGCGATAAATCTGCTGGTTACCTAACCAACATTACAGGTGACACCCACTTTAGCTTAGCGTGTTTACCTAATCTGTCATTGAAAACCACGAACCCGATTAGACGAAAGGAAAATAAAAAGGAAAATTATTTAAAAAAACACGGCCAAGTGCGAGTAGGACTCGCGCACCGAGAGTACCTACGATTTAACCTGCATCTATTCGTTATCCCGCAGGAACCTTCTTCCGGTATAAAAAGTAGCCTATGTCCAGGGTATAAGCTATCTCCATTCCAAATTTTACTCAAATTCGTTCAGTAGTTTTTGCGTGAAAGAGTAACAAACATCCATCCATCTATCCATTCTCGCAAACTTTCACGCTTATAATATTAGTAGGAAGGAGGATTTACAGTTTTGACAGGCAGACAGACAGATGGAATACAAATTAATCCTATAAGGGTTCCATTTTTCCCTTTGAGGTACGGAACCCTAAAAATAATGTTTAACGGTCCTAAAAAAAATTAAACTGACATTTTCAACGAATAGGAAAAATCTGGCAGACAAAAAAACACAAAAACAAACACAGAACACAGACACAACACAGGAAACACAGGATAAAACAACACAGGAAAAAACACAGAAAACACACAGGATTTTCATCCTTTTTATTTTTAAAATTTATGGCGTGGTGTTTGACCACAAGACTACTGATGTTAAGTGACGATGTGGTCGAAGGTGGCGCCACGCTACACCTGGACTGGGAACTAGATCTCAAGTGTGGCTGCCGGAACACACCGATTGGTGCTTGGCGACAGATTCCTTCTTAGTGGGAAAATTGCACGTGATCTATAAATGAACATGTAATTCCTATCCCTACTATTAATTAATTATTAATTAATATTATGAATACGAAAGTAACTCTGTCTGTCTGCCTGTCTGTCGCGCCTAAACTACTGACACGATTTAAATGAAATATGGTACAGAGATAGTCTAGAGCCTGAGAACGGATACAGGCTACTTTTTACCGCAATGAACTGTAGCCCACGCGGGTGAAACCGCGGAGAACAGCTAGTAAAGTTCATACAATAGACCTACATTATGTAAAATGTATAAGTACATTAATATAAAAAGAATGTAAAACATGCGCGTGACAAAAATAATACATTAGCTCAGGTAAGTAGAAAATGAATTCAATTTGAAACGCGTGCCATTGATACAAACGTATGTCACAGTGAAAACAATTACAGTGTGGAATGTCTGCAAACTAGACTTAAAGACTTTCTTCATAACTAGAACAAATAAATGTTAGGAACTAGGAATAAGTTAGTGTGACTTAGTTATTTAATACTGGAATTTATTTTATTTTACAACAATCAGGCGCTAATTTGACGACCGATGTGGCGCAATGGGCGGATAGCCGACTGTGAAGCGTGTGGTCGCGGGTTCGGTTCCCGCTACAGAATAAATATTTATGCATTGAAAAAAAAAAGCGCAAGTATTTGTTCTGTGTCTGGGTGTTGTGGATCCCCGATCCTCGTAGTTTCTGATACCCTATATACAGGGAAACCTAGTTAGGGGTCAGACCTAGTTAGCCTATGTATGTGATTGTGCGGACATTATTATTGTTATTATTAATTGGTTCATAAATTCAAAATTTCTTTATTTATTAGGATAACTGCGATCACATTAAAACGTCAAACTTAAAACTAGCTACGCCTATTCTAACCTCTTCCTTTGCGCCGGCAAAAGAGCAGACAAGAGACACGCAGGTAATTTTTTGGGCGCTATCACATTTACAATTTTATTTTCATTAGGTAGTAATTGATTCAATTGGAGGAAGGTCACTACAATCCCTAGTTTTTTTGTCATCTAAATAGTTCGATATTTTATAATAAGATTTCTCTTTATAATATCGACTCAAATGTTTGCTTTCGAAAAGTTTTGAATTTTACAGTCAAGGTTTTTTTTTTGTTTGGGATTTTGTTAAAAAAACGTACGCGTTAACCTTTAAAGGCGTTGATAACTTTATGGAGCCTAGTAGTGGGTACAGCAATTTTATCTTTGTTCCTTATTAAAATAAAATTGTGAACCTTCTGCCTTTCCCTGCACTCTGTCCCAAGGCCGTAACCTTCCGAGTGAGGTGCTCAGCGAATGATATAACGCGTTAAAAGCCGCAAGAGGTGGGTGTCCATCAATCATATTATATGATACATAGTACATAATATTGTAAATTCCATACAATTTGTTGTTATATGGGATTGTGTTGTTGATAAACAGCAACATAATGCAATAGCTCAGTCGATTTGCACAAAATTACTTGCCAGGCGTTTCTTGCCTGTTCTTTTGCCGGCGTAGGGAGGTTAGAACAGGCGTAGCAAGTCCTAAGTTTGACGTTTTAATGTGATCGCATGTATCCTATTAAATACATAAATTGAGAATTTTAGACAATAAACATACCAGATAATTAAGCCTATTAATCCTATGCGAAAGTTTGTGCGTGTGTGTGAATGTTTGTTACCACGTATCACCGTAACTACTAAACCGATTTTCATAAAATTTCAAAAGAAAATAGCTTATACCCTGGATTAACACTTGGACTACCTGTTATAATTGTAACGGGGAGACGCGGGTGAAAACGCGGGGTGCAACTAGTTAGTTTTATAAAGACTTCGGGAACGCGGCTCGGATAGCGTCCCAAGTGGTAGTCGCAACTTTGTACCACAAAGTGAACATGGCACGTTTGACGTCACTACAGACGCTCAGCTAAAGCGGCAGTAAATAAAGGTCTAATTACTACACTGCTTCGAGTTTCAGATGGGTACAGCGGTCGTGTTTCTATGGACTCACCTCGATCATAAATAAGCTTTATTACAAATAAACCCTCTCCTATTCTTACAATTATATAATATTACTAAATTAATGTGAAAGTGTGTTTGTTGGTTTGTCCTTCTTTCACGCAGCAACACTTTAAAAACCAGTTGCGCCCCGCGGTTTCACCGGCGGGCGTCTTCCTGACTGGGTTGTTAAAGTTCGTACTAACTGTTCTCCACGATTTCACCCACGTGGACTACAGTTTATCGTTCATAATAAGTATGTCATGTCCTTCTCCAGGGTTCAAACTATCTTCATTCCAAATTTCATCAAGATCGGTTAAACGGTTTAGGCGTAAAGATGTATAACAGACAGACAAACAAAGTCACTAATAATATCAAACAGGTTAAAGTTAGTGAGTGTATATTTTTGTTACTTCTCACCTTCGTAGTGGCTAAGCTGATTTTCGTCATGGTAAAGAAGTAGTCATATAAATCGGCGGTCGCCGGTTTGAATGTGTGCGTGAGTAGCGGCACCGTGTACGCACGCACTTTTCACGCACACAATCACATAAACGAAAGGAGGCGGCCGGGGCTCGGCCATGCACTCAGTACGGAACGCGCCGCCTATGCGTCACCGCAAGAGTAGGCAATTAACTCGTCGAGCGGCCTACTGTTCTTTATATACTGTGTTTTCGTGCTGATTTTCGTCAAATTTAGTTATATTGTTGTCTTCTTTAATTATTAGAATTTGATATGGGATACTTTAGCCCGGAAAAGTGCTTCATTCTAGTAAAAACATGGGTGAAACTGCAGGGCACGGCTAGTGTCTACAGAAGGTGATTTAAACCCGCCATTATCTCGAGATAGGTTCTCATTGAACAAGATACAATTAATGGTTAAACGAACTTACCTAAAGTGATGTTCGACCATAATTATACTAGACGTTGCATTCGAAGATATTTATTCACTTTGTAGTATCCTATTTATTGCACAGGGCGTTGCACATAATTTTTAGAGCTGTAAAAATAAAAATCAAATCACAAAAATATAAAGTTCACTGTTTCTGAACGATACCTTCCATGTCATAGGCAGTGCTGTCATCTCCGTCATACTTCATTCTTTCAGAGACACTTATCTCGTTTGTTAGTTGTATGGGCTTTAGTAGCTGGGTTCGGGTGGGACTATAAATATCTTCGAATGCAACGTCTAGTATAATTATGGTCGAACATCACTTTAGGTAAGTTCGTTTAACCATTAATTACACTTCGACGTTGCATTCTCGATATTTATTCACTTTGTAGATGTTTAGCGCTTTCACACAAACGAGATAGGCAGGCAGGATTCTAGATAGAAAAATAAAAAGATACATTAACACATATAAACGAAAAAAGTGGAGTGATTATCCACATTATTATGAACCTTACGTTCAACCTAAAACCAATAAGTCAATTGATAATGTAAGCCCAATTACCGTTATTAGCATTCTTGCTTGAAGATATTATGAATTACCTTTGTGAATGCAACACTTATAAGCTTCCTGACCATCCTGTTGTTCATTTTATAACATGGACAGAACTCCTTATAACTAGCCGAGGTAGAAGTGTAACGGCTACTATGTGCCGCAAATACCAGTATTTGCACCAAACTATAAATGTAAGTATGTCTAATGTATATGTGACTTGTGGTAGGAGCAATGGATTATCTCTTAGATGTATGAATTAATTTCTTTGATGGAGGTAGCTCTTAGGTGCCATGGCATCTATCTAAAATGATAATACTCTCTCTGGATATATGTTTTCTCTGTGAGGTAAAAAAGTATTACTAGATTAGGCACCAAAGTATTTGTAGGCGAAATCAGTAATTAGTCTATTTCTAGTAAGTGCTTCTAGCCAAATATTGATTTCCATTCGTGCGACTTACTTTAATTTCGCACTCGTTGTATAGTTGACAACGCGAGGAAAGGCACAAACTTTTTGGATATGGAATCAAAAGCTTAACTCTCGTTTGGATAAAATTACTACAAGTGATTGCGTACTAGGATCTCATGTAGATACGTATTTTGAATAGCAAAGTTTAATTCCGTAAACTTCTTTTGTGAATCTTATAATTTGGTCATCTAAATAACACATTTACCTGATATTAAAACAGAAGCCGAACGGCGAGTCTGTACCTGAATGATATTCAGAGACGAGAATTTGAATCCTATTTGAGAAAACAGGAAAAAATATGGTAATACTTTGAATTATTATTATTATCCCATGTGGCTTTATTCTCGGGTCTTTGCCCGGACCTTTATTAGGCATTGGCGGAGCCGTAGCCAAAGCTAAGAGGCCACGCTAAGGGTGAAGTGTACTATTACAACAATGCTAAAAAGTTATCTGAGTTCTTATTGAAATTATTGATATCCAATTATTATTTTTTCTGAAATTATTATTATTATTTTTTTTATTCTAAGTTTAAATTATAATTAATTTTGATACCCCTTGGAAATATAACTATGTTTGGTTGATAATACCTTCGAAACCAGGATATAATGCTACCAGAGAGGGTGAAATGGATCAATCTTCTTTGGAAAAATAAAAATAATAAGAGTAACTAAAGGCCTTCTTAGGCCTATTAGCTGACCATGACTCCCGTGCAGTGGCTTGATCAAAATAATATTTCTTAAAAATACAGATAAACTAGAATAGAAGGAAGACGTAAAATAAATGAGTTTCCCAATCCAATGAATGCATTGCCCATAGGGTCCATAAGGTCAGGCTATGCCAAAGGATCTCTTATCCGTAATAATATGTATAATATACCATCTAAAACATAAATGTGAAAAAAGTGAGACAAGTTCAATATTGTGATGGTATGTTTGGTTGTCAACTTCACATACAAAACAATTGTGGTCTAAATGGGTGCCCAGTTCTGTGAATGAATCTGAAATTTAATGAATTATAAGAAAGTGTATAACATGCATAAGTAAATATCATTTGCTTAGTTTTTTAATGATGTAAGTTTTTTTTTTTTTTTTTTAATATTATATGCTTCGCACAAATATTCTTGTACATAAACATCAATTTAGGGACTCCAAAAAACAGTTCGTGATTATGATCATGATAGATCACAGGCACCTGGAGCCAGGTCCCATTCAATGTTTTGGTCCTTTATTAATTAATATATATTATTTTGTACGTATATTAAGCTATCTTTGCTTAAGCTAGTGCAAGATATCTCTGAGAGTATATTAGACATCTTCATTAATGCAGACAACAGCGGTACTCTGCCCATATTTATTCTGTTAATCCTTAGCAAAGCATTGAAGGCCAATGTAAGCTGATTTCAATTCTAATAATAAAGTATGCTAGTTGTGATTGTGTGGTCCCAAAACAAAAAACTCACGTTACAAAAAAACACCCCGCCCAATAAGGGAGGCACCTATGAAGATTTCTAGAAGGTACTTACCACTGAGTTAAAACATTATTTTTCCCAAGACGACTCTGACTTCGAGTTTGATACATTTCTCATATAAATCATTCGTAATGTTATGCAGTTTGTAATTTTTCTTTCTATACAAAGAAAACTGCAGGGTAGGCTAAGAAAAGTAACCTAAGGTACAAAGGTTAAAAAGGTAAAAAGGCCCTGATTGTCAATCTGCTTAATCTGGAAAAATATTTTGTTTCGTCAGGTATTTTTAAGTTTCTTTTTTGTAAACTTTAAACACATATAATGACTTTTCTGTAAATATGTAGTATTTCAATGCCGAAATGTGTGTGTTTTTTGTTCCAAATCAAAATACATTTTTGCTTGTTTTAACACAAATCTTAACCTTTTGAGAAAGTTTAATGAACCCTCTAAGCAAATTTTAAATTATGGTCATTAATGTGTAGTAAGACATCAAAATAACACACAAGTAACAACAGATCTCGGTTTCTAAGATAATTACCAACTGGTACAGAAGCCAATGACAAACCAAAGGAAGTCATTGAAATACATAGGTTATCTTGAAGTTTTAAATTATGGATAGGAACTTAAAATTACGGTTCCTTGATGTGGACATAATGTATATAAAAAACCTTACTTGGTAAATATTAGCTGTGTGAATATCTTCATTTTAAAGTCTTCAGTTGTTATTGTCCTTCATATTCAAAATGAACCTGATGTCTAGAGATGTAGGTAGAACGCCAGCCTTGCTAAACTTTGAATGAAGGCCAGAGCCTTCTCAAATGTTTTCTTTGTAAGAAGTTTAGTTTTTAGCATTTATTTCAATTTTCTATCCAACTGTATATATTTCGTTGTTTTGTTGTTATATAATAAAAGACAAGTGTTTTGTGTTCTTGTTTTTTGTTTATGATTTATGTCCCACAGATATAAGTCTAGAAAATGACTGGCTTGTTTTAGCCTTTATAAGGAGTTTATCCCGACTCTTTAAGTTCGTGTATAAGACTGCAGAAAATTCTAAGTTGAACCTTGGTGCCCTCCGTAAGCTAGGTCTTCAGGTATTAGGGTTTCCTTTATCGTGGTTTCTTCTGCCTTTACCATTTACACTAGGATTCTACCCCAACGTTTAGATACCTTATCATAAATCGCCCACCAAATAATTCATCTTTCCGTACTGGATCTATGAATGCATTTTGGCTATAAAAACTCTGGTGCGGCAGACATTGGCTTTTCGCTTGAGCTGGGACATGCTAGCTGCATCTGCAGTATCTGTAACTAGACCTGTCGGAATGAATGTACGAGATCTAACCCGGTTATCATCATCAGAAGACCATTGTCGCGGGTCTGGTGTCGGTGACCTTGGATGATTATGGTCGAGCTTTGTCTGGTCAAGAAGATCCAGCGCCATATCAGGTTTTGTACGTATTCACGCTTCACCTATAGACTATTTGATTCAACCAGCTGCATGTGCAGTATTGAAGGTTTTAAAGTCATTGTCCATACTCACGTTACGCCTCTTGGCTGTATGATTCAACAAGCTGCGTGTGCAGTATTGAAGGTTTTTAAAGTTATTGTACGCACTCGCGTTACTCCTTTAGACTGTATGATTCAATAAACTGCGTGTGCAGTATTGAAGGTTTTTAAAGTCATTGTACGCACTCGCGTTACTCCTCTAGACTGTATGATTCCATAAACTGCATGTGCAGTATTGAAGGTTTTTAAAGTCATTGTACACACTCGCGTTACTCCTCTAGACTGTATGATTCCATAAACTGCATGTGCAGTATTGAAGGTTTTTAAAGTCATGGTACGCACTCACGTTACGCCTCCAGACTGTATGATTTAAAGTCATGGTACGCACTCACGTTGCGTCTCTAGACTGTATGATTTAAAGTCATTGTACGCACTCACGTTACGCCTCTAGACTGTATGTCATGGTATGCACTCATGGTACGTACTCACGTTACGTCCTATGACTGTATGATTTAAAGTCATGATACGCACTCATGGTACGCACTCACGTTACATCCTATGACTGTATGATTTAAAGTCATGGTACGCACTCATGGTACGACTCTAGACTATATGATTCAGCAAGCAGCGTGTGCAGTGTTGAAGGTTACAATACGCCGCCGGAGTAACTCATTATCAGCCGAGCATCATGCAAGAAAAAAGAATGGAAAAAATCATGAATTATGTGGGTAGTTACAAAAGAAAAACTACGCAAAAATCATGAGGAAAAAATATCAGTTATTTTCCAAAGTATGCGCCTTTTCCCTAAAAAGGAAGGGACAAAGGCAAATTTACAGATAAAACTAACACGCAGTTAATGACCACGAACTAACCTTGATCGTCCGAACTAGTTGGCGAGTTTCGTATCTTGCGTTCCCAACATGTTATTTTTCGTCATTATTTGGACTTATGACGATCTTTTCTCCATAACACTGCTTTCAACTAACTTTTTCACAAAATTTCCAATAAAATAACGGATTTAATCGATAAGTCGAAGCTGCGACGCCCGCACATAAAAAAGGAATAAGTATGACGGAGATGACAGCACTGCCTATGACATGGAAGGTATCGTTCAGAAACAGTGAACTTTATATTTTTGTGATTTGATTTTTATTTTTACAGCTCTAAAAATTATGTGCAACGCCCTGTGCAATAAATAGGATACTACAAAGTGAATAAATATCGAGAATGCAACGTCGAAGTGTAATGTTTAATTACGAAGGGTATATTACTAAACAGCGCTTTGTTTCTCTACGGTAAATTGAATTCAATTTATGTAGCGACTCATAACGGTATTTAGAAACAGAATTGGTTTAGAAATTTAACGCGAGAATTCTCGACGAGAATTGTTGTTGGCGAGAAGTATACGAAAAAGGACTCAAATTAAAAATAGTTTTTTTTTATAGAGTAGGCATCATACATTGCAAATAACAATAAAATAAAGCATAAAATATTAAATAAAACTTACCTGTCAAACTAAACTAACTACACTCGCGTGCAAGTAAATCGACTCAAGCCTCAAGTGCGCATAAAAAGTGATTTATCTTAACAATGACTCATCTTACCTCTATATTAATGCTATACATATTTAAAGCCTAGTAATTGGGCTTTAAAATGGTGTAAGTTGCATGAAAATCGATTCAGTAGTTTAGTAAAAAAGGAGTATGTCAATGATATTGTAAAAAATATTGAAAATACATACAATTTCTCAGTATGAGGTTATTGTGTATAAATGAAATAAAATGTGAGTAAGAAAAAAAATTTATTCGTGTCAATATTTGGTATTCCCTCCTCTAGCCCTGATCACTGCTCTCATGCGATTTTTCATAGACCTTATTAACTTTTTTATTGATGACTGTGGTATTAGACCCCACTCTTCTACCAACGCAGTCTTGAGCTCATTTATGTTTGTAGGAGCTGGATTCCTCGCTCTAACTTTCCTTTTGAGCTTGTCCCATATGTGCTCAATGGGATTCAAATCGGGGCTGAGCGCTGGCCAATCCATAGTGTCAATTTCAACTTCGATCAGGAACTCACGTGTGGCCCGAGCAGTGTGACATCGGGCATTGTCATGCATCAAGATGAAATTATCTCCAATAAAGCCTTGATAAGGGACAACTTGATCCAGTAGAACATCTTCAATGTAACGATCACTGGTTAGACCTCCTCCCCGGCCTCCCCCAGGAACGAAAACAAGATTCGTTTTTCCTTCTAAGGAAATTCCAGCCCACATCATGCAAGAACCGCCACCATATGCAACGGTTTCAGCAAAGCAGCACTGTGAAAACCGTTCACCGGGACGCCGGTACACCCGGCCTCTCCTGTCGCTGCCATGGAGACACATCCTCGTCTCATCAGTGAACAAGACTGACTGCCATTGCTCTATGCTCCAATCCAAGTGTTCTCGAGCAAAGTGAAGGCGTGCTTGACGGTGAGCTGTGGTCAACTTCGGGCCTGTACTGGGTCGTTTGGGAGTAAGGTTGGCTTCCTTCAACCTTCTTCTAACTGTCCATTGACTGACAGTCACCCCTCGAACTTGACGTAGCTCCTGCTGCACATCTACACCGGTAAGGTGTCGATTTCGGAGAGAGGTCGAGACCAAAAACCGGTCGTCACGCTCCGAGGTGCACCGGCGTCGGCTGGTATTAGGCCTCCGAGTGAAGGCACCAGTCTCTTGAAACCTTCTGTACACTCTCGAGACACCAGACTGACTCATATTCAACCGACGAGCGACTTCTCGCTGGTTTAACCCTTCTTGCAACAGGGCAACAGCTTGAGCGGCTTCTTCAGGTGTAGTGTCCATAATTTTATTCAAACAATGGCTTCAATTTGCAGAGATGTGTTTAGGTCAACGTCTGATGAGCGACTGATAAGAAAAAACAATTACGGGGGATTTTATAGGGGGTTGTGTTGAGCAAGTTGTGTATAGAGCGTAGAGCATTTTACGAAGGTTGCGTTCAGTTGCATTCTAAAGACAAGTGTTTATTTAAATTACTGAAATAATGCTACCAATTTAAAGCCCAATTACTAGGCTTTAAATATGTAAAACATTATATAGAAGTAAAATGAGTCATTGTTAAGATAAATCATTTTTTATGCGCATTTGAGGCTTGAGTCGATTTACTTGCACGCGAGGTATATAACTACTTAATATAATAAATCGCTACCAATTAGAAATGATCCCTTAATGCTGACCGCATTAGTTATTTTAATTTTAAGTTAAAGATGTTTATTGTGTTTACTTATCGATAAGCTTGAACCTCGGTTGGGCGATTTAAGAAACTGTAATGTCCAATAAATAAACAATAGCAACGTTATGAACAAACACAAACTTGCAACCAATTCATGGTAGGTACTGCCAGTTCTAAAAGGCGACGCCGCGTCACAACTTTTTCGATTCTCGCCCGAAAACGAATCCACATTCTCGACCACAAAAACAAACGACAACTCCTGAAACAATCCATTACGTTGACACATTAATTCCCTTCTGAAGTAACATAGTCAAAAAGAACAGTAAAAGCTGGAAATGTTATAAATTAGAGAACAAATTTTACAAATTGTTGCGTATTACGAGTATATACTTTTCTTTATTACGTTTAATTCTGCCTAGCCGCCGGCGATACGGAGCCTGTGTCGAATAATGTACAGAAACATATTTTATTAGGGTTCCGCAATAAGAAATAAAAATATCACAAGATAATAAGCTTCAGAATTATCGTTTACATATTCCTAGAATAATACTCGTGTGGTTTTCTTTCCAAACACAAAGATTTCTCGCCCCACTTGAGTCTCCAGTAGTGCTATTCTGCGTTGTAACTAATTTGCGTGAAAGCGGAGTGAGCGCTGAACTCGCGGCGAGATGTCAAATTCGTATTCTGACAAAACCGTCAGCGCCACCAGCGCCACCCGAATGATGGCGCAAGGGCAAGGAAGTACACACAAGTGATCACGCTCGGTTTGTCGAGCAAATCGGCATTCTGACAACACAATAGTCGCTTCACGCGGGAGTCATTTCGCTTACGATCTCGATTTGAAATGTCAAAATAAAAGTTAGTATTTTACTGATGAGGCGTAAGTGAGTTATTAAAAACAGTCTACAAAACAATTTATTTCATTATATTCCGAGTGGTGTAAAACATTAATTATAGTTAACTTGTTTTATTTCCCTTGTATTTATTATAGTTTTAAACATGTTTATTGTCATAATATTTATTTTATACTAGTTGCGCGCCGCGGTTTCACCCGCGTCTTCTCGTTATCCCGCAGGAACATTTTTCTGGGATAAAAAGTAGCCTATGTGTTAATCCAGGATATAAGCTATCTCCATTCCAAATTTCGTCAATATCGGTTTAGTAGTTACGGTGATACGTGGTAACAAACATTCACACACACACACACACAAACTTTCGCATTTATAATATTAGTAGGATAATAGGATTTGACATTTACTGTTGTCTATATTAGGAAGTAATTAAATAGATTACCTAATATTTATGGGATGCAGAAGCAAATAAAACCTCACTATTTTTATGCAATCTTCTATTGTTCTCTTATTTCACTGTTGATCCCCATATCAAATTATCAGAAATACAAGTACCACTAAGAAAATAGGTTTAACAGGCAGTCTTATCGTTAAAAAAAAGAAATCTTTTACAGAGATTTTTTATAATATGTAATAATAAGTAGCCTAACTAGAATAGGACAGTAGTATTAATATTCTAGTACTTGACAAGGTATAAGGTAGAACTATTTTCACATAATTATTAAAAGAAACTGCTATAATAATAATGAAAATTATTTTTTCTTATACAGCTCCAAGAAGACGCAGAACTAGGATTTGGGGCTCGGAGCCACCACCGAGACAGAGTCAGTTTGCTCAAACCACTGCAAGATTCGTGAGGCTGGAAGAACGCCGCATGAATTTAGAGGAAAACAAGGCATCTCTCATGCAAGCTGTTTTAGAACACTCATCTCAGAGAGAGCATGCATTATTAGAGGCCCTCACCAATGTAGGTAATAGGATGGCTGAGCATAATGAAATTATGGCTGAAGTCTTAAAAACTTTTGGAGACGGTGTTACAGCCTTATGCGATGCAAATTTAATCTATGATTAAATTGGAATTTTAATTACCATAATATCATCATTTTTGTTATACGATTGGATTTAATTATCATTTTTAGACTTTCTAGGTCATATAATTTTAAAGTTGATAGCAAAATAATTAATATTTAACTGTTTGTATTTACAACTGTATATGGTGAAACCTGTATGTATCTTATAAAAAATGTTAGTTTTAACTGTTACTTATGTTGTTTGTAAATCATGAAACTAATGACACTGATACATACTAGCAGTGGCAGTGTCGGTGTCTGCAACAGAAGAGAACGCCTCAATCTATAAAAAATAATATTGCATTAGCCATAAGTTAAAGTGATCAGAATTTTAAATACCTACAATGAGGTATTTTTGGTTTAGTTGGAAAGATGCAAACATAACCCAGACCACAATTACATTGTGTTCACTTGAACAACCTAGACATAATATCCCAATTCTTGCCCAGTCTTGTTTACTCAGAGAAAAGAATAAAGGGCAAGTACCTATGTCCTGCTGCCTGCTATGCCTGATAGATAGCTAATTAGGTACATGGTAGTCTGGCTGAAATTAAGATGCAAACTATTGTAAATGCATGTAATAAGTTGTAGTTTATTATTAGCCGTACTTGGTACCAAATAGAATTAGAATCATACTAGAATAAGCTCTATGTAACTAGATACAGTTTCAACTTACCTCATGTTCAACTATAAGAATCGTCTAAACTGCCGACGGCAACGTGCATGCGCACCACCCACGAATTTGGTATATTATAACACTTGTTACTTCGCGCTACCGAGCCGTTGGTTTCCCGAAGCGTTGCTATCTCGAGAACCCCAGCATGTGGGGTCTTAACAATCCGTCATAACTCGATAGTTTCTGTGGCATTAGGTTTTTGTAGTCTCAAAGTTCAAGTTTAAACTCAAAACACAAAAAATACTCCGAAATATAACAACTTCAACGAAACGAAACGAAATTACGAAACTTGCTACTGCTAGTGACACTGACACCTTGTCAACTTGTCATTGTCAACAAACTAATTTTTCTGATGCGGTCGCCGGCTCTGGCTATAGACGTTCACTTCATTCTGCCCAACAATATTGTAAAATCATCTATACTAATATTATAAAGCTGCAGAGTTTGTTTGTTTGTTTGTTTGTTTGTTTGTTTGTTTGTTTGTTTGTTTGAACGCGCTAATCTCAGGAACTACTGGTCCGATTTGAAAAATTCTTTCAGTGTTGGATAGCCCATTTATCGAGGAAGGCTTTAGGCTATATTTTATTTTCAAAAAAATTAGAGATCCGTAAGAAAATTGCTATTTTACAACCCAAGGTGTGAAATCGAAAATCTATTTTTGCGTGCGCTGCAAAAACTATTGACACTAGAACAAAACAATGTATTGCGGGTTTGTAGGTCCCATTAAGATCTACAAAAAAGTCCGCGAGAGCATATGTCTAACTATTATAGTTATGCCACAATAAGTGTTTTTTTTATTTAAAAAATTTATTTTTATGGCCGCCGCTAGAAAAGGCTCTTTATTTGTATCTTGGTATTAATCCTCATCAAAATAAATTACTTCTCATTCAAAACTGCTTCAATCCCTTCATATAACTTTTTGAATTATTCAATTCGGACATTCCATTCGAAAGATATCACGAGTTTAAAAATGTAAGTAGTAGTAGAAAAATAAACCCGCTGCACCGCAGTGCCGCGGGAAACGCGGTGAGGTGAGACCGAAGGCGGGAGAATATTCTATGAAAAAGGTAAACTGCGGTCGCAATTTGCGAACCAGGAAGACCTTTAGCAGCGTGGTTCAAACGCGCGCAGGATAATGGATACAGCAGGTAACGCGGTGAGGGGCACCGAATTGCGGGAATAAGTTTGGAGTATACGGAATATATACGCTTTCGCGCCTAAATTACTGAACCGATTTAAATGAAATTTGGTATAGAGATAATTTGAGCCCCGGGGAAGGACACAGGATACTTTTTATCGCGATGAACTGTAGCCCACGCGGGTGAAACCGCAGGGAACAGCTAGTTTTCTATATGTTTTGCGCATTTTGTCAGACCAAATTTGTAACGTGTTATTACTTTTTATCAATGTTATACCATAATTTCACTAAATTAACTATTAATACGCCCTAAATACGAAATTATTAAAAACCGATAATACCGATTCGAAACAAAACGGTGTGCGGCACTCCCTAGTAAACTCACTGAGCGCTCATTGGTCATATATCATATTCACTTCGCTGCGATATTCTCAGCACGCGGAATGCCGATTTGTGTGAAAGGGAGATGAACGCCGAAATGAGTGCGGTTCACGTAATCGAATTCGCCTAGTGAGATACAATTTGCAGAATCGCATTGCAGATATCTAGTAATGTTACAGCAGGTTTACCAGCGTGGCTTACAGTTTATCGCGATAATATGTATTTTATTTATTTTCTCAGAGTATAATTATTAAAAATGGATGACCTGTTAGTCCTGTTACATATTTAATTTAGGTATTATCAAAATAGCCAAGGTATAGGAAACTAGCTACGCCCCACGCTTACACCCGCGGTTTTACCGATATGCTGCAGGATTTTTTTTCTACGATAAAAAGTCTATGGACGAGGAGAGCGATGACTGGCACATGCGTCAACTCGTGAACGGGTGCTGCTTGTGGGGTCTGGTCTGCTTTGGTTGTGATCCCGCAACTCGTTAATTTTCATGGTCCCATATCCCAATGTGTACAACCAAACAAGATAAATCTTATTAGTAAAGCTAATTAAAAAATATCGGACTACTAGATGACAAATAAAAAAACTTGGGATTTTAGTGAACTTGCTCCAATTCAATCTATTAGTAATAAGAATAAAATTGTCAATGTGATCGCGCCAAAAAAATTACATGCCGGGTGTCACTCACACTTGGTGCAATTAAAACAGACACGAAGTGGTCAAGTCATGTGCAAACTGTATTTATTACGTATGGTAACAAATGATGAGAATCGAAATTCAAACTATGGCGCCACCAGTCACTTATTTACTACAATATCGTGAACCAAACGCTTGCGCGATGCAGGATTTCTGACGGGCAACGCTAGCGCCATCTAGTCTTGATTGGCAGAACTAAATATCAAACAACTTACATTATGATAACAATTTGGACACCGGGCGTTTCTTGCCTGTTTTTTTGCCGGCGTGAGGAGGTTGGAACAGGCGTAGCTAGTTTTGAGTTGACGTTTTAAAATGATCACAATGTATCCTATTGAATAAAACAAATTTTGACTTCGACTTTGACATGTTATAAGCTATCCATTCCAAATTTCATACAAGCTGTTGAGCCATTTCAGCGTAGAGAAGTAAGAAATATTCTCACTTACTCGCTCACAAATTTTCGCCTAAGTATTTTATAACATTAGTGTAGTGATTTTCTACGGAACCTTCCAGTTTTTCACGATTTCCCGACTTTATGCTCCAGTATCTAACTTTACAGATGAGTTATGGGAGCTGCAGTAAAAACTCCACGTTTTGTGTTTTTGTGTTGTTACAACACGAGTGTAGTACTTTACAACACGTGTTAACAAATATGCGGAGATGACACCGGGGACAATGTATAAAGAGGCGATTTATGGATTAAAATTTCACATTTTTTTACGCGTTAAAGAGGTACAGTAGATTTTTAAACAAGCTGAATTGGCAGTGAGCTGGTCGTATAAGCCGCAGAACCGACAACCGTTAGGGTAGACGTGTTGTTGAGTGGAGACCACGACTTGACAAACGTAGTGTAGGACGCGCTGCGACTAGTTGGAGCGACAACTTGCGCCGAGTGGCTGTCAGTAGTTGGATGAGAAGAGCTGGAGACCGAGCTCAGTGGCGTGCCTTCGGAGAGGCGTATCTTAAGCAGTGGACTGATACAGGTGATTACATTTTCTTTTATGTAATAGGGTGGCAAACAAGCAAGCGGTCAAACAAGCAACATTTGCAACACCACTGCAATAGGAGGATTTTCGATGCGTTGCCGACCCTGAAAAACTCTTGATTTGAAGGTCTATATTTTTCTTTGCAATTCCTTAACTTAAAAGCTTTTGCTGTTGATTGCTTAGGGACAGATTCTTAACAGCTTGCTAGGTGCTCTTCACGTGTTTTTCTGCATTGATAACTCAAGCTCGCTGCAGGATTCGAGCCCTGCACGATTTGCAGGTCAACGTGAACGTCACTACCATCGAGCCATCATCGCTCCAATAACGTTTTCTACTTACACACGGTCAAAGTAAACTCTTACCGTAAATGGTTAAAAGACAATTCCAACGCCAAACGTTTGCCGCGGAACGGTAGTACGCCATTCGACGCAATACGGCAAACAGATCTAAAAACGGTATGCAAATATGTAGTCATATCACGCAAAAAGAAGACAGGGCCGTACTAGGGGACTGCTCCAAGCAGTAGTTGCATAGGTAGGTGGACTCTATAGAAAGATGCGCCAAAAAATTTATTGGTGACGAGGTATTTTCTAATACTCGCCTGGCTAGCTACCCTCATGTTAAGACTCTGTCGCCAAGCACTTATCGGTATGTTCCAGCAGCCCACTTGAGAGCCAGTTCCCAATATTGGTGTAGCGTGACGCCACCTTCGACCACATCGCCACTTAACATCAGACGACTTGTGTTCAAACGCCCTGTAAGTAAAAACAAAATTGCAAGGACCTTACATCCACTTAAACATACCAACTCCAAAATAATGTTTACTTAGAGACTTGTTAATTATTAAAACATATGCCTACTGTAAACTCCTGTGTATTTAAAAACCTTTTTCGTTTGAATTTCCGATTTCTCTTTCGATTAAACGAGACCACTCTCCAGCCACAAAGAGTTCCAATAAAAATAAATTGAAAAACCTCGGGCTAAGTTTTTTTACCGTTTCACCTCAAATTCAATAATCATAAAGAACATGCCCAATAAGTAATAATATTCGGGGCAGCGAAATTTTCATTTTCTCGACCATTCGTTATCATATAAAATTAGGAGATACGTTGCTTCTGAAAATCAGGGTTAATTACAACCATTTTTCATCGAACAAGTGGACGAGAAAAAAGTGTATTTATAAGAACCGATTTTATGCCGATAATTTTTAATTTTTCTTATTTTTTAGGTGACGTGATTGAAATTGTTTACATAATTATATATACATAATTATAATGTTTGCGAGGGTGATTTTTGTGTATGAACATTATACAAACGATATTTTATAAAATGTTAAAAAAAGGATATTGATTTTTTAACTTCGCAGTTTCTTAGGACATTTTTTAACTTACATGATACTTGGATGTTTTGAAGTTCAAAATTTGAACGCACTCCGCAATTTATTTGCCATTCCGTTTCACGCTTTGGAAGTCGGCCCTACTTAAATTAAGTCATTAAAATCAACATTATTTACCAAACATGAACAAAAACTAATCTTTTTAATCTATGTACTAGTAAATTGACTGTCACTCTCAAGTGACATTGACAGAAAGGAAAATTTTATACAAAATATATTGCGGTCAGGTGAAAAGTGTATGAAAAGTGGCCAATGTTATTTAGGTAAGGTTAGGTTATATTTAACTAGTACATATTAGTTGTTGTTAATCACTATTGCAGTTTATTTTCAAATAAATAAATGCATTCTTTTACTTTTAAATATAGTTGAACAGTTAGAAGAATAGTTGCTAGTTTATATGTATTTAAGTTTAAATATTTGAAGTTATGCAACAGGGAACTAAAACTGATTCATTCACGGAGAAAAAAGTCCTTCCGAAATACCGTTTTCCTTCTGAGTCAAAAGGGAAGGACTTGTGATTTAGAAGGAAAACTAAGGTAAAATAAGGAAGGAATCGGTCTTGGAAGGTAAGACTCAGAAGGAAAGTCAGATTATTTTTCTCAGTGTTGACCGACGATAGCTCATGTTAGTGAAGTGACTTGTAAATTGTGACCCGCTCAGATGCGACTCAGCAAATTTCCTAAATCCATTGTCCATTGCAGCCGACCCGAACGTCGAGGGCACACGTTATGCCCAGGTAACGTATCTTCCAATTATTTCGTAACATCTTATCTAAGATCTCGGCTGAAATTAAGCGAGCCGTAAAATTCTGATACCTGTATAAATCAGATTGGCTGTCGTGATAAAAATGAATTTTCGTTTCCAACACTTTGCTAACTGTTCTTTAACCCCCGACCATGATAACGTGGGTTGTATTTTTCACGTGCACTTCAAATTCAAAATTATTGATTTGTTACAAAATTGTGCTTATGATAGTAGTGTACAGTCATCATCATCATCATCATCAGCCGGAAGAAGTCCACTGCTGAACATAGGCCTCCCCCTTTGAACGCCACCACGAACGGCTATTAGCCATTTGTATCCATCGGCTCCCTGCGACTCTTACAATGTCCCCGCTCCACCTAGTGGGGGGCCTACCTACAGAACGTTTTCCGGTTCGTGGTCGCCACTCGAGAACCTTTCTTCCCCATCGGTTATCGGTTCGTCGAGCGATGTGGCCTGTCCATTGCCACTTCAACTTGCAAATTCTGAGAGCTATGTCGGTGACTTTGAACATACCTATCCATTATTCACGTAAACTAACACGCTGTTAATGATACAAAGCAGGTACAAGAGGAAACGTACAAACATACCGACGTAGAAATATCTTAATATATAAATTACGAATGTATTTCTGGATACAAGTCACGGTCAATACGAAGTGTTACAAAAAATAGAATCGAGAAGTAAATCACCAAAATAAACAAAATGACGCATTTGTCGAGAGCAAGATTAGTGGGCGCGACACAAAATTTATATATAGGGTAAACCATACTATTGATGGCACACCATCAGTGATTGGCATTCTGATTTAAAAATTCAAATATTAAGGTGAATGGGCTCGTGCAATTTCCCATACAAACTCAAGAAGGGCGATATGGATCACGCGAACTATTCTAATGAAGTTTGAAAATTTTCTTAAATTGTTCAATTAATTACCCATTCGCGAACTATCAGTTTCTCTTACAAAAATTATGTTTTCCATGTAATTTTACATCGGAAAAATCGTATTATTATACACATGTGTGCGTGAGTGGCACTGAAGTTGACGGACTTGAATTAGGTGATTTTAACCTGCCATCTATCTGAATTTCGATGAACTATTTAGATGTAGACCTTGTGCAGTGAGCGAATGGTGGCATACGACAACGTTGAAGCGTCACAGAAGAAATTATAGTTTGTCAATAGCTAAAAATTATGCGACGTTGCAAGATCGGGCGTGACTAGTGAAGAATGATTTTCTGTCTCGCTCGCCACGATATTTCGACTTGCCAAGTCGTGCATGAACGATTTTGTTGATTTTGGGGCAATTTTTACTTTCCGTTCCGAAGACGTAAATCGAAACGGGTTGGTAGTCAAGGTCGTGGAGGTCTAATCCACTTTGATAACCTAAGTGATAGAATTTCGCCCAGGTAATCAAAGTAGGAAAATAAGTTAATAAATAAGTAAAGTAAATATATATCTTGCGATAGTTTCTCACACGGCCATCCGACTTGTATGTATTATGGTAACCAGGCAGCTGACAACATACTTACATTAGAACGTAAATCTAAATACATACGGTCTACGTAGATAGACACCTACTATTGATAAAATAGTTAGTTAGATACTTGGCGGTAGAACTAGAAATGGTAGATCGCCCTTGCAAGAGGTCGCCTACCACGGTGGTAGGTATGTACCTACCTAGCTAAAATAGTTTAGGGATGTGAACAAAATAATCGATTTTTATATTAATCGATCTTTTTTTTATCGATTTTTAAAAAGTCGATGATTATATTACAAATCGATTATTTTTATTTAAATAATTGTTTTTTACAAATCGATTATATAAATAAAAACAATCGCTTAGTAAAAATTCAAACAATAATCTATTTGTACAAAATCGAAAAATAATCGATTTGTAAAACAAATCGAAAAATAATCGATTTGTAAAACAAATCGAAAAATAATCGATTTGTAAAAAATCGATTATTAAGTAAAAAATAATCGAATCGTTTTTACAAATCGATTTAATCTAAAGAGATAAAAATCGATTATTTCTTAATCGATTATTTCTTAATCGATTTTTTCCCTTTCAAGTCACACCCCTATATTTGATACCCAGTGTGTTGGTACCGCACTACCGCATTATCAAATAAATATTTGGTAGGTAAAGGTATGGTAGGTAAGGTACTAACTACAACATAAGTAGCTAGCGAAGTTACTGGGCTAATGAGTGTCTTATCTACTAGGTAGGTATCTGATCTAAAGTCTTAAATATTACATAATAAGCCACCATGTTGTGGTTTGGCACGATATTTTTCTTCACCGAAACCTCATACCCATTGTTGGTATTTGAACATGTGCTGTGCAGCACGGAAGTTCAATGCGCAACCGATTGAGCTATCATCGCTTCAAATCATAAACGTCAAAGAAAAAACCGAAATCAACCGATATCTATCAATGTAATACTATACATATTGTTATCAAACGGAATAAGGTATATTTTTCAATAAAACAGTCTAAGCGGTAAAGAAGACGGAATCCAAATCCACATCCACATTTACAATAAAAATTTATTTACCTATACATATAATAAAACTGTGACTGATCGCTGTCTGTACATCCTATCCTTTCCAACTAATATTATAAATGCGAAAGTTTGTGTGTGTGAATGTTTGTTGCCACGTATCACCGTAACTACTGGAATGGAAATAGCTTATAGCTACTTTTTATCCCGGAAAAAGGTTCCTGCGGGATAACGGGAAGACGCGGGTGAAACCGCGGCTGAAAACTAGTGAAAGATAAATGAGAAAAGCTATTATTGGGGGTCTTTATCATCAACGCAATAGAACCCAAAACAATGATAAATGGAATTTTTGTCTGTTTGACTGTATGTCTGTTTGTCTGTGCGTTTGTGCGCGCTAATTCCAGAAACGGCTTAACCGATTAGGGTGCGGTTTTCACTAATGTATGTGTATGTGTGGTAAGTGGTAAGCTTCACTTAATATTTAGTGTTTCTTTTACTACAATAGTTTTATAAAAAAAATATCGATAAACTGTAGGACACGCGGGTGAAACTGCGGGGTGCAGCTAGTATAAACTAATCAGACTGTTCTATGAGTTTTTTGGTTACGTCATTCACGTAAAATACATTTTTGACTAGTTGCTACGTTGCTAGGCAAGTTGTTGTTTATAGTTTTACTCTGTAAAAAAGGTTGATCAACGTTGGAAAATTATTGATGGAAATCAGCAGATACAATCGTGCGCCACTACGCCAGCTGAGGCCAGCAACAGCCCTGCCACAGAGTACCTTTGTATAACCGGAAAAGCCCTGCTAGCTGGCTGACACCACAAATCTAATTTTCGGAGGATCAAGGACGTTGTTCTACAACTGCCCTTGCTGAAAGTGTATTCAAATACCTTTGAAATAAACAATATGATGACATATAATTTTCCTACGCTTATTTACTTCGTAAATGACACCTTGAAATAAACGAAATTTTATTCTACTAATATTATAAATGCAAAAATTTGTGCGTGTGAATGTTTGTTACCACGTATCAACGTAACTACTAAACCAAATGAACCAATTGTGGAAACAGATTTGAAAGAAGCATGTCTCTCGAAAATTCGAGACTTCCAAAAAACAACGGAGGAAATAAAAGGAATTGAACTTCTGACCATAGGGCAACATGAAAATGATGTTTACACTACATATAAATGCGACAGGCCAGCCAGCCGATTTGGAATGGTTAGTTTTTCAAAGTCATGTTTGTTTCTTTAGTAGTGTTTAGTAGACATAAATCCGTGGTTTTCGTATGGCCAGGTTGGGATACAAATTAGAATATACTTTAATTATAGCTTTGTTGCAGATATGTAAACGAAAAGCGATAACACCATGCCACAACCACGTCAAAAGAATTTTGTATAAAAACAATGTTCTGACCAATAACATGGCATATGGCCAACACAATAAGTCTGTGGCCAGAACATAGTTCATGGAAAAAATGAAAAAAACTGTGCGACCAGCAGGACTTTATAATGACGAAGAATTGCGAATTATTGAATATTTTAAGAATGTGTAAATAAAAAGACTATTGGTGATTGACTGTTTTTTATTTTGATACTATGTACATTGTACATATATAATAAATAATCCTGATTGTTTCATAATAAAGTATTACAATAGCCAATGTCTTTATTGGTAGGAGAGTAGAGAGTATAGGTAATAAAGGGTATAGGCCATCTCCATTCTAAATTTCATCCAAATCAAAGAAAATTACCAAAAATCTGAGGCAGGGATCGAACTCGGAACCTCGTTATTAGTAAAGAACTACTGAGAGGTTTGACCACTGGTCTAACCTATACAGTAAACGAAAGAACGAAATTAGCAAATGGTTTCGTGTACAACAAGACCATTTTCTATGTGTGCGTGAATAGATCGCTGCCATACACCACTACCGCCGCGATATTGTTTGGCACAAATAAAAGTGTTTTGAAAACTAAAACACATCTGAAATATTGTTGGATACATAAAACATATTACGCCATTACCGGTAAACATAATTATTATTAAAATAATATGCACCTGTTCATTCATAATAAAATAAGATGCGTTAATTAGAAACAACGCCATCTATTGACGCTGGGCTGCTAGGCGGACCGCAAGCAACCACCTTAGATGCGTTCTAATGACATACTTTATGTCTACGTGTGCGTGTGTAAGTACGTAAATTTGTGACACCAGCAGTAAGAGAAGCGTTACGAGTAATTTATTAGTTTATTTAATGAAGATTTGGTTAATTTACAATTGAGTAACGCTATAGAACGCGCGCTTTAGTGTTTGGTTCGAATAAGATTGTTATTTTCGACGTAAAAAAATAATTTAGGTAAAAAATGACATCAGCGCCATCTCTTGACAACATAGCGTGATGAGCTCTGGGATCATCCACCTTAAGAGACAATTCCTGTTTATTTACTGTTGTACTTTATTTGGTAGCTAGATGGGAGTCAAATAGATAAGTTAGCTCTTTGTCCTTCAAAATGAGTGTGGAAAGAGTTCTTATCGGTCGGCAATGCATCGGCGACCTGGTGTTGCAAATATGCATAGCCAACGGTGACTGCTTCTCATCAGGCGGGGCCATCTGCTTTTTTGCCACACACGGAGAAAAAAGACCTTCTGAAATACCGTTTTCCTTCCGAGTCAAAAGGGAAGGACTTGTGATTCAGAAGGAAAACTAAGGTAAAATAAGGAAGGAATCGGTCTTGGAAGGTAAGACTCAGAATGAAATTCAGATTATTTTTCTCAGTGCACTATCGCGTCATGATACATTAAAAACAACACTCCAATGTTACAAAAAGACTTCTCTCAGCATTTCTACCAACTGCTGGTTTTGAAACTGAAACAAAAGCTCACCGCCCAATCCACCCCTGGCGTCACTTCCGGTGGGCTCTCACCGGAAATACGTCATTACCGGGCGTCACTATGAAAGCTTTCTTTCCGCTGTCATTAGACACACCTGCCGCTGACTGTTTCGCGGTGCTGTTTGGAAGTAGTTGGAGGGTCTGAGTAGTTTTAGATGGGTATAATTGTTTTTTAGGTTAGCTTAATTGTTTTGCAAAACAAAGTTGTTTATATACTAGTGGGGTGCAAGTGATGTCATCACTTAAAAAAGTCACATAAAGTTTTTTTTCGAACACAACACACAATAGCCTTTTTTCTCCCAAAAGCCTCAGCTATGTATCACGTAGGTTAACAAATTTTTACAATTATTTTTTTTTTTCAATTATGCCGTTGTCAAATGTTGTGGCTACACTTATGTCAAACGTCAATCATCGCGATATTCAACGGCATTTCCCGTTAGTGTGGCCCCAGCATCGGAGAGAGAGAGAGTAAATTTCACTACGCAACTCTAAAGTAAAGTTTACTGGTCATATTTCCACCGCAGCGAAATAAACTGTGTCGCCTCCATTGTATATCGACGCATACGATGTTTTACGAGCAGCGTTCACGTAGGTATATATGCAGGAAAATGTGTTGTTTATGTGTGCACTTTATACTGCAAATAATAATAGAATCTATGAATATTTTTACATATTTGCGGGAGATTTACTGCGCGAAGTGTTGCTAATAAATGGCGACAAACAATGTAGTGGGAACAATATAGATGGTGTGAATTTGAACCGGTCGGTGAACCGACACGTTCTTGGGAAAAAGGGTTTTAACAGACAGACAACAAACAGATCCTACTTATAAGGGTTCCGTTTTTGAGGTACCCTAAAAAACAAAAAAAGCGGAATTTGATTTTTATTTATTTAACTTGCTGTTCGTAAAGCATTTCATTCAATATAATTTTTGTCATGGCAGCTTTTGTGCCCTAAATGTGTGACTTTCACAAATTGGATAAACACGGTGCGTTGTGTCTCCTTTGCTTCCTTTCTTTATTCTCCAATATAAAGTGAAAAAGTACTGTTTGTTTCTCTGCAAGTGTCCTCCACGCCTACCTCAGCACACGAAACACAGTCCACTACTACCGAAGGAGGAAAACAGCTTCGTGCATGGTTACACCAGTTTGCTAACAAAGATTAATAATGAAATTAGACTAAAGTTGATGGTTGATGACGTCATTCAAACATTAACTCTTCCATTCTTCTTCTTTCTTCTTCTTCTTCTTCTCCCTCTTCCCCCCCCCCCCGTATTCTTCCTAACCCCTGCATATTGTCTACCAATGAAGCTTCAATACTTCCTGAAAACTTGATACTGCTGGATTACTGCAGGGCTGCCAGCGCCCGCCGCCGGCGGTAAGCCTGGATTACAGCCACTCACAGGGCTGCCACTTGCCACTCGACGCTAGTATTTGCCTGGTGATTGAGGATGGCAGCTAGCAAGGAGACCGCTAGATTGAACTCTACCGCTAATGGTTCATTACGATGTTTTTCTTCAGTGAAAGCTCAAGTTCAGGATTCAGGTAACATCACGCGTGTTGTGTTATGGTCAAACGCAACATTGTAAAGAAAAAACAAACATAACTGATCTACGCACGCATTTGGTACATCCAGTATGATCAGCTACTTTTGTCGCTGACTGTACTGATTAACGCTGGAGCGTCATTCTAGAATACGGGCCTTAGTCCTCTTTTGGTCGGGACGCTTTTGAGCGAAGGACCCTTATATGTATATATATGTATATTTACATTCATGTTCCCATATCCCAATGTGTACAACCAAACAAGAGAAATCTTATTAGTAAAGCTAATTAAAAAATATCGGACCATTAGATGACAAAAAAGAAGCTTGGGATTTTAGTGAACTTGCTCCAATTCAATCAATTACTAATAAGAATAATATTGCGAATGTGATCGCGCCAAAAAAATTACCTGCCGGGCGTTTCTTGCCTGTTCTTTTGGCGGCGTAAGGAGGTTGGAACAGGCGTAGCTAGTTTTAAATTTGACGCTTTAAAGTGATCACAATGTATCCTATTGAATAAATAAAAAAATTGACTTTGACTTTGAATTGACTTAAATGTTACATTTGTGTCTGTGTTGGCAGCCCTCGCTCGGCGGTGGTAGCTGGTAATCCCAAGAGACAGCGATGAAAAACTACGCGAGCTGGTAGCTTTTTAATACGTATTGATTGGTTTTAAATAACGTCCACTTATAGTACCTACTTTTTGCGATAAACCTGATGAAGTATAAGTATACTGACCTACATCTAACTTTTTATCCCTCTTCATACGTGTTATCTAAAATTTCGGTGTCTATGTGTTCGTAACTCTTCTGCTCCTAAACGACTTGACTGATTTTGATGAAAGTTTTGAGAGTTGTGAGCCAATTGAGAGCCAGATCCCTAATTCAGGCGTAGCGTAGCACCACTTTCACTTAACATCAGGTGACTTGTGGTCAAACGCTACCATGTACGAAATAACAATATCAGACTATTCGTATTTGGATTACAAAAAGCTTGGGATTGTAGTAATCTTGATCCAATTCAATCAATTAGTAGTGAAAATGAAATAGTAAATGAGCTCGTGCCCATTAAATTACCTGCCAGGCGTTTCTTGCATGTTCTTTAGCTGACGTAAGGAGGTTGGAACAGGCGTAGCTAGATTTAAGTTTGACGTTTTAAAATGATCGCATTGTGTATCCTACTTAAGGCCGGTTTCAATAACCTATCTCCTATCCACGGTTTGCCCTACTAAAGATAGAAATTTCACGCTACTTCTACGGAGCTTATGACAAATTTGTATCTCCAGATCTGTTATTGAAACCGTCCTTAGATAAATATTTATTTATTTATTATATTTTGAGTTTTTAGTTCTGAGTTTAAGAATAATATTATTAAGTTTATCATCCAACGATAACACGTTGTACATTTTAATCTTGACGTAACAGAAGGCCAGGAGGCTCGGAGGCCAGACTCACTAATCGCATTGAAGTCTTAAACGCTTATCAAATTAAAGTGACACAAAGAAAACACAATTTCTATACAGCCGGCAGCCGCGGCCGTTATTTGGTAAAAGTAATGAAATGTTCTCCGGAATCGAGCGAAGCGAGCGGAGCGACGGCGGCGGTGGGCGGGCGGCGGCGGAGCGAAATTACGTTAAAACCGAAAACTGTTTAATTTTGGCGTTTTAATGAACGCCCGTATTTAGTTGCGGCCACTGAAACAGCAGAGTCTTAAACTAGACGAGGGTGAATTGGGGAACTTAATAAATGTATTTGGATACGATTCAATTCAAGCTTTTAGTAGTTAGGGACTTTTCTCATGACCCTATGTAATTTGAGCAATATTGATTCGTCGATTCATATTACATGTACAAGCGTCCACATGGAGCGATGCGATGCAATTTGAGCGATATCGAGTCTATTAATTTGTCGATTTAAATTCCTATTTCCCTACTAATATCATAAATGCGAAAGAAACTCTGTCTGTCTGTCTCTCTTTCACGCCCAAACTAATGTGCCGATTAGAGAGTACGGAGATAGTCTAAAGCCTGTGAAAGGATATAAGCTACTTTTTATCGCATTGTTGTTGTTGTGCCATAAACTGTAGCCCACGCGGGTGAAACCGCGGGGGAAAGCTAGTTCGGAGTAAAGTTGAAATGACAACCGTTGTTTTAATGGCCGCACTTGAATTATAATCCCGATTTAAATCACCAAGCCGCGTCAAACAAGGCTTTTGTGCCAGTCGTAGTTTAATTTGGTAGGATTACTTCTATAAAATACTGTGTCAGCCGCTAGATTTTGATAGGTTCATGTACTTTTAATTTACTCCGATGGCTCAGCGATCCAAAGTGTGTCTTGGCCTCCGAAACGAGAGAGCGCCACTCTTCTCTATCTTGAGCTATTTCAGCCCAGTTCAGAGTCTGGAGCTCGCGTAGTATGTAATAGGTACGACAAAAATAATATATTTCTTGTCAAGAGTATGTTATTATATTGTAATATTTTTTGTGTGAAATTTACCATTTCCACAAACCCATTAATCAAATGTAACTCGCAGTATATATGCCGCTTTTTTCAACGTTATTTTTTTCCTTCCTCTTTTTTATCATTACTTACAACGAGTACTTTGGTATTATATTTCCTTACCAGAGTAATTCAGGGAATCGAGACAAGATAAAGCTTTTGCACAACTTTTTTTGTAATTCTGAGGATACTTGGTAGAAATTAGGTGCTAATGTAGTATAAGTATGTATATTAGGTACCTACTCGTATGTTGAAATTTTTGATATTAGTTTGTATTCTACTCATACTTAATTTTGGGGATGTTATGAATACCTATGATATTTTGGATCTGGATACGAATATGGCAATAAAATTATATCGGTTTCGGATACGGTTATTCTTATTATGTCGGTAATTAATTCGGATTATCCGTTAGTTTCGCATAGTTTTTATTTTATTTTCGTATAAATAAATCAGCCTAAACGGCCAAGCCGTTCTAAATTGAAACATTTTCTGATTGCAGCATTTTTAAAGTTTTTCTTTAGCGCTGTGATTGCAAGAAAGATACATAATATGTTGTTGCCTTGATTATTAAAATTACATTATAATTTGTTAATTTCCTGCGTTTTATAAATTTACCCATGTCAAAAATCATAATATTATAAATATTATGTGTATTTTGCGAGCGTCAACGTATTCAGTTGTACAGCATAAAATTAAATCTATATAAGTTTATTTTGTACGCCCTTATATAATTTCATTAGATTGATTTAATTTTGTTATGGTAGAATCAATTCATTCCCAAGCACTTGTGTAAAAGCGCCATCTGTAAACGATCTTGCAAACCACTTCAAATAGAGGCTTTGAGATATAAAGCAGTTTTTGAACTTTGCCACTTGGCGGTAGATGGCGTTAAAATAAATCTAGTCAGTTTAACATTAAATTGTATATTGTTTTATTTTAATAACTATCTTTAAATTTTCATAAACTAATTTTAGTGTTAAAAAATAATAAAGCAAGCAAGATTAACCACAATTTTAAAAATTAGTTTTCGAAGCCGTTAAAGTTCAGCCACTCATCGACAGGTGGCGCTAAAACCAAAAGTGACAAACAATTTGAAATTACGTATCAGACATCCTTCATTAGAACGAGCTCTAAACATCTCTAAAGCAGCTTTAAATAACGTAAATATTACTTCCCTCTATAAATAAATACTAGGTGTTGTCCCCACTTGCGTGAACTACAGTTTATCGCGATAAAAATTATCCTATGGCGCTACCTCAGAGTTCCATTTTTAAACACTTTTATTAGCTTGACCTGTTAAAAATGAAACTTTCATTGAAGTGAACATTTAACGCTACTTTCATTATGAAAGTAGCGTTAAATGTTCACTCATTATAACATTAGCTATCTACGAGTGAAAGTCCCGCCAAAGTCCAGTCTTTTCAGAGATTAGCCGGAACAACAATTATGCCAGACAGACAAAAATTTTAAAAGTAGATTTTTGATGTAAATAGGTACTTTAAATACTTTTATATGCATTTATTGAAAAGCTGATAATTTGAAATTACAAACAGACACTTCAATTTTATTTATTTTCATTATACCTAGATAGATTTGAAGAAATAGGTGTATTTAGAATACCAAAAGATTCGCAGCAGCTGATGCATACGTTTTTTACCGACCGAAAATTCTACTAGGTACAGCATAAATTACTTCCTCAATGACGACCTCACAAAATGACTAGAATGGATCGGTCCGGGTCCATATTATGTTCGCCAATTTTAATCTTTAAGATCTCATGTATGTATACTAACAAAAATAATATATTTTGAATGTTATAAACAATTGAGTAATAGAGCGAATTACTGAATCACTCCATGACGTCGCGACGTCCACTTGACTTTCACATAAACAAAAAACATACAAAACTCATACAGTTTGTTGAGTTTCCCACTTATTTCTTTTCTTTCTTCTTTCAGTGTGAATCAGAGTTGGTGAAGCAGAACGCCGTCGCCAGTGGCACCGTAAATACATCTGATTTCCCGCGGGAGGGCGACTATCGGAGCGTCGTCGCATCGCGGCCGAATCGAGAGCCGAAAGCTTGCAGGCCTGTGGATGCCACGTGAAGCGAAACGCTGCTTTTCAATACTTTTGGGTTCCCACACAAAACTGCGATGCGATGCGAATTAGATATGTACAAGTTGGTAATCTACTGTTCCAATATCCTTGCGCCGGCAATAGAACAAACAAGAAATTCCCAGCACGTAATTTTTGGGCGCAAAAACAGTTGCAATGTTGTTCTTATTAATACTTGACTGAATTGGAGCAAGTTCACTACAATCTCAAGCTTTTTGTCATCTAAATAGTCCGATATTTTATAATGAACTTTGCTGAAAAGATCTCTAATTGGTATAGGTTGGGTATCTAAAGGTGATTCACAGTAGGTACTCACTCCAAAACCAATTTCATTAGACAGTAGTATGTGGTAAAAACAACAATAGTGTCAATTCTGATATACATTTTGTAAGACTTAAATAAATTCTAAAGAACTAAAAATAATCCCGTCCTCTCTGACCACGGAATTAAGAAAAAAACCTAACTGTCAAATTAGTTAAGTTTTAGAGAATGAACATCTAAATCAGCACCAATAACAACCTTTGTCACGGTTATGACTCGGCTTGCTACGTATCGCCTAGCCCCCCCTCTAAGCCGGTGGAGCTTCACCTTATACCTATACTTGTATTATGCCGGAGGTACTCCCTAATCTGTGGAATGGTTACGTTCCTCCTGTCGGCATGTGAACGGCGGATCTAGATCGAAAATAAAGATTTATGTTCACTTGAACTAAATATGACATGACCTTCGGTGGGCAAAAAGGTTTAGCTAGCTTAGCGCTGTAGGAGGCCTCTAGTTTACGGTCGTCTGATTTTAGATGTTTATATTAGTAAAGCGTAAGATAAAGTATCAGACTATTTAGATGACAAAAAAGCTTGGGATTGTAGTGAACATACTCCAATTGAATCAAATAATAGCAAAAATAAAATTATAAATGTGATCGCGCCAAAAAAAAGTCCTGCCAGTTTCTCAAAAGAAACGCAAGTTTCTCACCCGTTCTTTTACCGGCGTGAGGAGCTAAGAACAGGCGTAACTAGTTTCATTTTTGACGTTTCCATGTGATTTCATGTTGTCCTAAATAAATATTTTTTTGATTTTGAGGTTACAAATGACATTTATATACGAAGGTAACTAACTACTCCAATATTATAAACGCGAAAGTTTCTGTTTGTTATTTTTACGGGTTTACAGATTCGAGTGAAATTTCGAATTGGAATATCTTACTCTGCACTTATGCTACTTTTTATCCCGGAGTGTAACGGGGATCAACTAAGTAGCGTTAGTTAAAAACTTAGGTAGAGAGAGTTGTAGGTATGTGCCGCTGAAATCTTTATGGACAGGAAGCCAACCCGGACGCCGAGCTCGTACCGTAGTTGTACCAAACTTTATCTGCTGAAGCTACGAACATCTAGAGATCTCTTTTGAAAGATTCATGAGAGCAATTTCAAAGGATTTTAATACTAACTATTCCCCCGGGTTTCGCTTGCGTGGACATCAAAAAAATTCTATGATCTCCCCCAGTTTCAAACTACCTTTACACCAAATTTCATCAAGATTGGTAAAACGGTTTAGCCATGAAAGTATAACAAATAAACACAAAAAGAGTTAATGTCGCATTCATTTTATTAGTATGTCCAAGCACTGCAACATTCAAGGGCATGCGACATCTACCAACCCGCACTGGGCCAGCGTGGAAGGTCATGGCCCATACTCTCTCTCTGAGAGAAGAACAGAGTCCCAGCAGTGGGACCGTGAAAGGTTGATGATAATGATGCATTAGTATGGTTACAAACTTGAACGCTTACGTTTCAAATATTTTTAACGAACTCCTCCAACCAATAACTTAATAACCGCCGACGCAAAAGAGGGCATCGTAACTCTCAAACGGAAGGACTGATTTCGATGCGGTTTTCTACATTTGAAAGCCAGTTTCAATGCGATGGTTTTTAGTTATGTTTGGTTAATATCAGTTCAGCAGTGTACGAGTATTAGCTCTTTTTAAAATGATATAAAGCATTTTAGCTGTTTGATGAAAATCGATCCAAGATGTCGAGGGTTTTTTTTTTTATTAAAACACTTTTATTTTGTGGTAGTACATTTAGGTGGCCCATTGTGAAATGTCTCCTTTAACAGCTATACTTGGAACTGGTGTAACCCACTTCTACGTAATTCATTACTGAGATTATGATCTTCGGACGGACTCAGACCCAATTATGAAAGTCCATTTAATTCGCAGCTCAAAGCTTTGAGAGCCTGGATTAACTACTATCTGTATCTGTACTATCTGTCTTTGAAACCAACACAATAATAAAAAAAATGTATTACTTACCTCCCATTACATTAGTTTAGGGTTCCTATTACTTATTGTAACTAATTACTATAACTTAGAGTCTGCTGTTCGTCCGTCTATCTGTCTGTCCGTCTGTCACCAGGCTGTATCTCATGAACCGTGAAACCATATTTTTTACCGACGAAAAAACCGAAGAGGATCTCAAGTCGACATATATACATATAAACGTTTTCTATTTTCAGCATTTTTATGTTATATGTTTACTTTACGTATTGTGAGATAATAGTCATAAAAATAATACCTCCAGTTTCTTTGCTAAAACTAACCACATAAATCAGTCTCCTTTTTATATCAACTTGTAATTTCGCTATGAAATAAAAACATTTTCGACATTCCAGAACAATGAAAACCAAGTTCTTTCAAACTTCAAGGTTTGTTGAACATAAAAGTGCTGACAGAGCTAATATAAAATTAAATTTCAAGAACAAACACGACGGTTAACAATAACAAAAACTGAAAAACATAACATGGTACAATAAAATCTGAAACAAAAGCCATCACGGACTATATTGAATTACCTGATAACATTTCAAGGCTCATAAAAGTAAAATTCAATAAAAATAAAAGTATGAACAAACCACTTTTGAATTCACTCACATTTATGCGATGCACTCTAAGAAATATTCAAATGTAATGCATCTCGCAGTTCTTATATTCATTCATTCACTTTACTTCACAAATGGAGAAGCGATAACAAGCTTAAGCGGGAACATTTTAGTAACAAACATCTCCGACGTACTTATATCTTTATTAAACACAGCACCTACCGCAAAACTAAACAATCTAAAAGAAAAACTGGTAAATATAAGTAAATATGTCATAGACAATGAAGAAGTTAACAAACTACTCGTCAATGTGACAAAACAGACGAGTCTTAACGAAACGGAATTTTATAAATCTCTGAACGAAGAAAATCATTTTAGGTTGCTCACTCAAGAGGAGCCTAAGAATTTGTACTTGAAATTGAAGGAGAAAATAAACAGAGATGATTGTATGAAGATTTTGATGAAGAGAGGTGGGAGCCATAATGTGGTGACGTCAGCAAGAAAGGCTATGGGTGAAGATTACTTCGGTAGACCTGATAAGGATATCATAAATGATGTTGTTGATAAGATGATTGCTGAGTCTCCAACTGATGAACACAATTACAAAGCGTCAATCAATGATAGCAAGTACTGGGGTATGGACTTAATTTATTAGCAGCTGAGAAATTGAGATAATTTTCACTTTACATCACCTAGCTAGCTGTCTCCTGTCTCGAAAAAGATGGTGTGATGACCTTGCCACATTTCAAGAGTGGTGTCTTGAGGGTGCGGGGGATTGCGATGTCTGGAAGGAAACCTACAGAGCATCTTCCGGTTCGTGGTCGCCACTCGAAAACCTTTCTTCCCCAACGGTTATCGGTACGTCGAGCGATGTGGCCTGCCCATTGCCACTTCAACTTTCAAATTTTGAGAACTATGTGGTTACTTTGAAGTGGAACTGTATAGGTTAAGAAATGAGTGATACTTGCCGTTCAAGGTAATGTAGTTTCCCCATCATCCACTAGATCCTCAAAACGAGTTGGAAGACCTGCGGGACCACCACTCTCACGATGGGCGGCGGATCTTCAAGGGGGAGCGGACCACTGTCCGGTACTACCCCTTCATGGTGTCCGTTCATGTGATGGGCAGGTTCTGGTGCGGAGGAGTGCTGTACTGGCATGATTTAGTGCTGACGACAGCCGCTTGTTTGCAGCTGTGAGTGAGACCACTTTTAGATCTTCATCTTTATCATCATCAGCCTTTTACTTTCCACTCCTGGAACTCGGGCCTTCTCTCAGAAATAGAGTGTGGACCGTAATCTACCACGCTGACCCTGTGCGGGTTGGTAGATGTCGCATGCCCTTTTAGTTCTCGATTTCTCGCAATAAATGTTTTTATGGGCATGAAGTTAAATTAAAAATTGACGTCTTCAGAGAAAAATTGGAAAGTTCTATTGGTACATCGCACAATTTGTCAAATACTATTTCAGAATGCACAACAATCGTTTTTTCCGAGAGAACCCCAGAGTACTCCAAGTGAGGGTCGGCAGTAACCACAGCAGGATCGGCGGTGAGGCCATAGATGCTTTGGAGGTAATCATTTCTACTTCACATTTGGGTATGTATCCTACGTATCAGTCAGATCAGAAATATTGGATGTGGATTTGATAGAAAATTCTTTACCATCGATAACCCGTATTTTACCAAGAATTAATGTCAAAATTCCATGAAACGAACGGTTCATGCTCACATTGCTGTATCTGAAAAAGACTTTCCTCCCCAGGTGTACTTCCACCCCGGCTACAGCCCCAAGACCCTCCGGAACAACATCGCCATCATCCGTCTTCGCAACCGTCTCTACTTCAACTACCACCGCATCCCGAAGATCATCGACATCTCGCACAGCAGTCTCGGCTTACCTTCTACTGCTGAAGTGTTGCTACTTGGCTGGGGAGTTACTAAGGTATCATCATCATCATCACTAGATTCACTAGCCTGCCCACTGCTGGACATAGGCTTCTCGCAAGGTACGCTCTGAGCCCTAAGTTTTCGTTGTCTATATTCGAAGTCAGTATCGGTGCCTTGTTAACCACCGCCGTGGCATATAACGTCACTAATCCTTGTAACTAAACGTCACTCTTAACAATTGTATTTGTAGATATCTCAAAAGTTGTCCTACGAGCCTATATTTCTTCAGAGAAAGTTTCTGCCGGTCTACCCCAATAAGTTCTGCAAGGAAGTTTATGGAGAGTAAGTAATTCATCACTGTGATCAAATAATTTTTATCCGATAACAAATATTTCTTTTGTTTGAATTTACTTTTTATAGATATTGTGTATAACTGATATCGATCCAGTACACTTCTGCTGTGTTACAGGACACTTTTGCAATTGGTCTCATTTCATTCTGAGTCTGATAGAGAATTGAAATTTTCTACGCCAGTTGATCATTTACCTCAGACTGACTTGTTCATTCTTTACTTCTCCTCATTTATGTTTCAGTAAATTCATAACATCAACAATGTTTTGTGCTGGAACGTTCACAACAGGAGAAGGTGCTTGTGATGTAAGTAAAAAACTTGGATTTGTTTTTTTAATAACACTCACTTAAAGTCATAGAGACTTCCCATGATTAACAGAAATATCGTCAACTAATTACTTGTGATTTATCCAATCTCAACCCTCCTGCTCTGGCTCGGCCACAGAGCGCGAATGGGGGAGGATCAGGCGGCAAAGCGTTCTTATTTGGGACGACCAAATGGCCGTAGGTTGGTCGGACGCCCTACCGCTGGAAGGTCGCGGTGGATGCGGACCTACGCGAGCTACACACTCTGAACTGGGCTGAAATCACTCAAGATAGAGAAGAGTGGCGCTCTGTCGTTTCGGAGGCCAAGACACACCTTGGAACGCTGAGCAATCGGAGTTAGTTAGCTTGCTATCTGACCTAAAGGTCAAACTTCAAGCCTAAAAAGTACTAATTATTTTAAATTTGATCATTCAAGCATGACGCGGGTGGTCCAGCCATTTTGTCCGGCAAGCTGGTTGGCTTAATCTCCTTCGGCCCGACTGTCTGCGGGTTCCCCAACGCCCCCACCGTGTTCACTCTCGTTGGAGCTTTCTCGGATTGGATTGAGACTGTTAACGAATCTGTGAGATATTTTTGTTGTAAATTGATGATTCTCAAAGTTACATGAATCTTGGCTTGTAAGCTACTTACGCCCGATATTAATAATCGATCCTGATCCGTTATCCGCCGTTTTGGATCGATATGTCACGACATCAGTCATTTTAGTACTAGGGCTTGACATATGACTACTAAGGCGTCTTTCTAAACCGATCAACTAAAAAAAAAACATAAATTAAATTATAATTAATTATTATTTTATAAATTACTAACTGTGCCCCGCGGTTTCACGCCATTATTATTACTTATTCCTTCTGTTATCCTGCAGGAATCTTTTCCGGGATAAAAAGTAGACTATGTGCCTATGTATCCGGAGTATATCCATTTCAGATTCAACTGAAATCTGTTCTGTAACAAACACTCATCCGTCCATCCATCCATTCATCACAAACTTTCACATTTGCAATATTAGTAGAATTAAAGTCCGTGAGTCGATGTCCACTTGAGGCTGTTACCTTCTTCCAACTCTCAGATGCCGAACTACTACCGCGGTAAGAAGCGCACTACTACAACTACTCCGAGCCCGATGCTGGACCTCCTGGAGGCGTGGCCCAAGAACCACCAGGCGGTGGACCACATCAGCTTCTTCAACCCCATGCCTGTCGCGGTCGCCACGTCGCTATCGCCGCTGCTGAGTGAGGAGTTCGCCACGCCTGGGCCGGTCATGAGGGGAGCCAAGGAGGACAGTGAAGAAGGGTGGAGTATTGGTGGGGATGCTGATAAGAAATAAAGAAGTTTGAGTTTTGTTTTAGTTTTTTTCTGTAAATGTTTGTAAATATTCTTGACGGTATGTGTCCATCAGTCCCATTTGAAAGAGTCAGTTCCCAATCCAGGTTTAGCGTGGCACTTTTGAGCACATCATTACTTCACATGTGACTTGTAGGCAAACGCTACCCTGTAAGTAGCAATAAAAAACTTAAAATAAGAAAAAAAAAATTTGTCATCCCGGAAAAATGTACAATATCCACAGGAAAGTAGGAAAACCACAAAAAAACTGCGAGTGCAGGTCGCCCAGAGAACATAATTGCTAATTCTTGCAAAATCTATACGACCCAATTAAAAAATCTTCTGAATGAAAACAAAAACTTGAGATAGTGGTGTGCTGTAAACATATCTACAGATAACGGTAGGAATTTCCGCCGCGAGCGTGAATACGTGAATAGAATCCGTGGTGCACAATAGAGGTATTATTTCGGTTGGAATAGCTATGAGGCTATGACTGGGGCATGGTTGTGGACGAACAATGACTCAGAGTTAAAAAAATAGACTAGCCCTGCCCCGTTTCTTGACCCACAGTTTACAAGGTACTGAAACATTTCTGGCTTTCTTATGGATTAAATCTAAACAAATCAAATTATTTAGTAGGATATTACATTTATGGTCAAAAGCCGATTCTAAAAGAAGCATTATTTGTGACATTATTTGTAAATGCTCTTGAATAATTGCTACTTGACCTCCTATATTAGAAAACACAGATCTAAAATTAATTTTGAAAACGTCCAACTTAAACAAGCTACGCCGGTTCCAACCTCCTTACACCTGTTAAATGATAGGTAAGGAACGCCAGCAGGTAAGTTTTTGGGCGCGACCACATTTTCATTTTTATGTTTATTACTAATTACTTATTGAGGAATAAACTCTCTTTAGTCTACTTTACTGAACTTCGGAAAAGATATGTTATTATAATATTATGCGTTACTTACTACATCCGACATCTTGTCCCTAAAATAAAAAAAATTATCTCCTAGAACTCGTGATAAAACCGTCGAAATTGTCTTCTACATTGTGAACCAAGTTTTTTCTTGACAAATGACGTCATTTACGCGATGTGAGAAAAAAAATGGTCTCTAACTCTCTACATACTGCCTTTTAGGGTTCCATAACAAATTGGTGTAAAGAAAACGCTTTTTCGGGAAGCGCCCCGAAATAGTAGTGAATGCAATTTATCATATAAATATGGTTCTGACGTTTGAATTAGTGGGTGAGGCCCCCACCGTGAGATATATGGAGATACTCGATAAAAGCTGGGTTAACTTCGAGATGTGAATAGACAATCTGCTTGTTCATGAAATAAGTTCAGTGATATAAAGAAAATGTATTAAAAACAACCTTTTTTCATATTTTGCCGGTGTAAGGAGTTTGGAACCGGTGTAGCTAGTTTTAAGTTAGACTCCCTAAAGTGAATACAAGACACGTTGTGCTTATATTTTACATAAATAATTTTAGTTCAATCGACGTTGTTAACGCTAAAATGCTCATTGTTTAGAGCGGGAGTGGCGAGGTGCATATGTCCCATCCTTGTTCCTCACCTACAATATTCCGCTCCCCGTCCTTGTCTAACTCACCTGAGGATAGTGCAATACTGCAGTGACATTGACAAGGCAGTCGCGTCCTTGACACACATCGAAGTGCGTGAACTCCCGCGCTTATAAAACGGACATTAATTGTTTTCGGCTATATCTCAATATAAACTGTTATTTTGTTATTTGTGTGCTCTCATCGAGTGACAGTGTCTCCAGAATCTAATAGGATTACACGCGGGGCGCCCCCAAGCAGCTGTTTTCGAGGATTGTATGTGAGTACCTATCTATTCCATCCTTTCCTTGCATTTCGCCACTGTGTACGTATTCTTGCATTAATTTCTCTAAAAACCCTTCATACAGCGCGCATACATAGTTTTGCATACATAGCTCTCAGAATTTGCAAGCTGAAGTTGCAATAAGCAGGCCACATCGCTCGACGGACTGATAAACGATGGGGAAGAAAGGTTCTCGAGTGGTGACCACGAATCGGAACACGTTCTGTAGGTAGGCGCCCCACTAGGTGAACCGACAACATTGTAAGAGTCGCAGGGAGCCGATGAATGCAAATGGCTAATAGCCGTTTTTGGTGGCGTTCAAGAGGGGAAGCCTATGTTCAGCAGTGGACTTCTTCCGGCTGATGATGATGATGATGAAAATAGTAATAATAATAACGCCCGCACAATCACATACATAGCTCTAAGCTTTCCTGTATCTAGGGTATCAGACACTATGCGGATCGGGGATCCACAACAACAAGACAGAACAAATACGGACTAATACATTTTTATTTGATTTGATTTGCTGTCACTCTTAGCTTTCTGCTAGAGTAACCTACGGAACCCTGTGCTAAATTGATCTGACACTCTTGGCTTTTTAGTATTAGAAAAAGTGCTGTAGTCTCTTAACAAATAGTTTGAAGGCCGGTGCTTACGACAAGAGGGGCTTCAGAGCTAACAGGATCCGTTTAGAGTCAGCCACACGAAAAATGGACCAGAATTATTAATGTCCATTGAGACGTGGGCAGTTTTTCGCCTCGAACATATTATGATTATCGTAAGGACATAAAAAAAACTTGACCCGTGTAAACAAGGTCCGTATAGGTGAAGATATTAGTGTAGAAAATATCTAAATATATATAACTCAAAGGTGACTGACTAACTGACATAGTGATCTATCAACGCACAGCCCAAACCACTGGACGGATCAGGCTGAAATTTGGCATGCAGGTAGATGTTATGACGTAGGCATCCGCTAATGAAGGATTTTGATTAATTCTACCCCCAAGAGGATAAAATAGGGGATGAAAGTTTGTACGAAACTTTGTCAATTTTAAACCAATCGGGCTGAGACTTTGCATGCATAAAGCTGTAGCCCACGCGGGTGAAAACGCGGGGAACAGCTAGTTCACATATAAATCGCTGAACATATCTTGATGAAATTTTGTATGGAAACAGTTTAATGTTTTCTATCCCTGGGCAGGTTTGAGGTTGGTAAATAATATGTAATAAATATGTATGTTTATATTTCCATAATGTTTCTCTTTTTATATCTCTCTCTGAGAGGTCAGAGCCTGAGTAGTGGGAAAGCAATAGGCAAATGATGGGGAACAGAATAGAAAAGATTTTTTTATGAAAAAAGACAATTTAACAATTAACAATTTACCCTATATTATGTTTTCTTTATTTAGGGTTCCATGCCACAAACCTTCATTGGATCACTTCTTTGTCTAACTTCACTTCAGTGGCTTTTTTACATGTATAAATGTGGAGAGTCCTATTTTTACTTTAATCCGTAACTTTGTATTGTACAATACTCCTGATTTGACGGTCCCACGCGCCATTTTGTCCCTCCTACGCTTTCAACTCAACCTCCCTCAATCAAATTGACAGATTACAGTTAACTATCCGTATGACAGTATTTAAACATCGCCGGTAACGATCGCAGACTCCCGACCGAATGAATTATAAAGCCGGTAATTCAGAGAAGGTAATCCGAACGATTGAGTAATGGCGGAATAATGAACATTATCTGTGGTTTGGTAAAATTGGTATATTGGTCTGTAGGTAGGTAATAAGTTCTCCTTATTTTCTCTTTCTCACTCTCTGTGTATCTTTATCTCTCTCAGATAAGACCTCAGTCCAAGCAGTAGGAAGTGAATGGAATAGGCTAAGAATCATGAGAGTTGTCCTTCGAACAAATTTATAGATATCCATACTCTGTATGTTATTTGGTTTGTTTGTTACCTTTTCACTGCTAAACTGATCTTGACTAAATTTTATGTGGAGATAGTTTGACCCCTGAAGATGGTTATAGAATACTTTTTATCGCAATAGAGTGTAGTCCACGTGGGTGACACCACGGGGCGCAGATGGTTTGAAATAAATTCATAACATACATTTAGGTATATTTTACATTACCTTTTGTAACCTATGTTTCCCACCTTAGGAGGGTGAACCCTACCTACCTAAATGGAGGTGTAAATAAAACAAGAAAATTTGAAAATTTATATTTTTTTTTAATTCTAAACAACCAGGTTTATCTATCAGGTAATATAATTATATCTAAACGTAAAGAAAGATGAAAGGGTATGTATCCTCAGATAAGTACATTATATAATAAAGTATGGGCAGAGTAGTTCGCTTGGTCGAGTCGCTATGATACAAATAATTCCTTAATTTTATATATAATCTAGGGTAAGGTTAAATTGGAATGAGTAGAACCCGCGGACGTATATGGTACCTGTACCGCACGCTGGGGCCAAGGTCTACACCTGGTTGGCCACAGAGTTGGGGATGTGGTAGCGAGGCACGGGGAGGTCAAGGTGGTCTCCGAGCTAGTCAGCTCCAACGCAGGCTGGATGGCCGTGGATGGTGGATTCTTCCGCCTAAACAAAGAGCCCTGGGGATGCATTGCATCACTGTAGTACTTGATTTTAAATAAATTGTAGACGGGGAAAAAATGCACATGGATAAGTTATTTATTGAGTTTTTAAGAAATTGAGCAAGGAATTTATGGAAAATTAGGCATGCACACGACCGGAGGGGACTGAGGAAGGTTTTAAATAGAGATAGCCTCACCAAAAACTTGTACTTTTGGAGATTTTTTTACAAGTTATGGTGCCGGTTCTAAGGGGTCAAAATTACTAAAAGTATGGAATATTCTCATGCGGATCACGGGTCGGAAGCTGAAGGAAGCGAGCCTTCACCTTATTAAGCCCTTAGTAGGGTTCCAAATCGAGATTTAGCAGAGATATGTCACCATATACGGGTGGAGGTTATGACATCAAAAAAACTCACCTTTCGGGCTGGAAAATAGCAGAAGGTTATTCGCACTGCGCGTACTTCTTGCCGCTGGAGACGGTGAAGCAGTATTTTTAATTGAGATGGATTGTTTCTCATCAATTCGGTGGGAAACCAGTCGTCGAGCTCGCGATAGCGATGGGCGTTTTCGGATATTTACGACATCGATGCGCACCGGCATCGGAGATCCGGCATCCGATGCCCGCATCGTTATTTGGCATCGTAACAAAGTGTTGAGTTGCGTAGGGATGTGACTAGGAGATAAAAAAATCGATTAATAAATAATCGATTTATATCTCTTTAAACAAAATCGATTTGTAAAAAATCGATTATTTGAATAAAAAATAATCGATTTTATTCAATATTTTTTCCCAACTATTCGAAAAGTTACATTTTTTTGTACATTGTAATAAAATTACCTAAAGTAAAAAAAATCGATTTAATTTTAGAGAGTAAGTAAAAAATCGATTTTTCACATTTAGATAATCGATTAAAAGAAAAAAATAATCGATTAATATAAAAATAGATTATTTTTCACATCCCTAGAGTTGCGTAGATCAAGATATTATGATAATAGAAACTGGTGCGAGCGTGAGCGATAAGATTGTGTGATAGAATCAAGAATAATAATTTCAGATTGTTAAAAAAGTTTTTATCATCCCACAATAAATATTATGGTAAAAATGTATAAAACGGGAAATAATTACTACATTCGGCCTTGTGATAAGTAACGTCACGCCATCTATATAGATTTTTAGGTTTCAAAACTTTTAATCGAGAGTAAGAAAAATATCAATTCCGCTATACATAGTAGTTACATATAAATACAATAGATGGCGTTGAAAGATACTATGCGGTTATGACCGAATACGACCGAGACCAAGATATCGATGAGGCCCGAATGCCCGATGCCGATGCGGCATCGGCATCGGCATCGAAACGACGCGCCGTTTCGTTGCCGATGCCGTGCGGCGATGCCGATGCCGATGTGTGCCGATGCCGAGCAACGCACGAGACGTTTCGATGCGCATCCGTTTTTCGATGCCTAAGGAATCGGATGCCGGCATCGGGTACTGGCATCGTTATTCGGCATCGTTTTTTAGAAAACGGCCACCGCTAGCTCGCGACAGGATCCCAAAAAAAAAGAAGTGACGCCATAGGGATAGGGAAGGGGTCAAGAAAAAAATGACAACTCGTCGAATCGATTTGTCCGAAATTTTGCGATTCGATTATTTTAGTTAATTTGCAAATAATTACAATAGGGATGCATAAATCCACCAGGAAGCGATTTAAATAGAATAATATATTTATATATGAGGATTATTAATTTAGTGTATCTTTTATTAGCTTTTGGAAAATTATAGTAATTTATTTAACTTATTCGATTAAAAATCGATTATCTGGAAGGGATCTATGGTACTTAGCCCTATTGCTCCGTTCCGTTTCGCAAAGAAAGTTGAGGATTTAAAAGTTAAGAGATAGGAGAAAAAAAAACAATGCTACACGCCATAACCGCTAAACAGATCTTGATAAAATTTGAAATAAAAATAGTTTAACCCTGAAAAAAGACATTGAATACTTTTTATCACGATAAACTGTAGTCCACGCGGGTACGACCGCAGGAACAGCTAGTATAATATTATCCACGATAACTGCACCGATCTACACAAGAATAATAAACATTCATCCTAAACTGCATTTAAACCGTCAAGCTCAATATCTGTCAAACAAATTAGTTTGAAATAATATTTCAAACTAATATATAATATCTCAATAAGGTCTCTCAGGTCCACTGAGCCCCGACACGGCGCGCCGCCCAGCGGGCGGGCGGTTTAAAAATGCATGACGCTACTTCTGCGAAGTGCCTGCACTTCAACTCTCCTGGGAGGTGGCAGCTGCTAGGTAAACAAATAACCTAGGTAAACAAATTTCATCTAATGGAAGCACTTCAGTTCGCGTAGCGTATTCGTGTAGCCGGCATGCCTAAGAACTACAACATTCAAGGGCATGCAACATCTACCAACCCGCACTGGGCCCGCGTGGTAGATTATAGCCCATACTATCTATCTGAGAGAAGGCCAGAGTTCCAGCAGTGGGAACGTAATAGGCTGATAATGATGATGATGATTCGTGTAGCGGTATCCACGGCCGCGAGAATTGGGCCCAGGTCTTCTGCAAACTCAAACTCAAAAAATGATGATATACTAGCCCCCACAGGAACCCTTTTTCTGGATAAAAAGCAGCCTATGTTTTAATCCAGGGTATAAGCTATCTCCATTCTAAATTTCACTCAAATCCTTTTAGTACTTTTTGTGTGAAAGAGTAACAAACATCCATACGACCATACTCACAAAGTTACATGTATTGATTATTTTATAATATTATAGGTTTTTATCCCGGAAAAAGGTTCCTGCGGGATAACAGGAAGTCTAGTCTGTAATAAAATAAAAAAACCTACACCTGTTCAAACCTAGTTACGCCGGCAAAACCACAGTCAATTAACAATAGCTTTAAGAATTAAAAATAACCATTTTATTTGTAAAAGATACGAACGAAATATCAAAAACAGTCATTCTGTTCATGACCTAAACACGAATCTACATAACCTAGGTACAGCAGTTTCTACGTATATGTAACCGCCGCAGGTGCAAGCCGCGCCAGACAAACGAAATCCATCACATTCGTTCCACAAACGAGTATTTGAGCATTTTGGTTTGAACCGGTTCGCGCCGGCTGTTACCGGATGTAATAGGGTTGGCAATTTAAAAAAATATTCATTGCAATTGCCAAAATCACTGACATAGCTCTCACAATTTGGAAGTTGAAGTGGCAATGGGCAGGCCGCATCGAACTGATACCCGATGGGGAAGAAGGGTTCTCGAGTGGCGACCACGAACCGGAACACGTTCTGTAGGTAGGCGCCCCACTAGGTGGACCGACGACATTGTAAGAGTCACGGGGAGCCGATGGATGCAAATGGCTAAAAGCCGTTTATGGTGGCGTTCAAAGGGGACTTTTCCCGGCTGATGATGATGATGATGAGGTGGTGTCACGTGCACCTTACAACATTTGACCTTACAGGAGTCGTTGTATACATTTTGACTTACAGCCAACAAACAACATCACACACAGGCCACCAAATGTTATTACCCGGATAAATCACGGCGCAGCCCTGGGAGCCGGTTAAAACCACCCGGAACGGGTTATGAGCGGCACACAATAAAGCACGCGGATTTATAGCGCAGCTCGTAAACACAACCGGTTAAAAATGTAAACCGGATGGCGCATGCCGTGGGCTCTCTATTGCCGGATTGTCCGGGTTCTTTGTTTACTTGACTGGGTACGAATGGGTGCACTGCTTTATTCTTGTAATAAGCTAGCTTGCAAAGTTCAACGTTTATTTTTATTTTTAACCGACAAAAAAAACAGAGGAGGTTTTCAATTCGTTTTTTTTTGTGTTTGTTACTTCAGAACTTTCGATTGGGTGAACCGATTTTGATAGTTCTCTTTTTAATTGAAGGCTGGTGCTCCCGTGTGGCCCAATTCAATTCAAATTCAATTCAATTGGTCCAGTTCTGACAATGGAATCGTAGTTTTTAAATCTTTGTTAATAATTATATAGATCTGGAGAAAAATGGTTGCAACTTTAGTGAAAAAGAGGTATTTTGAAATTTTTTTTTCAATTTATATACTTGTATGTAGATTTTCCCATCATTTTTTTAACTATAGTATACTTTGATTACGAATCAAAGAATTCTATTTAGAGGTTAGAGGTTAGTTCAAATTGCATGGTAAAAAAAATTAAGGCTATCATACTCAGTCATACAACGAGCTAGGAAGTCATACATTCATAACACCGCCCAGCACGGCCGCCCAGCACGGCCGCCCGCGCCACTCGCACTTACCACTAAATTAGAAAACTTTCGTTACTTACGTATTAACTAAGCACTTAGAGAAGGCACTCCTTCACATACTGCGTGTGTCGCAGTACTAACAGTATGGGTATAGCGTTTGACCACAAATCTCCTGATACTCAAAATTAAAGGCAATTTTGATGACGTGGGGAAGTCAAGGTTGCCTTCAACAGTTTGTATTCCTTCGACAATGATTCGTTAGTGACGATCTCCTAGGAGTAATAGTGTTGACGATGATTGTCAATTTTTTTGCTTCATTTCACACGCGTTCCAGAGTGTCCGGTTGTCATTCTCAACCGAATGTCAGCGTCAGTCTTCAGTGACGTGACGCATTGACTTTGACAGTTGAGAGAACTGACAATTGCAAAATACCGCCATTTATTGGCAAATGTGAGTACTTCTCATTTTCTAAAATCACACTGCGACATATATTTACTTTGTAAGATACAAAAAGTGATTATATTAAAACGTCAAACCCTTTAATTACAATCAAGAAACGCCCGGCACAGACATGTATAATACTAAAATATGAATGAGTAGTAAGAGTAGTAAATTATTTGCATGCAAATGTATTCGAATATAAGCATTTATCTCAGTGAAAAGGTCAAAACACAGCGCGTCTGTACATTAGCATGCCGTTAGATGTTTGAACAAGACATTGATTGATTTTATAATTCAAATGTATTCATTTAGTAGGATATATGACTGTGATTACTTTAAGACGTCAAACAAAACTAGCTACTACGCCTGTTCCAACTTCCATCAAAGAACAGGCAAGAAAAGCCCGGCATGTGACCTTCAAATGAACAATTTTATTCATATTACTAAATGATTGAGTAGGAGTGCACCTATCGGTGTGTTCCGGCAGCCTCACTTGAGAGCCAGTTCCCAGTCCAGGTGTAGCGTGAAGCCACCTTCAACCACATCGGCACTTAACATCAGGTGACTTGTGGCCAAACGCTACCCTGTAAGTAGTAAAAAAAATGTTCACTACAATCCCAAGCTTTTTTGTCAAAGATTTTTTAGTAAGTTTACTAATAACTTTTTCACCTCACAACTCGGAAAGAGTCTGTTATCATTCGAAATCTGAGTGCAAAAGCGCATTTTGCGCGCTAGCGTGGAAAGTATTTTTAAAATTCGAACCTTTCTATTCAATAATTTTCCATACCGCCAGTCCACTTAAAATGCACCAATACTTATTTCATGACAGTATGCCAACCTCTTTTGCAATAATCGCATTGGCCAGCACGACTATTGCATGAAAAAAAACTAACTTATTTTATCTGTTTTTCTTGCATCTAGCTAGCATTTTCCTCGCTGTAGTGAGGTGAAAAGTTGTGTGTTTCGATCGACTGCAAAGTTATTCTGCGTCTCGTACCTTTGAATCCTTCGCTTGCTCAGGTTTCAATACAAGTATTCGCGCCAAAATACAACTTTGCAGCCTTGCATAACAAATAACTATTATTTTTATATGGCCTTCAATATTTGTCTTGGTCCCGTTATCATAATTACTATCAGCAATCACACGTTTGTTTGTCATAAAAAAGCCTGTTGTTTTAAAATAAACTTTACTAGTAAGACGAAAAATGTCTAACCAACCATATTTTTTTGGTTTTCATCTTGGTTAGCCGTCTGAGTTTTCACTGCCACAACTTCCTCTGTACTTAAAATTCAAGAGCACCAAAAATTATCCTACACCCAGACACGGAACAAATACTGCCACTTTTTTCGCACAAATATTTGTGCCGTTGCACCACTCCAGTCGTCGATTAGCCAATAAACACGGCTGTCAAAATAGACAGCCCCAAGCCCCTCCAGCCTTAATGCTCGGTTTGACTCGGGATGAGGTATTAAGGGCCTGTTTAGTGAAATGCTCTCTTCAATCTGGATAAATAGATTTACAAGCGGCATTTACAAGCGAGCGGCGCGGCGCTACTATTTGAACTCGATCGCAATTGAACTAGAGTACCTCTACATCGTAAACTTTTTCACTACTGACACTCGAGTCTTTTTCACTCAATCCTATCCTACTCCTACTAATATTATAAACGCGAAAGTTTGTATGTATGGATGGCTGGATGGATGGATAGATGTTTGTTACTCTTTCACGCAAAAACTACTGAGCGGATCTGAATGAAATTTGGAATGGAGATAGCTTATACCCTGGATTAACGCATAGGCTACTTTTTATCCCGGAAAAAGGTTCCTTCGGAATAACGAGATACGGTCGTAAAGTAAGAAAATCAAACGACAGCTCTTGATTTTGGGAACAAACATTAACTTACATTCAACATGAACTAACTCCGATGGCTCAGCGACATAAAGTGTGTCTTGGCCTCCGAAACGAAAGAGCGTCACTCTTCTCTATCTTGAGCGATTTCAGCCCAGTTCAGAGTGTGCAGCTCGCGCAGGTCCGCATCCACCGCGTCCTTCCAACAGTATCTAGGGCGTCCAGCCGGCCTACGTACACTCAGTAGTACATTCAACATAACATTGTTTTTTCTTTATTTTTATTCTTTTCTTTGAATTGTACACAGCAATATCATTAAAATCTCAAACTATTTTGTCATATAAATAGTCTGATATTTTGTAGTAGGATTTGCTAACAACGTTTTGATTCATATGAAATTAAAATTTCACTATCTTTCGATTTTGTTTGGGATTTTATTGAAAAAGAGTGCACATGAACTTTAAAGGAGTTGCTGACTTAATGGAGCTTATTTTTGGTGAGTATAGTGATTTAAGTGTAATTATCACTTTTCAGAAAACAAACCTTCATCAAATGAAGTAACTTTTGAGTCTCAATTTGTATTAAAACTAATTTATAGTTTCAATAGTAACCCTCCCAATTGAAGTTAGAGCGACTATGTCGCCGCCGTAGTTAAGTTGAGGCAAGCAACTTAACTCGAGGGCAACTAGTTCAGAACTCACTTAAGGAACACGCATCTCATTTACTAAGTGAATGAACTTGGAGATTTCAACTTATATTGAGAACGTGAGTGATTGAAAACGTTTCTCGTTATTATATCCAATATTACTAGCTGCGCTTATTGTTTCTAATAAATTTATTCTCAACTCAGTTGATTATGACTGTTTCAAGATAAAGATGAAAGATAAAGATATTGGACAGACTAGGTTTACAAGCATGCATGTACCTAGTAGATCTTAGTAAAAAAATTGGGTTCAATATGTTGCCTAAGTAGACGTTCAATTTGAGAGTAATGGCTGCTAATTAAAAAATATTCAAAAAAACAATTAACAATGTCACATTTAATAAAATTAATGAGTTGATAATTAATAAGTTTGTTTCACAAAAGTGTAAAATGTAAAATGGCTATTAGCCATTTGCATCCATCGCCTTACCGTGATTTGACTAGTCAATGAGTTTTGCTTACAAAAATACCATATTGGTTGACGTACCACGATAAAACTGAAATTTAGTAAAGTTGAGTGACCTCACAATGATCTGTCAAAATAGAAGGAGAATCTTCAACAATGTCGGCACAAATTGAGGGAAAACATGAGTGTTTCCGTCCCGAATAGAGTTGACTGTACTCTCACGGCTTACAAACCAGACGCTTCCCCGGATCCCTCTCTTTATTTTGTTACAAAGTGGGACAATGCTTGAATACTTCGATGGAGAAGCCGATCGTGACAGTGTATTTCTATAGATAAATTTTATATCTTTACTAGTCGTGCCCCACGGTTTCACATGCGTCTTCCTGTTATCCCGCAGGAACCTTTTTCCGAGATAAGAAGTAGAAGCTATCTCCATACCAAATTTCATTAAGATCGGTTCAGTGGCTTAGGCGTGAAAAGGTCACTAACAAAAAAAAACACACAAACAAATAAACAAGAGTAACGGTACTTTCGCATATGTAATATCAGTAAAGATGGATTTGGTTTCTTGGGTCTTAGAATTTTGTGGTGCATTGAAGTGTTTTTTTACCAGCAGGAACCTAACTCAGTTGTGTTGTCGATCGATTGTCGACTAGCAATGAATAATCGATAAGTAAAACTAAAATCGATAGTTTGGCAACACTAAACTCAAGTGAGACAGGAAATTCAAGTGTTACACCTAGCAACCCAAAATAATAAACGAAATCTACCAATCAACATCATAATCCGTCTGTAGGTATTCCCAACAATGAGTGCCGCTAAACCTCTTTGGCGAAATGGGCTTAAAAGCTGAATACTTGCATCTACCCCAGCTGGAGCGGGTATGGACAGAATCCACCCCACCAGAGCATTATTTCAGTGGAGTCCCCAGTAATTTTGAGGCATTTCAGACGCTCGTCTGACAGTTACTCGACGCGAAATGGAATTTGTTCACTGAAACTCGCACACTAGTACTGTTGTTGTACCTGTGGGTATACACTAGTGATGTAACGAGACGATTAATTTACTCGAGTAGAAACTCGAGTGAAACTGACTCGCCCGGTCCTTGAAACTCGCAGCGCCATGAGAGTTACATGTTGATCTGCATTCGATTTTCAATGGGAGGTTTTCTGAGAGGGTATTAAAAAGAATTGTTCCAAAAAGTCCGATAGATGGCGTTGGCAATACGTGGATTAAAGAAGTACCCCTAAGCAAAATAGATTTAAAAAAAGCACTGAATTTATTCAATCTGTCGTGCTTGATTTTATATCTCCCTCTTCTAGCTTGCATTGTAAGTTATATTGCCGCGTAATGTGACAAAAAGTGACCTTTGGCTGGTGGCAAATTACAAATACCTTTTTGCTGCAAAAGAAAACTGTTAGGTTAACATTGAACAATTGCGAAAAAAGCACCATGTTTTACCAGCGCCATCTACCCATGGATTTGAGCAACATTTCTCCAACTCCCAGAAAATCTCCCAGGCTTTTTTGGCGGCAATTGAACTGTCAACATAGAAATTATGTTTTTATTTCCAAAACATGTGTTTCTTCGAGCGATAATGTGTAATATTGGTAGATTATTAACCATTATGTGTTCGTTAATGTGTACGAGTGTGGGAAATTGAAATAAAGTTGTAAAAATGACATTTCTAGTTGCTCCAAAAAAGTCCGTGTAAAGTGCCACTACTTTACTTAAATACTATTCTTATCCCATCATCTTATCATCATCATCATCGTTTATACTTGATTCAACTCTTTGAGTTTGAAATATTTTATACTTGACACTGGCAAATACACTAATCGTGTGACGCCATCACAAAACAAAAAAAAAACTACCATTCGTCGCGCGCATGTCTGAATAATGACAGAACAAGTCAATTTCACTCGAGTTATGCAGTTGACTTGTTATTCGTTTAACTCGAGTAAAGTTACTTGACTCGTGATATCACTGGTTCACAAATACTAATTAACACTATGCGCTTGATATTCCAGAGTGAAATTTAAAGTGGATACTGCCGCTTTGGACTACCTTTTTGTTTTTGTGTAAACTGAGGCGGGCAATGGTGCATGAATATCGTTCGACAAGGTTTCAGTTAGCGCGTCAGGATTTCGGATTTTACAAAGCCGATGTTTAAACGGCGACCGACCGATGTGGCAAATAGCCGATTGAGAGACGGAAAGCGCTACGTGACAAATAATTTGGGGCGATAGTGTATGTGTTACATATGGTATGTGTTTGTGTGGGTCAGTGTATAGGGGTACATATATACGAGTACATAATTATTGTGTAAGAAATTCTAATCACAATGCGAAAATTTGCGAGTGAGTGAGTATGCATGTTAGTTACTTTTTCACGCTGAAATGGCACAACGGATTTAAGTGAAATTCAGAATGGAGATAGCTCAGATAAACACATAAGCTTTTTTTATCCTGAAAAAGAAGTTCAGCGGAATATGGGAAAATTGCGAGTGCAATCGTGGAGCCCATCTATTTATTTATTTATCGAACTAGTCACATATAACTTTGTAAGTTACTAGTTGCACCCCATGGTTATACTTTTGATTATTTAGTAAATAATCAAAGGGTTATACTTACAGTTTTCCCGTTTATCTCTTTCTCTTTCACTGCGTTGAGCGATGACAAATACAAACATCATATCCTGCTAATATTATAAATGCGAAAGTTTGTGTATGTGTGTGTGCGTGTGAATGTTTGTTACCACGTATCACCGTAATTACTAAATCGATTTTCATGAAATTTAAAATGGAGATAGCTCATACTCTGGATTAACACATACTTTTTGTCCCGGAGGTTTCTGCGGGATAAAGGGAAGACTCGGGTGAAACCACGGGGTGCAACTAGTTTATAATATTAGTAGGATAGGTGCGTGACCGAGAGGATTCGAACTCGGTGTCGGCGCTCTGTAAGGCGCGCGCGTTACCGGCCAACATTACTTGCTAGTTGCTAATAACATTATATTCATCTTGCCAGTGGTGAATCCTTTATTGTTCTTCAAAGTTCGCAAGGTCTGTTTTCAGGGCGGTCAAGATCCGTTGTGCATACTGCCTCCTTGAATAATGAACTGAGAGCGGAGGCGCTGGCCCTGACCTGATGTAGTAGGGCACTGGGGGAGTCCTTGTGTTGTTCTATCTAGAGCTCAGGTCTCTATACTGATGGTAGGAAGATGTTTTGTTTAATAAACATCGTGTTACATATAATAAGGCCAAAGTGAGGGTATTCCACACATCAAGACAAACAAAAATAATTACAAAACAAATATTGAAATGGTCAGTGTTCTATGAAATAACAGAGTTCAGAACTAGAGTTCAAAATAGTCAGCTATCTTAGGGCTGTGTCTGGTACATTTCTGGAAGAAACTTTGCGAAGCATTTCAAGTATAGAATTTTTTAAAATATTTTGTATGTAAATTTAACTTTGTTCGCCTTGATGTGTGGAATACAATTCGGCCTTATAGGGCTTTATGTTACACGTTGAACGAACTAGCTGTGCCTGGCTAGCTAAGAGAGAAAACAAGACGAAAAGAATCAAGTAAATAATCTGTCGTTAAGCGCCTACTTAAGAGCCAGTTCTCAATCAAGGTATAGCGTGACGCCACCTTAGACCACAGCGTCACTTAACATTGGTACACTGTATTAAATAAATATAAAAATAAACAAATGGGCTACTTTTTTGGCGGAGCGCATTCGTGTGGCAGTATCGCTCTCTCTTTCTACCTAAAGTTTATGAAAGAGACAGCCACGTAAGCTGACATAAAGAGAAGACAGTATAACTTTTCTATCTCTTATTAAGTACATACTTCCACAAGTGTCATAACCGTTAACTATCCTGCGACTTATAGGTCATTATTTTGAGTCTAAAGCTCGTAAAAGTCAAGACTTCACGTTAAAGTTCTAATAATATAACTTTATTGTCACTTTCCTTGGACATGACTTTTTAAAGCGATGTTGGCTCAGCTTCTAGCCGAGACGCATCTACAATAGTTAACGGTAATAGAAAACTAAAAGAAAATTTATGGGAGACATTTAACGTTAAGTCACGTGGTCAAAGCAAACGTCTGCAATGACGATGGCTACATTCCATACAAAATGGTAGCCATGCATTGTAACAAGCTCAAACAAAACGTCCCAAGGCGTTAACGATTGTAGGAAAGAAACGTTTGATTCTTGGCTAGGCTTGGTAGTTCATGGGTTGGAAACCTGCAATTGACTTGAGCATAATTTGGTAAAGCACATCGTCATGAAATCATAGCTTGGTGGTAGGGTATGTTTAAGTGCTCGCCTGGCTAGCTAATTTGCCACCAAGCATCTATCGGTGTGTTCCGGCAACCACACAGAAGATTCTGTTCCCAGTTCAGTTGTACGTTAACGTCACTTAACATCAGGTAACTTAAGTTCAAACGCTAAGACGTTTCTTCTAACGAAATGCTCAACGACAACATTGTCACTTAACATCAGGTAACTTAAGTTCAAACGCTAAGACGTTTCTTCTAACGAAATGCTCAACGACAACATTGTCACTTAACATCAGGTAACTTAAGTTCAAACGCTAAGATGTTTCTTGTAACAAAAATAATCTGTATGGCCTATTCTATTTCTTATTGTTAATAGGTTAGCATTTAGCCAGATTATTACCTATTGATAAGTGAAGACGTGTTGGATGATAGAACATGCTTGCCTAGTAGATACCTATTCACTATCGACTTGAAGACTCCCAAATTATACTTACCGGTAAACAAGACCACTGGCAGGGTGTTTCACTCCTTCGCCGTTCATCGTGTATTGAGACACGAATTCTGTCAGCAATACAATCAGTGAAACAAACCGCATGGAACAACTAGTCCTCTCCAAAGCAAGCAAGTCCTCAGCACACAGACGACGAGCTAAGGAGTTTTACAAACAGACTTCCCCCCCTCCCCCCACCTTCAAGGGGATAACTTTGTAAATACGACGCCTTATTCGCAACCATCGAGCAAATTTTAATAAAGGTGAATTGGTTTAGATCTTTTGCTCGTAGAATAATTTTAAGACATATTTTGTGGTCATGTAAAACGAAATCTTTTATTATAAAACATCAGACTATTTACATGATAAAACAGCTTGGAATTATGGTGAACTCTTGTTCCAATTCAATTAGTTATTAATAAAAAGAAATTGTTATGTTATCGCGCCCCAAAATTACCTGATAGGCATACTTTGGGTTATTTTTTTCCCAGTATAGCTATTTTGTAATTGATCGCAATATTAGGTTTAATCCTACAATATAAACATATTTTTGTCTATGACTCTGAAAAGCAGAGCAAAAAAAAACAAGTTTGATTAACTTTTTAGTTTATTTTTAATTACAAATCGCGTATATTTTACTTGTATCCAGCACCATCAATGATAACGTTATAGAAGCCGACTACAAAAGTCATTCATAACTATGTAATTTAAACGGATTAATTCAGAAATTTCGTTTCCTCATTGCGCTTGCAAGTCTTGCAGCAATGTGTGATATAAGTGATCTGTCACTGATGTATTAACGGAGTTTCGAGTCCAGTATTTCGCTTCCATAAAGCTTCATCGATGGTGTAAACTTAGTACGTCTTCTTAGTAGTAGGTGATTCAGTGAAGGCTTGAACTTTGTCACCGGGAGGTAGGGATGTGTGTTTGTATTGGAAACGAGCGGTGGGCCCGAATGTGGCGGTCTCGTTAGTGCTCAACTTAAACTGGAATTAAGGTAAATATATTTTTCTCAAACAGGCTTGGAAATAAGAGCATTATTTTGACAACCTTCTTCGAGGTAAATTAAAATTGCTGCACTGGACAAATATATGAAAGCAGCGGCCGGCAAAAGTTGTATGAAAATCCATATCTGTCGTGTTTTTTTAAAAATGGAACGACTTTTACTGCGAAACATGGCTACCAAGGAGATAACTTATCAAAGGTTTTATTTAAAATCCGAACCGGCTTGCACAAAGTAACCTGTTTGATGAAAAAAAAAACAAATGATCAGTTTAACGCGGGGAAAATTTTTGCTGTTCGTTGTCCGTCATTGATTTCGAAAAGTGATTGTATTTGACAAAATGAGTTCAAGTGAAGACAATGAGTAAAGTGTGATGAACTTGCTTTAACTTACTTTAACACCACCTGAAATTCATGAGTTGTCAAGAGTCGTAATAGAAAACTTGTTACTCACAAAGTTGAAAGAAAAAGGTTCAGCCCAAGTACTATAGCTTTGATTTCGGCGCATTATTTGTTGGCCGCAACTAGGCATTGATGGACTCACGTATGTGGGCTTCGCCTTCGCCTCGGCCCACATTTACACGCTCGACCATCAAGTCCTTTGTAGCTGTCCACGGCAGTAATGTACTATTATCTTCCCGAGCCCTAACATCGTAGCCTCGTAAAGCACTCGTAGCCTCGTAACACCGTAGCTCACGTAGCCCGTAGCACAGTTTGTAGCCACGTAGGCGATTCCGCCCCGGGCATGGCAAGCAAATTAACTTAATATTAGGTTACCTTACCTAGTGACGTAGGGGTTGAATAATAAGGTTGGATGTTACTTCTTAATATAATTATATTTTGTGCTTGAAAAATAAATTTACTGTCGAGTTAAAACTTGTGAAAGGAAAAATAAAGCTACATTTTGTTTGGTTTTTGAAATTTTGAAAAATGTTTGAGTACGTGAGCCGTAGTCCCAAAGATATAGAACCACCACGCCACCTCGTCTTAAGTTTTTAGGGTTCCCTACCCAAAGAGTAAAACGGGATCCTATAGCTGTGACTCCGCTGTTCGTCCGTCTGTCACCAGGCTGTATCTTATGAACCGTGATAGTCAGACAGTTGACATTTTCACAGATGATGTATTTCTGTTGCCGCTATAACAACAAATATTAAAAAAACAGAATACAACAAAATTTAAGTAAGGCTCACATGATTTTTTTGCCGTTTCATAATAAAAATAGCTGAACCCTGCGGTTTTACCCGCGTGGACGACAGTTTATCGCAATAAAAAGTATTTTATGTCCTTCCTCAGGGTTCCAACTATCTCCGTACCAAATTTAATTTAAATCGGTTCAGTAGTTTAGGTGTGAAAGCGACACAGTCAGACAGAGTTACTTTCGCATTTATAAGATTAATAAGTAGGGAGTAGAGATGGTACGGAACCCTACGTGCGTGAGTCCAGCTCCCACTAGGCTGGTTTTTTAATATAATGAGATGTATTAAATGTATATTGATGTATTACAAATTAAAATAGCGATAGTGGCCGAACGGTTAGACGTGCGACTTACAAGACGCCGACACTGAGTTCGAATCCTCTCGGCCCTGCACCTATGACTTGATAAGTTATGTGCGGATTTGCCATCGCTCAAAATGGTGGAGGAAAACATCGTGAGGAAACCGGCATGCCCAAGAACTGCAACATTCAAGGGCATGCGACATCCACCATCCCGCACTGGGCCAGCATGGTAGATTACAGCCCATACTCTCGCTCTGAGAGAAAGCCAGAGTCCCAGCAGTGGGAACGTGAACGGCTGATAATGATGATGATGATTACATATTGTACTAAATTTTCTATTTAATCTCTTTTCTTCTCCTTTCTTCCATAACTATTCTCTTCTCTTATCTTCTCTTCTATAACTCATTATGTATAGTCGGACCTCGAACGTCCGCCCCACACGAGGTCTCTCTCCAGCAGTAAGCACGCCTAACTAATAGCCTGGACTGGGCTCTATTACTCAGCGCGCTCGCTCGAGATAATGACCTGAGGCTTCTAGGGTCTCTACCTATCATAGAACACATTATATACCGGAAGGGTATATTAGCGACCCGCCCTGTCTGAATATGTTTAGGCAAATATAAATAAAACGGAGCTTAAGGTATTACCTGCCGGGCGTTTCTTGTCGGCTGTTTTGCCGGTGTAAAGAGGTTGAAACATACGTAGCTAGCTTTAGGTTTGTCGTTTTAAAGTGGTCGCATGTTGTAGTTTAGAATTTAGAATCAAATTTAATTTATCAATGAGGAAGAAGATACAACATGTGATGACTTTTAAAATCCAAACTTAAAACTAGCTACGCAAGTACCTTTTACGCCGGCATAAAAACCGGCAAACGGCCTTCAGGTAATTTTCTGGGCGCGATACATTTACAATTTGATTTTTATCTGTCGCCGTGCACCTATCGGTGTGTTCCGGCAGCCTCACTTGAGAGCCAGTGCCCAAATCAGATGTAGCGTGGCGCCATCTTCGACCACATTGTCACTTAACATCAGGTGACGTGTGGTCAAACGCTACCCTGTAAAAAGTAAAAAAAAAAAAAAAATTACCAAGCTTTTTTGTCATCTAAGTAATCTGATAGTTTTTAATAAGCTTTTCTAACCAAATTTCGTTTTATATGGACTTGAAACTTTGCTATCAACAAGTCTTAAATTTCACTCGGTATTTTGTCAAACAACATTTTTCTAGCAACCCATTTCTGGCGCGATCACATTTACAATTTCATTTTATCCGCCAGTACACTATGTAACCCGACTGTAATATACTCGTATCTAAAGCTGTATTCCGTATGCATGAATCCAGCCACTTTGAAACCGTGGAATTGCCTTGCAAAGTTACCGCGCAACTTCGAACAAGTTCCTGCTTTGAAACACCCACCGTTCTTACCTACTCTGATGTGGAGTCACTTTAAGTTTTTCAATGCGGTTAATGCTCGATTATGCCAATCACTAGACCGGAAATGTTTTGTAAGATCTTCGTGTAATGAAACTCCAATATGTTCCAAGTGTTCAGTTTTAATAATATACTCTTCCTCATGCAAGCAGCTATTTCCAGTAATTATAATATTTTAATCTTTCCTTGCGCTCTGAAAAAACCTCCCGTCATTACGCGTGACAAAATCTAGTAGGCCACTTTCTTTCTTTTTTTTAAAGTCCCCAGTTCGGCTTTTTGGACTATGGCTTGTTACATTCTTGGAAAATTCCTAAATGTATGGTTACATTTCATAAAACCGTGACACTCGGAGGAGGTTACATAAAGAGTTTATATTGGTACAAGATTATTGGAAATAATAATCCAATAAATTGTGAGTACAAAGAGCAATAAACAACTTTTTCACCTCACAAGCTCGGAAAGAGTCCGTTTATCATTCGAAATCTGAGTGCAAAAGCGCATTTTGCGCGCTAGCGTGGAAAGTATTTTTAAAATTCGAACCTTTCTATTCAATCATTTTCCATACCGCCATGCGTGCAACAATACTTACTTCATGTCAGTGTGCCAACTTTTTTTTTGGAATAATCGCACTGGCCAGCACGACTATTGCATGAAAAAAACAAACGTATTTTATCTGTTTTTCTTGCATCTAACATTTTCCTCGCTGTAGTGAGGTGAAAAGTTGTGTGTTTCGCTCGGCTGCAAAGTTATTCTGCGTCTCGTATCTTTGAAACCCTCACTACGCTCAGGATTCTATATTTGAACCACTCGCTTCGCTCATGGTTCAATCCTAGAATCCTTCCCTTGCTCAGGTTTCAATACAAGTACTCGCGCCAAAATACAACTTTGCAGCCTTGCATAACAAATAACTATTATTCTACGATTTTTATCAATTTCAAATACAGGGTGGTGATGTGTTTTGAAGCAATATGTGAAGAAGACGGATGAGAGGAAACTCCATGCAGCGGAGATGAGAATGTTGAGATGGATGTGTGGAGTGACGAGAATAGATAAAATAAGGAATGAGTATATTAGAGGAAGTATGAAAGTAGCACCAGTGACAGATAAGTTGAAAGGGAATCGTTTGGCTTGGTATGGACATGTTATGAGGAGGGATGATAATCATATTACAAAAAAAGTGATGGATATGAATGTTGATGGATGGAAGGGAAGAGGAAGACCAAAGAAAAGATGGATGGATTGTGTGAGGGTTGATATGAATGAAAGGGGAGTGAATGAAGCGATGACGGCTGATAGGGGAGAGTGGAAGAAGAAAACATGCTGCGCCGACCCCAAATAAATGGGACCAGGGCAAGAAGAAGAATGATAGCATATGAAAGATATGATGATAATATCGCAATTTTCGGGTATACCTTTATGGCAAACTAGTTGCGCCCCGCGGTTTCACCCGCGTCTTCCAGTTGTCAAACATTCACACACACAAACTTTCGCATTTAGTAGGATAATATGTTCCAGTACAGCTGTATGATTTTTTTATAGATATATGTCTCGTAACGTTTAAACAACGGAATAATAACAAAGAAACGTTCTTTATCTCGATTCAGCTTTATACTTTATCTTGTTAGCAATACAGAAAAGAAATTGATTAAAGCAATTTGTTAAGATTCATCTAAACAGTAATTATTCATTCATTCAAGCGTGAATGGAATCCAGCTGTAATTTAATGTCCCGTCAAACATTATCAATTCAGGTATTAATTGATCCTTCGTCTCTTAGGATTAGCGTCTTGAGACACAGTGCAGGTTCGAGTAGAAGGTAAACTACAATCGTCTTAGTGAATCCTTCAAGATGTGTGTGAAAATAGTTTTAAAGGGTTGGCAACGATTCGGCAATGCCCCTAGTATTGCAAAAGAAATTTATTGTTAGGTTTCAAAAATACCATTGTAATATAAGTATGTGAACAAAATATCACAGTCACGTTATTTATTTTGATTTTGTCCACTTTGTCAATAACACTTCAGTAAACAAATCCTACTGTTCTCCGCATACTGTGTCGCGCAGGGTTGCCGCGTCAGCGAATAATTATTCGCGCTGAATATTGATGAGGCGTCGTTCGATGGCTCGATGGCATATTTTACGGACAGCCCTTGAAAAATTGGACTGATAACATCTTTAGAATTTGCTTAATTTATTTAAACACGGAGGATGTATGCGCGCGTCGGGAGTTTGGACCAAAAATCGAAGCTTTTTATGCCTTACAGGGTAGAATTAAACCACATGGAACCTGATGTTAAGTGACGATGAAGCCGAAGGTGGCGTCACGCTACACCCGGATTAGGAACTGGCTTCTAAATGAAGCAGCTGAAACACGCTGATAGGTGCTTGGTGTCAGTATGTTTATAATCTTTTACATGTTTCTTTTACTACTGACAGGGTAGCTTTTGACAACAAATCACCTGATGTTAAGTGATGTTGCTACGCTACACCTGGATTGGCTCTCAAGTGAGACTGCCGGAGCACACCGATAGGTGCTTGGCCAAAGATTCTTGACTTTAGGGTAGTAGCTAGTCAAATGAGCGCTAGAAAATGCCCTGCCACACAAAGATCTATCCTTTTGAACGTTAACGATCTAAACTTTTTCTTTGCTCTCGAGTGTAGTTGGTAATGAACCAAGTGGCACCCCAGTACAGCCACGATATCGTAATTAGGTTTGACATAATTATTTAAGTCATATATTATGATGGAAGAAGCCTTGGCTCCTGAAATACAGTTTTCATATTTTTCCATGGAGATGGCGCTTCTGCAGCCAGTACTCGGTGGTGTAGGCTGAACTATATCGAGTCGCATTTACATTACAAAAGCATAGTTAATAGGGCTTCAAGATGAAGAGTACTTCTCAAAGTGCCAGTTACATATCGGTAAAACACCAAAGGAAATGTTATATACATGGTTATTACATTCGCTATATCCTGAAACGTTATCATTGTTGAAGTTTTATAGTGATCACACTGTATCCTATTAAATAAATATATTTTTTGACTTTTATACTGCTTACGAAAAGTAGCTACACTTTAGATGAATTGTTTACGGACAAATTCATAATTAATCTAAAGTAAAACTACCTTTCAAACTAAATACTCGTAATACAAGTACATAATTTAATAAACTGCTTCTAGTTCTATTATGAGAGTTTTACAAATATTATCACCACTCATAAAAAAAAAATAACACTCAACTTCATAAATTTTAGTGAAAATATTTTAATGAGTTTTGAAAAATTTAATGAAACACTCCAATTGCCTCCAATATGGATGTTAGCACTAATTACAAAATAATGTTTAATCTTACTTTTATGTTAGTTTGTATTATTAGGACATCGAAAAACATATTTTTGTATTTAAATATAACTTAATAATTTAAATAAAAATGATTTTAAATGCTATGTTTATAATCTTTTGTCACGTGACTGCAAACACCAAAAAGAGCTTCTTACGTCACTAACCACTCAGGCGATTTGTGCTTCGATGGTTGCCCGCGCGTCGGTAGCCGCGGGTCGGCGTCGGGGGTCGGCGCGGTGGTATGGTTACGAATCGCGACCATCGTGTTTTTGGGTCAGTGACGTCATGTCAGTCACGTGACAGTTGTTAGTGTTTTGGCGGAAAAATTCATAATTACTCTAATTTTGTATATTTTCTCATCGAAAATACTAATAATTTTAAATTAAATATTTTTTTTATGGTAAACAAGAGTCAATCTTTAAAATAAAAGCAATTCCAAAAAATGGTTAACGTCCCTATTGACCGATCACCGTCTTTATAGGTAGACAGAGTTTCCCGTTATTGTTGTGATTTGATATGTTATGATCTTAGAAACATAACGATTTGAGGTCATATCTTTTTCATAACGTAGGTGGGTACTAAGAAAGGACCTTTCGTAATTTCTCTCCTACAATATCAACTACCACGCAGGTAGCCGCGGGGCGTCGCTAGAACATAATATCATTTAAGAAAACCTTAGCAAAAGCTTGAACAGAAATAGTAAATACTTTGATTTTGACTTTTTGGACTTTTTACCATTAGAACCCCACCTTCCACAGACGTAGCTAGCAACGTGAGTATTATTTTATTATTGTTAAATGGTAGCGTTTGACCACAATTCAACTGATGGTAAGTGATGATGTAGTCGAATCTGGTGTCACGCTACACCTGGACTTGGAACTAGCTCTCAAGTGGGGCTGCCGGAATACATTGATAGGTGATAGGCGACAGATTCTTAACTTGAAGCCAGACGAGCATTTACAAATGTCGTACCACAAAGCTATGGTTTAAGCTGTCAAAAAACTTCACATTGTTTAGATATACCAACTGTCATTTTGACGTCCTAGGTTAGTTACTAGAATAACGCTCAAGTGATAATCCAAATTAAGATAGCCTCAAATTAAGCTCGAAACTTAACGAACTTAAAAAACATATCTCATACATAAATAGATAGAAATATCCAAGACTCAGTACCTACCAAATATTCGTGCTCAATACACATATATTTGCCCTTACCGAGATTCGAACCCGAGATCGCTACCTTCGTAGGCAGGGTCACTACCAACTCGGCTACCGCCGATATATTATAGTGTTTCATTAGATTTTAGTAATCATCTAATGGAACTTTTACGCAGTATTTTCTTCATAAGTTAATTAGTTATTAATTAATAAAAGTGCTTCTTAATAACTAGGAGCTTATAGAAAGGTTGGGAGCATAAGCTTCATGAATACGCCGAATAAGGGATTTTCGGTTTTCGTGTAAAGCTGAAAGCACTTTGGATATGAGTAAGTTACTATGCGACTATGAATTATAAGACTTTGCAAATCATTCGAATGACTAACCTGAAATTTGAACAAATAATAGCTCAGTGGTAGTGACGTAAGCTTGTGACCTGTTCGGTCGCGGGTTTGAATCCTTTAATGAGCTTGAGCTTTCGGTGAAGGAAAACATCCCCTCCTACTATTTCCATGGAAATCCTATCAATATTATAAACGTGAATGTTTGTAAGTATGGATGGATTGATGGATGTTTGTTACTCTTTCACGCAAAAACTACTGAAGGGATCCGAATGAAATTTGGAATGGAGATAGTTTATACCCTGAATTAACACATAGGCTACTTCTTATCCCGGAAAAAGGTTCCTGCAGGATGACGGGATGACGCAGGTGAGACCGCAGGTGGGTCCGCAGTCGCAACTAGTACAAAATAAAAAATGGGACAGTAGATAGATAGATAGATAGATTACGCTTTATTGTTTCAGCACAATAACAGAAAAATATAACAACATGAAAGGAGAGATCTTAGAGCTAGTGTTACAATGGGCGGTCTTATCGCTTAGAGTGATTTCTACTAGACAACCACAGATACAGACAGAAGGTTAGGTTAGGGGTTTTCTTTAATATTTTTATACAGTTGTCTTCGGATTAGGCTAGTATTTCTTTCCCAGTATTTCTCCTAATATAAATTCGTAATAAAGTTTATTTTTGAGACTGTTATTGAAATTTTGTCCCCAAGGAACGTGTACTGGTGTACGGTCAGATGACTTTAACCTCATATATAAAAGTGTGTGAAGGAACTCAAGTGGCGTTGACAAATGCTAACAATCTCTAGCAGATGACGGGACTGTGGGAAACATTTTTCTTGCCGTTGCTCTAGATATAGCTTATTTACTGACTCAATATGTTGCTGCTCAGTGAAAAGGTTTAGAAAAATGTTTTTTTTTCCACAAAGTGATGTGGAAATTTTTTGATTTATTATTTATGGCTTCTCACGATTACCTACTGCATTTAGTCAGTATAAAATATTAATGGTGATGATGATGACGATGAGATGATGTGACCTAGCTCCAAGCCGGGTCAAGAAAAAGGTAATCTCGGGTCGCAGCTAGTTAGTATAATACTATAATATTATAATGCGAAAGTTTGTGTGTGTGTGTGAATGATTGTTACCACGAATTGCCTGTTCTTTTGCCGGCGTGAGGTGGTTGGAACAAGTGTAGCAAGTTCTAAGTTTGACGTTTTAAAGTGATCACTGTATTTTATCCAACAAAATGTATTTTATTTATTATGATTTAATTAATTAATTATCACAATTTCGTATATAAAAATATCAACAAACGAACAGCGCAACTGAAAACTTCAAGCTGCGCAAATATGGGTCCCTATATGGAGGGTACATATTTATGTCGCACGGGTTGGTAACTTGGGGTCCCCGGGGACCTGCTAACGACAGCTCCGGGGACTTGGGGAACGTTTAGTGAAGGTTAAACATTTAGTATTCGTTTAGTCGTGGTAAAAGATTTAGTATGCCACGTGTCGATGCCACAAGCCCTTTGGAACGTTTTCCTCAATCAAAGCAGTTTTAGATATTTATATGTAAACTATATGCGCCCTGCAGTTTCATCCGCGTCTTCCCGTTATCTCGCAGGAACCTTTTTCCGGGATGAAAAGCAGTATATGTTTTAATCCAGGGTATAAGGTATGTCCATTCCAAATTTCACTTGCGTGAAAGAGTAACATACATCCATACTCAAAAACTTTCACGGTTATAATACAAGTAGGAATTTTACGGGTTGCTACATACATATATAATTATATACATTACAAAGAAAAATTCACTTTTGCGTTTATCCCAAATTTTCTAATGTCCTTATTTGACTTTCAAAAATCTTCCTTCATACTAACCTTTTCCTGACAATTACTAATTAGACTAAGTCTAATACGCATTTGAGAATTCAAGTATGATCGCAACTTTTGTTGTTGACTGTACAAAGATACAAAGATATTAAAGGAAACAACATAAATGGATTATTTCTGAGAAGAATGAAACACAATTCGCTGAACAAACCAACTTTAAAACAGTTGAGATGCTTGAGAGCGAGAGGTCCAAACAATTCACCTCCGGAACTGTTATCAAATTCTAAGACTTCTTTCAAAAATAACTTCGCAGATTGTTCACGTTTCATTTTCTAAAGAATTGAATGGAAAAGTCTTGTGCTATTGTAACCAGTTCTAAGAAGATTTCTGTAAGTTAGACATATAATTAAAAACAAATATTGTATATATTCCAACCTCCTTACGCCGCGCCGGCAAAAGAACAGGCAAGAAACGCCCGGCAGGTAATTTTTTTTGCGGGACCACATTGACAATTTTATTCATATTACTAATTGATTGAATTGGAGCAAGTTCACAACATACAATCCCAAGCTATTTTTGTCATCTAAATAGTCCGATATTTTGTAATAAGCTAATAAGATTTCTCTTGGTTGACTGTGCACATTGGGATATAGAAACATGAACATTAACGAGTTACGGGATTACAATCATAACAGCCTTAAGCGGTATTAGGTAACATAATTTGAGAGGAATGAAAAAAAAACTATTACGGAATATTATTATTAATAAGTGTGATATATTGGTATGTACTAGGAACAGTTTGGTAACCTATTGATACCAAACTCAATAAATACAAGATCAAAAAGCGCCGAACATCGCCGTAATGTTAATGTACAAAGAACCGCCCGCCCCGAGACAGACCTCTAACGAGAAGGGAACACGTGTAGCGTCTGTGAGTGTAATCACTTTTTTTGAGGTCAAGGTCATTGTTCGTCTCCACACACACCACCTCACCTGCGCCCCGCGGTTTCACCCACGTAGACTAAACTTTATCGCAATAAAAAAAATTAAAAAAAATGTTTTTTGTACTTTTCCAGGGTTTGAACTATCTTCACAGCTAATTTCTTCAAAATATTCTTTTTTTTACTTATTTAATGTTAAGTGACGATGTGGTCAAAGGTAGTGTCACGCTACACCTGGATTGGGAACTGGCTCTCAAGTGAAACTGCCGGAACACACCAACAGATGCTTGGCAACTGATTCGTAACTTGAGGTTGGTAGCTAGCCAGGCGAGCACTAGAAAATGCCCTACCACCAAGCTTTGGTTTCATCACGATGTTTTCCTTCAACGAAAGCTTAATCTCACTGTAGGATTTGAACCCATGGCCTAGCTGACGTCACTACCACAGCGCCATCATCGCTTTAAAGTCGAAATGCCAGTCCCGGTAGAATCGAGTCCGACGTTGTAAGAAGAGATAATCCTAAATTTCAATGTAATCATGAAATATTGCGCTGAATTAAGTCCCGTAATGGGCCATCTTCCTTCCGGGAGAGAAACGAGGGCGGGATACAAGACGCGGCTCGGGGTTGACGCGAAGTGAAACCGTGACTTGTATAAATGTACATCACAGTACATTTATCACTCTGTTATATATATTTGGGTCATATTTTAAGATCATAATCGAAGAGCGACGCCTTGCAACGCGCCGATACGGAGTTCGAATCCTCCTCTCACCTATGTATGTGGATTTACCATCGCTCGAAGCGGTGAAAGGAAACTTCGTGAGGAAAACAGCGTGTCCAAGAACCGCAAAATTCAAAGGCATGCGACATCTACCAACCCGCACTGGGCCCGCGTGTACTCAATCTCTGAGAGGAGGCATGCGTCCCAGCAGTAGGACAGTAACAAGCTGATGATGATCATGATGTTGATCACAGTTTATAAATATGCGAAAGTTTGTTTGTTTGTGTGTGTTATACCTACTTCATAACGCCGGAACGGCACAACTGATTTGAGTGAAGTTTGAAATAGAGATAGCTTATATCCTGGATTAACACACTACCTTATTACATTTTATCGGGATAAACTGTACACGCGGGTGAAACCCAGGGGCACAGCTAGTAGTAGTAGTATAATATCCTACTACAATATTATATATGCGAAAGTTTGTGTGTGACCGTAACTACTACACCGATTTTGTTGAAATTTGGAATGAAGATAGCTAATACCCTGGAATAACATACAGTTTTTTTTTATCTCGGAAAAAGCTTCCGGCGGGATAACGGGCAGACGCAGGTGAAACCGCGGGGCGCATCTAGTGTTTCTATAATGAAAGTTTAATAATGTAGATATTCATTGCATTAAATTCAACGTCTAACATTGTGTCTTATTTGTATTGTCCGGGTCAATAGGCTAGATAAGCCATGCTAAGCTCATCACAGCGTATTTGATGAGCTTTTGCATCGTAAATCGGTGATGGCGGCGGCCATTGTGTCGGTGTGGGCCATTCCCGGCCATTACGACGCAGTTTGACGCTCTATTACCTTGGGGTGGGGTCTTATGATCAGCGGGCTATTTAAATAAGGGTTCTATCTTATATGATCCATTCATTAGATCCATTATGGATTTACTGAGATTTTCTTCTCTTATTTTCCAACTAGATCCTTCTTCTTAAACCGTTAATGTTATTTATCATATGATACACCTACTTTTAGTCGGTACAAATGGATCTAAGGAGAATATTTTTCTCATTAGATCTATTGATATGCTCGAGCATGGTTCTATGTAGATATTTAAGAAATTCATTTAGTTTTATACGTACCTATGCATATTACAGGACCATTAACACATATGCTACTTTAAAAACATATTTGACCCCAAATATGTTTTTAAATTAGACTATGTGTTAATCCAGGGTATAAGCTATCTTCATTCCAAATTTCATTCAGATCCTTCAGTAGTTTTTGCGACATCCATCCATAGTCACAAACTTTCACATTTATAATATTAGTAGGATAGGATAGAAGCGGGGCGGAGAGGATTCAAACTTGCTATCAGCGCCTTGTAATGTGCACGCGTTACCGTTCGGCCACATTCGCTGCTTTTGAGTTACGGAACCCTAAAAATCAACATAAAGCCGACACACCCGTCCATGGTGGATGGATGGCCTACTTTCCCGTCCATTAAGCCAAATTCATTGAGAGCTCAATTACAGGCTCGCTCCATCGACGGCTAGCCATTGTAATTCGATTCCGCGTACACCGACGCGCGTATGGAATATTTGGCGGGATGCCAGATTAGTTGGTACAGTGAACGGACAAAGTTGCAGTGGCTCCTCAAAGGGCATAGTCGCCTGAACGGTAGGCTCACCGCGTATCTCAGTGTGGTGTTTTAACGCCTTGTTTAGTGTTTTGTTCAGATTAGGGATTAAACCCATACACGTGACGCATTTTTCACCAACCTTTTACCCCCTCCCTCCCCACCTCGTCCCTCTCCCCTGTCTGTGACCGCTAAGACCCCTCCTCTAGTTTTCACGTAGTAAGTAATTCGTAAATATGGTTTAAAATCATTTACGCAGATGAAAAGTTTAAAATTTAGTACTCGTATTGTGTCTCATATACATTTTTGTCTTTATTATAGAGGTTGGAACAGGCGTACCTACTTTTAAGTTTGACGTTTCAAAGTGACTCCACTAAATTAAATATGTTTTAATTTGTATTTATTCGTTGCTTTGATCGGTTACAGCCAGCCGGACTAGCCACACCAAGAACGAAAGCTTTCAAAAGCTTTTACAAAACACGAACTGAAAGCTGTAAATCTGCAATGCAAAGTGGCACCTAAACGAATAGAGCCAACACGTAGAGTGCAAATAGCGCGCGCTAATACTCTACAAAGCCTATCGGCGGCACTTGGCTGTCGTGCTAATCTCTTGCTCTACCTAAGCTCTACCTATGGCTCTATGACAGGCTAGATCGTAGAGCTAGGAAAAATGATAGAATTAAGGTGGCAATAAAGATAGAGATAATGTATTGTCAAACATGGGTAAATAAGGTGTTAATTTTAATTGTTCAATATGTTTTATTACTTTCTACGAATTTTTAATTACTATTATTATCATTCTGGTTGTTTGTTATTTTAATTAACTAATTTTAGTTTTACCGTTTTTTTATTTTTTACAATATGTTTTGATTCTGTTATATGTTATTCGCCGCCATATTGTACATGCGGTCTGCATCTATAACTGCAATGGCATTTATTTCAATACAGCCATGATTTTTCACTTTTTTAAATTATATTAATGTACATTGTGTTGATACTCAAATAAATAAATTTTAGTAGGTATAACGCACATGTAATAATAAAGGCCTAAATTGGCGTACAAATTTATAAGTTGCATGCAAAAAAAAAAAATTAATAACATAAAATAAAAAGATTAGATAGAAAACACATCAATTCATTAGGTAGACAACTAGACACAGTTAAATCAGTTACACACACACTATAACAATAAGATTAAATATAAAAAAATTTAAGTGTGATGTCATTTAAAAGAAATTGAAAATTATTGCAAAGTAAAAGTCATGTTAATAAAATTAAATAAGACTCTAGAAAGCTCTACCTACGCTCTACATACGACATATCTTCTTCTAATAGACAAAAATCTCGTGGCTTAATGTTTGTTTTCGAACATCGTCGATACGGCTTGAACGATTTTCATGATTTTCTTTGTGTATATTTGGTAAGTTTGAGCTTAGCACTTTTATTAGCTTGACTTGTAACTAACTAACTAATTTATACCCCTAGGCGAAATGGATGGTCTGCTCCAGATATTTTTTTGATTGCGACAAAAAGTAGTCCACGCGGGTGGAACCGTGGGAAACAGCTAGTTTTATTATAAGGCTATGTAAGGAAAGACAGGTGAAGGTCATTCACATAACAATAAATACGACATATATCCAAAAACATCCTCAAATAAGGTTAAGGAAAACGCAGTCGAAGCCGCGGGCGGTTCTCGTATACTCATTAGACGTGATATCCCGTGAAATGTACCGTACACGTGCCGTTTTTCCGATAAAAGTGTGATTCGGTGAAATTCGACATCATAACCGGGTTATACCCGGTTGTAGCCGCGTGGGCGGGAGGAGCGGGTAACGTCACCACTTCACGCCACTGTCGGTAGCTTCGGATTATATAGCTCTTTTATAACGACAACTCCTGTATAAAGTACGATGGGTGGACGCGACAAAATACAAATCGTAACAACAACAATCGTAACTATCGTTCTATTCATTCATTGGGGTTCCGTATCTCAAAAGGAAAAACGGAAGCGAGGATGGCTCAGTGGTAGTGACGTCGACTTACAAACCTTTTTTTTATACTTACAGGGTAGCGTTTGACCACAAGTCACAGACAGATAGACAAAGTTATCCTATAAAGGTTCTATTATTTTACTACTTACTGGAATTATATAGCTAATTGGCTTTGGCCGTCTAATATAATGTAATAATAGATAAATAAATAATTAATTTTGAGGTACGGAATCCAAATAGGAAAAAGTGAGGCTTACCATCACGCGAAAGACTTTCTCGTCTCACCCCTCAGTTGTATAATATAAAAACATCCGTAGAATGTAACCCAGTTTACATTTGAAGCGGGTATAATGAGCACGTCGCGGTGAGGCGCGCTCCATTCATCTCGCCACGTGTCCGATCGGCAGATACCACTTATCATTTCGGAGGCTGGGCGGGCGGGCCGGAAATGTACAATAGACGATTTGGGCGGAGGCTCTTTTGAGCTCCTTACAAAATCTACTACATTTGCCTTTTATTTTTAGCCACAAAAATATAAGAAAGGATAAGAATAACATATTATACAAAAATACTTTATAAAACAAAATACCATCCTTGGCAACGGTAAATGAAAACACCGTGATGCTAACGGGAAATGCCGTTAAATAGCGCGATGATTGATGTTTGGCATAAGTGTGGCCACGACGTTTGACAACGGCATTCACATTGTCGTTTGACGTTAGCCGATAACTCAAGTGCAATCACGTTGACCGTTCAAGTGTAGCCACTCACATAATTAAAGAAAAAAAAATTAATGCTATATTTATCGCGATGATAGGTATTGACATTTCCCTTGACGTTGACCTTAGTGTGGCTCCAGCACGAGGAAACCGGCATATCCAAGAACCACAACATTCAAGGGCATGCGACATCTACCTACCCGCAGGGCCCATACTCTCTCTCTGAGAGAAGGCCAGAGTCCCAGCAGTGGGAACGTAAAGGCTGATTATGATGAGGGTAGAGAAGAGCAACAGCACATCCATTAGTCATACCCGTGTTTGTACTTCCTTAGGGTTGTCTCGCCTGAGTAATGGTAGACTGTTGAAACCTTATTGCACGGCCTTACTACTTACCACGATCACTGATGTACTGGTTTACTCACCTGTGAACAAACAAACAATATGATTTTACTAAAAATATTACTGGTGTTTCACTCGCATGAACAACAAAAAACAAAAAAAATCGATTCTCGATTTTCGAGTGTCTGACATGGATTTACGGGATGGATTCATTGTTAAAAACATTTTTCGGAACCGAAAAAATACGATTTTCCGATTTATTAAAAGTCATAGGTCAAAGGCCAACAACATGTAATCACTTCAAAACGTCAAACATAAAACTAGCAACGCCTATTTTTCCATGTGGTAAATGCATTTACAACCTCTTTACACCGGCAAAAGAACAGGCAAGAAACGCCTAGAAGGTGGTTTTTTGGTGCGATCACATATACAATTTTATTTTTTCTACTAGCAGTTAACCGCGGTTTTACCCGCATAGACTACAGTTTATTGCAATAAAAAGTATCCTGTGTCTTTACCCAGGGTTCAAACTACATCCATGCCAAATAACATACTGATCGGTTTTATAGTTTTTAAGTCTATTTGGAACAAACAAACAATCAAATCTTTGCTCGTATATTTGTATAGACGTATAGTATAAAAGATGATACTCGATTAAGCCACAGTTACAACAGCCACAGTAATCAATCTTAGAACAAAATATGCCAGCGGTGGCGAGAATTCATTTCAATTAGTAAAGTTCTAGCGGGGTGGCCAGCGGACTAATAGTGTTCAAAGTTGCTTTAAAGCTACCTTTTATGCATCTGCTTTTCTTACTAGCATGTGTTTTACGTACTTTTTAATGGCATGCGTAAAACGATGACGCGCGCGACCGATAAATAATCGCTAGGATGCGAAGACTAGCCGCAGCCACCCCTGGCTGGCGGCTTGCCTGGCTTTGAGGGTACCTACACAAAATTGCGATGAGAATCTGATCGCAAGTTCTTGTGGTGCATTCTTGCGAGCTTGCAAATATTTGTGATGCGATGCGAATTCGCAGTTTTCTGAAGCCCTAAATGCTTTTCTTTGTTACTGCGAGTGCGAGTCTGCGATTGTTGCGACGCGCGACTGACAGACGATAGAGAGAGACGTGCGATAGCAATAGCATTATTTGCGTGCCACGATATCATTTGCTGTTCGATATGTATCACGGTGCTTTTTGATGCTTTGTGAAATATTAACCACCACTGTGACAGCCGGCGCGCTCTCTGCATCGCGTTCTCAATATTCTCATGATTTATCACCTTACCATTTAAACTACACTTTGAAGAAAACTTTGGATCACTTTTTCAATTGGAATTTGACAAATAAACGTAGCGGTTGGGAGAATAACTTCTTCATATTCGCTTCTTCTTCTTTCTTTAGGAATAAAAATCGATTGCTGTTCGTTAGTGTCGCTTCAACTTAAAAACGGCTTGGCCGATTTGAATTGTTTTGTTCGTTTTAATAAATCAGCTGCACATTGTTTGTGGGAAGTGTGACCGTATCTATGCCTCCCGGATTAGCTTACTTAGCCATGGCCCATGGCAGATGCTTGTCGGATACTACCTTATATCATCTCTTGTAGATGGTAGCAGGACAATGGTGATGATGGTTTAAAAATAAGAAAAACTTAAGAATTAAATAATTAGTTATTTAACATAACGAACTTTCGATATGGACACCGGTTGAACTGCGCCTAGTACTGGCTAGCACTCGTTACAAAATTAACAGATGATCTTTTCGATTTTTCCTTTCTTTTCCTAAGGCGAACAAAACTAAACAAAAAAAAAAACAAACCGGTCTTAGCTGTTTTTGAGTTTTACGAGGACTAAAAAAACAGCAATTGATTTTTATATACATGTAAATTTAATTTCAAATAGTTTCACCTAATACATACTCCACCCTTCAAGGCGTGAAACCAATTTGCAGCCCATTTTCCGAACGCACAAAAACAGTGAGGCGGAACAATCTCCGCTGTAAACGTATTTCCGGTGCCATTTCTGCTTCCGGCGGCGGCGGCGGAAACACGCGTCTCAGAGTGTTTGCACAGGAGGGCCAGTTTACTGTAGGGCTCATGTTGATTCGATATATAAAGCTTGCCATCGTTTGCGACTTCGCCGCAGGCGCATTGACAATCTAATTGGCGGACTACATTAAAATATATCTATACTAGCTGTTCCCCGCGGTTCCACCCCCGTGGACTACAATTTATCGCAATAAAAGGTAGTCTATACCCTTTTTCAGGCTCTAGACTCTCTGTACCAATTTTCATTTAAATTGGTTTGGTAGGCGTGGAAGCATGACAGATCGATAGACTGACAGGCAGAGTTACTTATGCATTTATAATATTAGTAGGAATATAGAGCCTACGTAGAAATATATCTATACTCTATATCAAAATAAAACTAGTATAATTTTTAACAGAATAAAACTGACTTCAGTTTCCCCTTGATTTCTCTGGGATACCATCATTAGATCCTGGTTTTCTTATTACGGTACCTTCCTTGGAATATCTCCTTTCCAACAAGGAACATCGAAATCTAAATATATATATAACTCAAAGGTAGACTGACTGACATAGTGATCTATCAACGCACAGCCCAAACCATTGGACGGATCGGGCTGAAATTTAGCATGCAGGTAGATTTTATGACGTAGGCATCCACTAAGAAAGTATTTTGATTAGTTCTATTCCCAAGAGGATAAAATAGGGAATGAAAGTTTGTATGAAACTTTGTCAATTTTAAACCGATCGGGCTGAGACTTTGCATGCATAAATCTGTAGCTCACGCGGGTGAAACCGCGGGGAACAGATAGTCGATTCATAAACGACGAAGTTATCTGCGTACACATAAAAAATAAATACAGTCGAAATGAGAAATCTCATTATTTGAAGTCTGTTAAAAAGTAATGAAGAGTCACAACAGATTGGTGAGACGCCAAGCGAGCAGCAATCATTCCTCTAAACTTCATCACTCTTAGGGCTGAACAAATGATTCTCACCCAAGTAAATCACTATTAGGACGTACTGATTCAGTCGGAGCGGCAAACGAGTCAAGTAACGACGCCGGCGACAATCTACTTGGGCCCCTTGACCCGTCCTTTCAGGCGAGCCTTTAATTTGAACGGAACGACACAGTTTTTTTCCCTTTTCCAAGACTTCTAGTTATTGTCTCGCTCAATCACGCTCTATAGAAGGAGAGCTGGAGGTCTTAAATTTAAAGGAATCCTACTAACATCTTCTTCTCTCTCTTTTAAAAATATAAAATCTCGTGTCACAGTGTTTGTTATCGAACAACTCCGAAACGGCTTGACCGATTTTTGTGAGTATTTGGTAGGTCTGAAAATAGGTCGCAGGCTATTTTTTAAGTGTTGCAAGTTAACGAAAAATGAGATGACTGGCTGTTTTATCAGCTTAATGTAATATGTGGAAGAAATGTAGGCCATCGGGAGGTCCAAAAAAAGTCCTCAATACCTTTTTCCTATTTTAAACATCTCTCACATGTAACAGTTTAAAAAAACTTTCATTTGTCCCAAATACCATAAAAAAGCACTTTCTATTTTTCCTGAATTTTCCAAATCTCCGATGAAATTTCCAAAAAAATTGTGTCCTGACTTTTACTACCACAAAAAATTGTTTCATCAAGTCGTTTTCAAGTAATGATCTCTCATACAAATTGTTTTTTTTATTGCAAAAATTGCTACGTCATCTCCTGACCTGCAGCCATGAGACGTTGCCAGGCCACAGGCAGCTTCCGAGACAGCCCAGGGGGAGCAGGTTGAGAGGGGGACGTTGAATCAACTACTGCCTAATTGGCTTTTTGTAACGCCTAGTCGTAACGGCGCAGGACAGATGTTTCGCAAGAACTCTACTTACTACTGATTAGTTTTTGTTGATGTACTACAGTTACAGCTGCAGTTTATGGCAAGAAAATATATAAAAGTTCACAAAAATCCTATAGAAAAACGAAATTTTTAGTTATTTCTAAATATCTCTATTATCCGGTACATTAAAAAAATCTTTCATACAAACCTTGTCCTGAGAATCACTAAATAGTTTAAAGCAAAGTCGCTTCGCGCTGTCTGACCCTATGTATGCTTAGATCTTTTAAGCGCAACGGATTTTACCGCAGTTTTCAGCAATAGATAAAAGGATTCGGAAGAAGGTTTATATGTATAATACAAACATATTATTACAGTACAGAAGAGCCAAAAAATTCTAAAATTTGTAAAACACTGCCTTATATTACAAATCAACAAATCTACATTGCATCCGTGCGAAGTCAGAATAAAACAAAAAAATAGTTATCAAATTTGGCGCAGTCGTTCTGGAGCTATGCGTGTAGTGCTTACATACATTTCGGTGATTCAATTTTAATTATATAATATAGTTTTTCTATTGACAGACAGCGGGCTGTATGAAGCACATTGAGTAGATTGGCATGGTAGGTAAACGAGTTTGATTCCCGCTGGAAGCACAGAGGCCATTAGTGGTCATCTATCTAAGTAGCGATCGCAGATTACGTTACTTATCCTAGTTGAAAAACTAGGCAAGTTCCACGAACGCTTCAATGTTTCACAATATTTCACAACATAAACAGTGTTTGGTGCAAACAAACAATTTTCATTTACAACAAAGAGATGCTGCGTCTCTGCGGCCGTCACACAATATTAATTATCTTTACAATTAATCATGAAATTGTACCCAATTCATAATTACTACAAAATGTTCGACCCAAATACTGAAATAATTGTGAATTCGTTCAACAGTGGAATGCAATCCATTGTGACTTCGTTCATTCATTTTGTTCACTCATTGCGCTCTGAAGTGTGAAAGAGATATTTTTTAAATTATTTTTAATATCGAAAGCCTTTCAATATGATTGTGAACTAGTTGATTGAATTTTTATTTTTTGTACAGTCTTACGTCTTTTTTTGGTCATGTAAAATCGTAGTTCGAAAAAAGGTTGTTGAAAAAATCAATCAAACTCATTTTTAGTTTTGTAGATGTACTGTGATTTACTGGGTGTACAGTGTGGTTACAGGGTCACCTTTGGTTACAGAGCCACCGTGGTTACAGAAGGTGGTGGTAGGTGTGTTCACCGCAGAGGATGGATGGCGAATGAGAAACTGCTTTTCCGATCTCTTTCTTTATTGCAATTGTCCTGCTTATATACTAAATCTTAGGCGGTAATAATAATAATAAAAACATACCTCGCTCCCTTACCGCATAGAGACAAAAATGAGTCATCGGTCACGAGGTGCAGTTGTGTATAACCTAACCTTTATCTTTACCTTATGGAGACATAAATGAGTCATCAGACGTGTGGTTCATGTGTAGCTAATATTACCTCAATATTTACCGTAAAGAGAGCACTTACTGAATAAACAATACATTTCTATTATTCTTAATTCCTAATATTACATTGCTTTCGAGTTTGTCTAACCTACCTATCTTACCTAACTGTCGGTTAAATAAATGTACACAATAAGTTTATTGATATAACTAATTACATAAAATCTAAAATTACTATATAAAAACAATGCGTGGGCGTGTCACTAAAGTTTATTCGATTCGAAAATAATCAGAAATCGATATTTTAAACTTCGATTTCGTTGTTAACATAAAGTCCATCAGTCACTATGTTCTCAACTTCGTCGGTAACAGCGAAAGTTTCATCCAATATTGTGAATAGAGGACACATTTTAAAATACCAGACTAAAGGGAGGAAATTCCTCGTGTAACTCATTATTCTATGCATAGAAACCCTGTGGTACACCGCGTTGTTCGCCGCAGGTCGTGCGACGAGCGCAAAAGGTTCAAAAACCCTATATTTTAGGATTCTATATACGCGACCATGTAGACAATTTTCAGGGAAATGGACGTATAAGTGAGAAAATTATCATTTCACTTGACAAAAAATTCCATCGATATTTTTCACTCGGTAGTTATCGATACTTTATTTCACTTTCCCATCCCTATCTTCGCTCACAGTTGACATATCATCAGTTAAGATAATGTTCCAACGCTGGCCTACGCCCTAAGGAAAATAAATTTCTAGATGACGTCAATCTTTTTAATCTCAATCTTTTCCAAAGAGATTTTCGTTTCTTCAAATTAAAGACCGACGAGGCTTCGTTCCGCCGGCGGCTATAGTTAATTTCGTACATTAAAATGCTTTCTCTAGCGAGTTTCACTTTATATTAAGGCCAGGTTAAGCCGAGATACTAGGAGGTTTTTTTGCCTCACCTAGTAACAAAAACCGGCTAAGTCCGAGTTGGACTCGCGTACCGTGGGTTCAGTAGAAACTAGTTTTATTCTTGTCCTTTTTTACTTGTACTTACATAATTTTGTTTTCGGTTTTCAGACTTTTTCTCTTACATTTGCTGTATAACACTGCTTCATGCAAATTTCATGATTCTAGGTCAGCGGGAGATTACAAATCACTAAATATACGCGGTATATATAAATACGGCCGTTTACAATAACCGATCTATCCACGGTTTGCCCTACTGGTGATAGCAATTTGACATAAGCTTCATAGAAGTAATGTCAAATTTATACGTCAGCGTTTTTACGGGCCAACCGTGGATAGATCGGTTAATGGGAACGGCCGATAAACGATCATATCTTTTGATCGCGTTGGATTTACAATTTTTTTTTTTCCAAAATTGCTAAAAAAAACCGTGGACCAAAAAAGTTTGGTTAAAACTTTTTATCTCAACACGTTTTTTAGAAAAACGATCTTGACAGACAGATAGACAAGAAAACGATCCTATAAGAGTTCCGTTTTTTGTTTTGAGGTATGGAACCCTAAAAAAACAGTTTATTTTGGGCGCTTTTTAAAGATCAGTTTACACCCCGCTCCCAGTCGACGCTCAAATAACCAAATTCCTGTTGGTCCAACGGCAACAAAATTGAAATGCCCTTCGCTGGCAGCATGGATTAAAAAACTAACGCCCTGTTTTATTTTTGCCGGAAGCGATTGAATTTTTTGGAGAACTAATACCGTTTTCAATTTGTTTCGTTTCGTGGTTATCTCAATAGTTGGGTATGGAATGCTACATTTCAATTTGCTGCTTCGCCCGTAGCCATCCCATTGTCAAAGTCAAAGTTAAATCTTTTTTTATTCAATAGGATACATTGTGATTACTTTAAAACGTCAAACTTAAAACTAGCTATGTTTTTTTTTTATCCTAGCCACCGTATTTTGTAGGGGCGGGAAGGGTTCTCTGTATCAGTCTACCAACCCGCCCCGACGGAGAAGCCCGGAACTCCTACATTCTGCTTGAACAACTTGTCTAGTCGATTACGAAGAGATTAACATGCTCTGCGGTCAATACTAGTGGTTTTTACAACTGAGCGCTTCCGCGCTTCGGAGATCACGATAAGCCGTCGGTCCCGGTTGTTGTCGTAGGAAAACAGTTGTGAGGCTATGTCAGAGGTCTTGGGTGGTCTGAAAACTCAGAAACATGGACTGGCCACCAGCTTTTCCGACACCCTGCACTGGAGCTGCGTGGTGGGTTATGGCCCATTATCTCTCTCTCTATCTCTCTCTCTCTCTAAGAGAAGGCCTGAGTCCCAGCAGTGGGAACGTAATGATAATGATGAGTACAGATTTCCTTCAGTAATGGCAATAGAATAACAAACTAACCCTGCAACCAATGCTGGGTGCCTATAATACATTGGCAAATAAACGATTTGATTGATTGATATGTATTATATTAGACGACGACTTGCGCCGAGTGGCTGCCAGTAGTTGGATGATAAGAGCCGAAGACCGGGCTCAGTGGCGTACCGCGGGAGAAGCCTATATCCAGCAGTGGACTGATACAGGCCGATGATGATGATGAATACATATGAGGTTAGAATTTGAGCACAAGTCAATGTTGTCGAAGGTGTCGCCTAGATTGAGGTCACGTCGTATTCTTCCATCTTATTCTTTTTCGATTATTCGCAAGTGATGTGGGGTGGCCGTCAGGGCAGACGGCATGTAATTATATCCGCGTGTCACCTCCCATCAATCAATTACTGGTAACTGGTGGTCGGTCCGCCTGCCGCGCCCACCTCGCCTTTCACATTACACCCTGGTCAGCGGGAGGTCAGGGAGTGTTCGTCACATTGTTGCTGCCAAATGGAACAAGATGGCGCTGTCAAATGAGCCACATATTTATACATCGCGGTGACGATATTTTCCTCGATGACAAGGGATTCACTAATAAAAAAAACCTCTATCGTTATAGTTGTGTTAGTTAAGTGATCAGAGAGTCAACAGTAGACGCCTTCTCATACGACGGGTTCCCTATATTTTATTGAAACTTGCAACATGGGTTGTCTTATAATTGAAAACTGTACAGTGTACAGTCAGCGACAAAAGTAGCTGGTCATACTCGATTTTCTAAATGTGTTTTACATCAGTAATATTTGCGTTTATTTTAACATGTTACATGGTAGCGTTTGACCACAACATAACACCCCCGATGTTAAGTGATGGTTCAGTCAAAGGTTAGTGTTTAAGATGATAAAGACAATCGGAAAATTTGTTTTTGTTCAGCTACTTTTGTCGCTGACTGTACCTACATCGACAGGTCAGGTAATAATCAAACCCAGGACCTACATGCTGCAAACCAACGTCACTTCCACTGAGCCATGAATGCTTCAAAGTCATTATTTTAAAACACGTGTGCGGAAATTTACTTTTTTAAAGCGGGTCTTTTGAAACAATGTTTTGAAATGAAATCATTGTTTGTGGCCCATGATACCGCATTGGTTGCATAGCTACGTCACTGGCGTTAGATTGCCCAATGTCCGTCTAGTCATTTAAGCCCACCGTTTCTGCGCGTGACTGCGAAAGGGCCTAATTTGACAGCTCATGTGGGCGCTATCAGATGACCTGCCAACATGTGCTCTGACCCGGAGATAGGCAAGGCTTACCTAACGCTCGGCTTACATGTACCCGGGTAAACGAGTAAGACAGAACCAGCAACATTTTACTGTGTAGATAGAAATATAAATAAAGTTTTATTGTTTCACCACAAAAATCCTAATTAAATTTTTCTTAAATTCCGACTATCAATCTCGATAAAATCGCCTTTTAATTAAAATAAAAACACAATTAAAATCTGTTCATCCGTTTGGAAGCTGCAATGCCACAGACACACGTTAAACTTATTACACATCTCTTCTTCGTGGTAGGTTAAAAATAACATGGTATAACCTAACCGAACCCAAAATTTAAGGTAATAAAAAAGCCTCTTATTAATCTAAATAAATATAACTCAATGGTGACTGACTGACTGACATCGTGATCTATCAACGCACAGCCCAAACCACTGGACGGATCGAGCTGAAATTTGGCATGCAGGTAGATGTTATGACGTTAGCATCCGCTAAGAAAGAATTTTTATTAATTCTACCCCCAAGAGGATAAAATAGGGGATGAAAGTTTGTATGAAACTTCGTCAATTTTAAACCGATCGGGCTGAGACTTTGCATGCATAAAGCTGTAGCCCACGCGGGTGAAACAGCTAGTAGTTAATAACACCTCTATCATTCGCCTTTCAAATAAAAAACAAAACTACATCAAAATCGGTTCAGCTCGGTTGGAAAGCTACGATGCCACATCCTACTAATATTTTTTTGAGTATAAACGCTAACACTACATGCCTCGTAGCATTCGTAGCATTCGTAGCACCCCTCGTAGCACCTCGTGTACTCACCGAGGTGCTACGACACCGGTAATCGCCGCCATTTTCTCGACGATGGTACGGTTTATCGGCAGTTACAACGTATAAGTGCTACGACGGAATGCATTACGTGAATGCGATCGGGAAAGCGCAGTGTTCAGACGAGACCACATAAACATACGGCCTTAATCTAGGCGATGCACTGCGGTGGCAGTGGGTTGGTTGCTGTAAGCTTGCTATTGAATTTAGGTAGATTGTTGTTTCCATGCTAAACTGACCCTTATTGCATCCTACTTATATTATAGAGATGAAGAGCGATGGTGGCCGAACGTTAACGCGTGCGACTTACAAGGCGCCAACACCGAGTTCGAATCCTCTCGGCCCCGCACCTATGTCTTAATAAGTTATGTGCGGATTTGCCATCGCTCGAAACGATGAAGGAAAACATCGTGAGGAAACCGGCATGTCCAAGAACTGCAACATTCAAGGGCATGCGACATCTACCAACCCGCACTGGGCCAGCGTGGTAGATTACAACCCATACACTCTCGCTGAGAGAAGGTCAGAGTCCCAGCAGTGGGGACGTGAAAAGCTGATGATGATGATGAATATTGAATATACGTGAAAGTTTGTGAGTATGGATGAATGGATGGATGTTACTCTTTCACGCAAAAACTACTAAATGGATCGGAATGAAATTTAGAATGGAGATAGCTTATACTTTGGATTAACACATAGGCTACTTTTTATCCCGGAAATAAGGTTCCTGCGGGATAACGGGAAGACGCAGATGAAACCGCGGGGTGCAACTACAGTTAGAAATAAATCATCACGATAAAACCTTAGCTTATTGTATGTAGCAATTCATCGCTGTAACATATAATGATAAAAAAATGACAAAAGAAAATGCCTCACAAACGAGTTTTCAAAAACGTTTCTTGCTCGTAATAAACGCTACGCGCCGTAGCACCTCGTAGCACCTCGGCTGCTCACCCTCGCGTAGCTGCCGATAATTGCCGATACTCACTCGATGTGGAAAGCTTCTCTCTACACAGATTAGAATGTAGTTAAAACAAAGTGACGCGGTAGCCGAGTTGGTAGTATCCCTGCCTGCGAAGCTAGCGGTCCCGGGTTCGAATCCCGGTTTGGGCAAATATATGAGTGATGAGCAAATATATTTGTACCTGAGTCTTGGATATTTCTATCTATATAAGTATTTATTTCTCTATATAAGTATGTATATCGTTGTCTAGTACCCATAACACAAGTTTCGAGCTTAATTTGGGGTTAGCTCAATTTGAGTGTCTCCCCCCTTGAACGCCACCATGAACGGCTATAAGCCATTCGCATCAATCGGCTCCCTGCAACTCTTACAATGTCCCCGCTCCACCTAGTGGGGGGCCCACCTACAGAACGTGTTCCGGTTCGTGGTCGCCACTCGAGAACCTTTCTTCCCCATTGGTTATCGGTAAACATATTGCTGGATTTGAATTTGAACACACAAGATACTAGCACGAAACAGGCTTATCGACTGTTACATATGAAAAAGTAATTTGTATAAAAAAGATCACTTTTGACCGCATCGTCACTCAACAGCACACGACTTGTGGCCAAACGCTACCGCTGTAAGAAATAAAAGAAAGAGAAAAAAGGAAGATTAGAAGCGATAATGGCTCATTGGTAGTGACGTCGGTTTGCGATCCGCAGGTCATGGGTTCGTATCCTACAATGAGCTTGAGCTTTCGTGAACATCGTGATGAAACCATAGCTTGGTGGTAGGGCATTTCCAAGTGCTCGCCTGGCTAGCTACCACTCTCAAGTAAAGAATCAGTCGCTAAATACCTCTTGGTGTGTTCCGGCAGCCTCACTTGAGAGCCAGTTCCCAGTCCAGGTGTAGCGTGGCGCCATCTTCGACCACATCGTCACTTAACATCAGGTGACTTGTGATCAAACGCTACCCTGTAAGTAGTAAAAAAACAAACATAAATGTACTGCTTGCGAATCACAGGTTGGGAACCACCGACTACAGTATCTAGAGGCGCAGATTAAATATTAATTACTAAGTTACTTAGACTAGCTTTGACTCGACGGGATTTGTTACTTATTAAACACATCCCGCACCCTTTCCGTCTCGTACTTGGAACGACCTTTGACACTAAAATTGGTCACTACGAGCCTTGATGAAGTGGTGTTTGGGGTTTACTCGAAAATTGCGAAGAATGAGTTGCGACCGACCCGATAGTTGGGTGGTAGTTGAAAAACTAAAACTCTAGCCCTTACATCTTTTCTCTTCTACCACTGATGAAAGCAAAGGGGTGTCAACATGTCATTGTGATCACTTTAAAACGTCAAATTTAAATCTAGCTACGTCTGATCTAGCCTTCCTACGCCGGCAAAAGAACAGGCAGAAACGCCCGGCAGGTCATGCTATTTTTTGTAATATTTGTGGGAGTATTGACCTAATCCTAAAAACTCTTTGACTTTTTTCTGAGTGACTTTTATCAGGCCGCGTTTCTAACTTAATATGTAAAAACTAAAAGTAAATTTGATTATCTAGCATAATTGCCTATCTCACTGACTATGCAGTGAGTAATGGATTTTGAGAAGTTTTGGCATTCAGTCCGATAAAAAGAAATGGCCTAACTTACCTGAAAACGGGTTGAAATCAATCTGATCTATACCTTAATAAAAGGCTTTGTTCAGAGTGACTTATAGACTGACTAGTCTATCAGTCGAACGATCAACATGCATCGTAAGCCTTTGGTCGTAGAAACTTGAAATTTGAGAGGCGGCTTCTTTTGCTATTGCTGTTTCGTTTCAGTTAATAATAGCGGCCCGCCCCGGCTTCACTCGGGTAGGTACTGTAGATAGGTATAAGACATGAATGCATACAAAAATCCTATAAGAAAATAGTACTTTTAGGTATTTCCCAAATTGTTCAATGGCCTGGTGGATGTTCCAAAAATAAACATACAAACTTTGCCCAGACAGTTACACACAAAACAAAACAAAAGCCGTTTCTTAGTTTGTGGGAGACTTGTCATTGATTTTTTTTTATTTTATAACAAAGAAGAAGGAGAAGATAAATGGCGTAATTAAACTAAATAAATAAAAGATTAGTCTACAAGATGCTTCGAAAAATTGTAAATTCCTACGAGTGCAGCAAGTTTTGTCGTTACAACAGCCAGCCCACCAAGGACCACACCAACCCAGTCGCCTTGGAACCATGTACAACCAGCTGCAAGACTTAGACATACGTAATACTATTAAGGAACCTAAAACTAAGAGACCTACAATGTTAGGCATTGAAATTTGAACCATACCAACTACAGACCTTACCCTGAGAGTCCCCACGTACCGTATTTACTCGTATATACATGCCGGCACATGATGGCTAATGTCCAGTTAGCGTGCCCGGCGAGTATCACACTGATATCGGATACTCTCGCGCCTACTCGCTTACATTACATATTGTACATTACTAATAATCACTATAGTAATATTATAAACGTGAAAGTTTGTGTATGGATGTTTGTTAATCTTTCACACAAAAACCACTGTACAGATTTAAGTGAAATTTGGAATGGAGATAGCATAAACTTTGGATTAACACATATTATGCTACTTTATATCCTGGAAAATGTTTCCTGCGAACTATCTACGCCCCATAGTTACACCTGCTATTTTTCTGATGTTCCGCAGAAATATAAGCTATTTCAATTTCAAATTCATCCAAATCCGATCAGCCGTTACGGCGTAAAGAAGTAACAGACGTACTAAGACACAAAATTGGAATTTTGAAATATTAGGTGTGATAGTTTTAATATAATTTCAACAAACTTATTGATTTATTATTGCATTATTATGTAAATTGTCACTTATAGGTATGTCATGATAATATTGTTGCCAATATTATTTCAGATGCAGGTGTAGCGCGGCGCCAGCTTCGACCACATCAACGCTTACAATCAAGTGAGATGTGATCACACTTTACCGTGACAGAAGTAAAATAATACTTACTTATTTATCTTATCACATATATTATCATTCTAGTAAATAATCATCGCATACGTAAATATTATATCATATATTTCATAATATTAACTTCTATTAAAAAAGAGTGGTAAAACAATGGTACGCGCAGTAGCAGTGGAGGCCAGCAAAATGATGAAACTGATGAAGCTCATTCGTAACACTAGGCGTACGAAAAGCACAAAAAGCGCACACACAAAACATGGGATGGGATAGTTAGAGAGACATACATACATTTCTCATGTACTGATCAAAGGTCCTCACCGCTGTTCGTCCGAGCAGCAGCGCATCCATCTCGCTCTCCGGCAGCGGCACCACCGCCACCGTGGGAGTGGGCCCACCCTTGGGTAAATCCATTTTTAACACCCGCAAAAATACACTTTTTGTCACTTACACCTTTTTTGTTTTCACGAAAATTCCCAATTTATCACTTATGCCATTTTTACTAATGTGAGTCGATATCGTTTTTGACAGTAAAAGTTTTTGCTATTATTTTTAGTTAGTTCAATTTTACTTAGTCAAGTGTTATTTTAGAATGTAAAGGCGAGTTTTTGGTTTGTGTACGTCACTGTTTTACGAAAAGCTGAACTCACAAAGTTTACTCAAAAGAAATTAAGTTTTGTCGCAGCACAAATAAAACTTAAAATAGCTTGCCGTTCCCAAAAGTTCTGACTGTTGTAAATCACACCATAATGTCTTAAAAACAGGGTTTACTTTCCGATATCACAACGTACCTCGCACCGTATAATTTAGAATTATATCCACTAATTAAATTATTTTCTGCCCACTGTTTCAGTTATCTCTCGTGAAAAATGTTTCTCGCTTCTCGATTCGCGAAAGAGATAGCGTTGAAATTTAAGTGTTTATAAGATATTCACTTATCATTTAGCCGACGACATTAATTTTATTTCCAACTTTTTCTTTATTTCACTGATTTATTCATTTTATTGTGATATGTTATTTGTATTGCTGTAGACACAAGCGTCGTAACTCCAACTATCCACGTTGTCGCTTTCTATAAATAAAGTCAAAAGTAAGCCAGCTGTACTTGGGTTTATATCTCTCCGAGTAAGTTTTGATACTTTAAGCACTTCTAAATCACTTCGATAAATCGTCTTGATCCGTTCTATCTTGATCCCACAAGCGTCAGTCTTTACTCCACTCCTTGATTTATGACTATTGGTTCAGGATTTATTGTAAAAATATACTTTGGACCATCTTTTTAATGGAAATCTGTAGAATTAGAAATGTATGTACTGTGTTTGTTTTGAAAATAATGTGTTTATAGACCTACCTTATTATGAACTATAGTTTGGTGGTAGCCTAGGAATTTTCTAGTGTTCATGTGGCTAGCTACCATCCTCAATATGTCCCGAACCACCAATCAGTGTGTTCCAGCAGCCCCACAAGAAAGCCAGTTTCCAATCCAAGTGAAGCGTGGCCCCACCTTCGACCACATCGTCACTTAACATCAGGTGACTAGTGGTCAAACGCTCTGTAAGATGCAAACGAAAATTGTTAAAACTAAATTGCGTCATAAAAATAGAGTCCATAATCGGGTCGACGTTTCCACTTCAAATTAAAGTTGCTTATTTAAATAACGGCCAGGGATGTGCCAAAATACTGGAGCACCTAAGTATATCGATACTTTTAATCGATGACGAGTATTTTTGTATTCGATACTTTTCTATCATAGTGAATTACTGTCAATCGTTTTGTTACTGTCAATATGCTCTGAAAATGTATAAACAAGTTTAGCAAATCAGAAAATAACTGTTTTTTTTTTGGGATTTCCTTTAAAACATGAATATCATAACACATCAACAGTACTCGATACATTTGTTTCGATGCCTATACCGATACTGATGCTTCCGTTACGATTATTACTCATGAACAGTATCAATACTCATGTTTCGACGCCTCATCCCTAATAACGGCACACTCCACTGGACACTTTCCCATTTTCCTCTCAAGTTTAATTTGTGAAATGCTGTGAAAGCACCCGGCACGTGTGGTCTAGTCAGATATGGGTAAACAGTGTGGGACCCTGTCGCAGTAGCAAATAACTTTTATTTCGAGATACGAGAAAAAAAGGGCTGAACAGAATCCAATTAAATATCATTGAGGGTTTTTGTTAGTTAGACATGGTTTTAAATCGTCATCAGATAATATCATATTGTTCTGTTGAAATAAATTGTACGAACCGACAAATGATGTATAGGACAAATCTTATATTATAGAGTTGCCTTCCAAACTAATGAACTGATTTATACAATTCTTACACTGAAAGTAAGATAAATTATCTCGGAGTATCATAAGCTATATTTCAACAAAAATACTACATACCGGGCCTTTCTTACTTGCTCTTTTGTCAGTGGCGTAGCTAGTTTTAAATTTGACTTTTTTAAGTGTACATTCTTTAATTACATTTGAACGGTTTTGGGAAAACTTCTGTTAGTCAAAATCATTTCCTTTCCTCGTCAAAACGAGGCAGATCGCGCCAGTTCATCGTTCTGTCATCTTCAAATATTGATCTTATTAACTCTCACCCTATAAGACTTTATCAAATCCAGTGTTAACCAACAAAACGTCGGTAGTTACACCAACGGCCGTACTTCCCTCCCCCTCCGTTGATTACGACAAGGTACTACGTTGTCTGGTACGAGGGGCCCGCCCGCCACCGCGGCCACCGCGGCGAGTGGTCAGCATTCATTACCGTGTTTATAGGCACATAAACTGAGCACACGCTGTCAAACTTGGAAAAAAGCCTTTTTATACCAGGTTTGACCGCGTTGCGCCTGATGGTGGGCGATGACGCGGGCGTAAGTTCGTAAACGTCGGTTACGGTTTATATACCTATGATTAAGTAATCAAGAAGATGGCTGCTGAAAAATCACGCGGGCGAGGCTCTAATTGACTTGAAAGGATATGAAAAAAGTTGTTACAGCTTATCTCTGAAACGGCAGGACCATTTTTGACGATACTCTCACTCGCAGATAACTAAAGTTATGAGGAATAACTTAGTCTACTTTTATTTCAGAACATTGAACCCTGGGGAAGCTCATATGATACTTTTTATCGCGATAACCTGTAGTTTACACGGGTGAAACCGCGGGGCGCAGCCTGTCACCACATACTATGTGTCTGCCTGCGGACAGGCGATGTTTGAAATGCGTGGGCGTGGAAAACATCGAATTTTGTCAACAAACATACATCCTTACATGTTATAGGGGATCCATCAGTTGAAAAGGGCGCTATTATTATTTTTAGATTTATACTGGCATGGAAAAATGATGTCGCCTATCAAGATATAAAAAGATTAAAATTGGGGATAAAATATATGTACTACGTGTACGTTATTTAGGTTATAATAAGGATTTACGCCCAAAATTAATAATCGATCCTGGTCCGTTTTCCGCCGTTTTGGTTTGTAATGTCACATGTCATCATAATTATGTCATTTCAGGAGTAAAGCTTGAAATATTGATTGAGGGAAAGAGAAAGTCCCATTTGTTCCATATGCCAGATGTTACGTTTAGCCAGCGTAAGCTGATAAAGCAGTCAGTCGCTTATTTTTTCCCCAACTTATTTTAGAAATATCCTGATTTCTTACAAAAAACTTTACTTTATGAGAGTAAAAAGCATAGGCTTTTTTACTACACTCAGGGATAATGTATCTGCGTATTAGTGAAAACAATTCGGAATCAGGTCAGTAGTTTTGGAAATAATGCCCTTTAATCAAACATAAAAATTTTACCTCATTTATATGTGAGTATAGATTGGAAATAATATGCGACATACACGTGGTATAATTACAATAGTAACGCTCGAAAAATTACAATTATATTTATAATTTTTTTGATTTTATTAGGGTTAATTTCCTAAACTACTGACCCGATTTCGAATATTCTTTCACTAATAGGAAGATACATTCACCATAACTGTCATATTGTTGTTGTTACTGTCGTCACGTTATTGTTGTTGTCGTCATGATGTTGTTGTTGTGTGTATAATTTTAATTTTGTTAAAGAATTGCTCTATCCACAAATACACGTGTCAGCATATTATCTTCTTCTAAATTGAAAACAAAACCATTTCCAGGAATCAATCATTATTTCATTAGTACCAGCCCCTGCAGAGGCTCGGCCCCGAACGACGCTTACTGGGATCAAAGAATCACCTTTCTAAAGATATTTTTTCTATCTGGCAACCACGACGAAAGAGTGTTATTCTAAGTAAATAGAACAAACTCAGGTAAGGAAAGCGATTCTTTCTAAAAAAGATCAATGTTTGTATCGATTCTTATCGAAGTGTAAAGAATCGATTCAAGAGTAATCGATTTTTTTCGAATCGAACAAAAGTAATTATTTATTTATTTATTTTGGTAATAGGCGAGCAGCCCAGAGGCTGATGTGCCTATATCATGCTGTGTTGAATTATAGCAATGTCCAAAAGTGCAGAGAGAAGTCAATTCTGTAGCAAGGAAGCATTGTTCGTTCGCAACCACTTGTCCAATTAAAATGTATTTTTAGACATGTTTATGTGCTTTTAATTAATTAAACGATTACCGATAAAAAGTGAAAATAGGAGTTGGTTTTCAAATTCACCGACATAACAATTGAGATCTCAATGTGTACCAAGTTCTGTCGACAATCCTGAAGTTTATTCATGAGAACGTATTACATTCATAAGTATACATAAACATTTTCTTGTTTTTTTACTGCTACAACAATGTTTATTTTAAAAATGTATACTTCTAAATAGTCAAAAAAACCATCTGCTTGTCATGCCTGTTCTATTGCCAGCGTAAGGAGGTAGGTACAGCTAAATTTAAATTTGTTGTTTTAAGGTGTTCACATATAATAAATTACTAAATTATTTATATAATAAGATACAATATTATTATTAAATAAAATATACTTTTTTTTGAAATTGAATTAGATCGATTTTTCTTAACCTAAAAAATCGATTCATCGATTAATTGATATCAGATGGGGCTATCCCTACAATCAGGCCGGTGGGCGATGAGTATCGCCATGTCCCCGGCGGTGACAGCTCGCCATGGACACGTTGATAACTCGACATTGTTCTTGACTGCGTGCTCATCGAAACTCGCTAAGTGAATATCCATTCACGACAGCTTATCGTCAGCCAGTCGAGAAGGGTGGAGCTTAGCCGAATGGCGAACAGATGTCCAGAAATTAGGTAATAAACATTAGGTACTCAAAACCTACGTAATAATTGATCTACAAAAGAGTATTTAATCATGTTTGAATTTTTACGGGACCCTATTACTAAGACTCTGCTCTGCTATTTTTAGTATTAGTTGTGATATCTGATGATGTTAAAGCAATATGACATACTAGTTGCGCTCCGCGATTCACCCGCGTCTTTCCGTTATCCCGCAGGAACCTCTTTCAAGAATAAAAAGTAGCCTATGTGTTAATCCAGCTGTCTTCATTCCTAATTTCATCAAAATCGGTTTTGTAGTTACGATGATACGTGGTAACAAACTTTCGCATTTATAATATTAGTAGGAAGGATAGGATAAAGTACAATCTTTATAATTTTACGATAGAAAATATTTCAATAAATAATGAACATTCTATTTAAATAATAACAATTTAAACATTGTTTATAAGCCTCTAGCGGACTCTAAATCTTTTTGAACAAAATTCTACCTGCCTAAATGAAAGAACGTAATGACAATGAAGCCGTACTCTCCCCGAATTGTATCTACTGGAACGTTTGTTACAATATTATACATTGGAGGAACAATAACGTTCCCTCGGGAGATAATTATTTAAGGCTTAATTAGCGGAAAGTATGAGTTCTAAATATTTGTTTATATTTCTTTGGAAATACTTTCGAAAGCTGCGATAAAAGCTTTTGTATTATGCGGAGTCTGAGATAGTTTATGCTGATACTATCAATGATTCAAGACCCTGAGCGACTAGCTAATAAGGTGTTATCTACAGAATACTGTAATAATATGAGAATCACATATCGTCGGCTAGCTAATAACACCGCGCAAGTCAAATTTTGCAACTTTTCAGGAGAGACATAAAACTGTTTTGTTTGTATGTTTTTATGCAAATTATTAACATGTGTGTATTACATTTATTAAGTAACGGCTTCTATTTAGTATACATGTTTGGAATTGACAGGTTCAAAGAAGCGCACGTCAAAACTGCATCTAATAGAATTAAAATGTCAATACCTCAAAATTTTGACTTGTGCGGTGTTGTTTGCTAGCCGACGATATTATGTCAACGCTAAGCCGTTTTTATTCTGACTTTGACGTTTATAAATATTTCTTTTAGACTCAATCTCAAACATATTTGTTTTTAATTATAGTAGTTAAAACAAGCGATCACTTTCAAAAGTGAAACTTAAAACTCGCTACGCCTTACGCCGGCAAAAGAACAGGCAAAAATTGTCAGGCAGGTTATTTTTTAGGAGCGATCACATTTACAATTTAATTTTATTACTAACTAGCTGTTCCCCGCGGTTTTCCCCGCGTGGGCTACACTTTAGCGCGATAAAAAAGTACCTTTACAAGGCACCGATACCGAGTTCGAATCCTCTCGGCCCTTTAGGATTTACCATCGCTCAAAAGTTGAGCGGTCCAAGAACCGCAACATTCAAGGCATGCGACATCTACCAACCCGCACTGGGCCCGTGTGGTATAGATTACAGCCCATACTCTCTCTCTGAGAGAAAGCCAGAGTCCCAGCAGTGGGAACGTAATAGACTGCCGATGATGATTAATACTAAATTGTTTTTCATTTTACAGCCATCTTTTTTATGTTTTTTTCCTGTAACAAAATTAGATTGGCTATAAGAAAATAATGTTATATTTGTTCTATAATAAAGAATCGCTTCGCTGTAAAGAAAGGCTCAAAAAGAGATAAGTATAAGCCGCTCTTGTGTTATATTGTTTTAGTTAGTTTTTCTAATTAAAAACGCTCTCAAACCGAAGATAATGATTTTTCTTTTCTTTATTCGAGCTCGTGTTATTCAAAATTCGTAGATATTATATACATTTCTACTATAATAATATTATTAAATTATCATAGAGCTTATATTGTATTGAAATAATTTGATGAATAATAATTTAAATACACAGATCTCTTTAATATTTCGGTGTTGTAACTAAAGAGACTTTTGAACAATTGTTTTTTAATCATTAGTTATGTATCTACCTATAAAAAATAACACCAAAGCACTTTCCCTTCCAGAAGGTGTCATTTCACTCAAAATTCTTTATACTCGTAAATGTATTAATTTTTTTTCCTTACCTTGTTGTGTAGGCTGGTAATTGGTATTACAAATTCATTTTGTTTCTTACCATGTAAAGGTAAATATTTTTTTCTTATTTTACAAAATCAATTAGATTTTCTTCTTCTTTATCTGTAACTGTTTTTTTTTCTTCTGTACGCATCCGTCATATAGGTATGTACAACGTTACGAAAAGAATGAAAACCAGCCCTGTTCGTCTTCCTAGTGAAATAAAATAACTGGAGAAGTACCACTACATGTAACGTGAACTCGTTTTAACGAGACAACTTACTGGTAAATCGTATATATTTTACTCTAGTTTTCCCTATTTCCATAATATATTGTATCACTTTACAAATGTTTTTGTAGACCCATACACAATGGTTGGGGATCAGTATAACTAGAAGTCTCGAAATAAAAGAGATATTATAGCTACGACTTATGGATTTTCAAGAAAAATAAATCACTTCTTACAGGGTAGGTTCACATGTCTCTCTCTGAGAGTAACCCTGTATCCCAGTAGTGGGAAAATAATGGGCTGTTGATGACGATGACAGGGTAGCGTTCAACCACAAGTCACCTGATCGAAGGTGGCGCCACGCTACACTTGGATAGGAAGTAGAGTCTATTTTGAAGTCGTCTCCCAAATTACACGACTGTTTGTAAACAAACCCTTACAAAGGGTCCCTTTCCTGTTTAACAGAAGCATTGTTTTGGACCCCAAAGAATATTCAGTTACACGTAGAAAGGATTGAAGGGCTGGATTCAATACAAACAAGGACTTTATGAAGGCCCCGAGTGAGGTGTCATGCGATACTTACAAACAAAAGCACAGTACATACGCTCACTATCCTACAGGGTTGTAAAACGGGCTACAAAATGAAAAGTTCCTATAAAAAATATTTTTTCAAAAACTTTGTCGCGCGACTGCTAAGCGGGTGAGCGAAGAGAGCGACGGCGAAGCGAGCGGCCCGCGGCGCGGCGGGGGCGGGACTGGGCTCGCCTGGGACGCGGGGCGGCGGCGGCCGGCTGTCGGCCAGCAGGCTAGTACGCTGGCGTGCTGGGCGGGCTGGCCGTGCTAGCTGTGCAGCATTTGGACTCTCTCTGTACCTTACAACGGCGAAACGGTTGTTCAAAACCAAAAGTCAAAAAGTCAATGAAATAATTTTCTATAGGATATAGGATTTTCTATGTGATCACTTTAAAACCTACGCCTGTTCCAACCTCATTAAGGCAGTTAATTTTTTGGGCGCGGCCACATTTTCAATTTTATTCTTATTACTAGTTGATCGAATTGGAGAAAGTTCACTATGATGATGCCAAGCTTTTTTGCTTTAAACCGCATACCTATCTTCAATCTAAGCTACGCCCATTCGAACTTTTTCCACCTTGCTAATTCTTAAAGCCATTTTATTTCACTGTGCCTTTTCAATTTAATTCTCGATTATTTATTGCAGTCATATATAAACATGAGATCTTAGTGGTTTCTTGGTTTGCCCTCCAAACAAGCTCGACTGTAATTCGTTTTTTGTATTCAAATAAATAAAATGATTTAGATAAAACTGCTTTCGTTGTTAGATTCAAAAATTACTATCACAGTACTTCTGTAGCAAATGCTGTAATGTAATATAATCTTGCATTAATTTATTATAGTAGATAAGAAGTCTAGAAGTTTGTTGAAGTGATGATGGTTCAGTGGTAGTAACGTTGGCTTGTGATCCGTCCGTCCGTTCAAATCCGACAATGAGCTAGTTAGTGATCTTTCAGTGGAAGAAAACATCTTTGACGAAACCATAGCTTGGTCCTGGTGAAATTTTAGGCATTTGGCTCAACACAATTGATCTATATAGAAACAAATAAAATTGAAGTGTCCGTTTAAATGCGTGAAGGTATATGTATAGGTAGATTACGGCCCATACTCTCTCTCTCTCTCTCTCTCTCTCTCTCTCTCTCTCTCTCTGAGAGAAGGCCAGAGTCTCGGCTGTGGGAACGTAAGAGGCTCAAAAATTCAACAAACGCTGTTTTTGTTTTGGTTGTGGGTAGTTATTCCACGAGGTTTGTGTCTGACGCGCTACGGTTGTTGCTATAGCAACGTACAATATTTACTTATGTTAATAGCACTTCAGAGTAAGTATGAGCTGATAATTGGGTAATTTAAAATAATGCGCATTACAGTTAAATGATAACAAGTCAATTCTTGTTTTACAACCTCTACAAACAAAGTTAACTGCAATCCCGCAAACAAAGTTAAATTTAGCTGAATTTACAAATTACTACTTTGTAATACAAATCGGAGTCAGCGCATTAAGTGTTTCAAAAAAGCGCCATCTAGATCATTGATGTGAAACTACAAAGTAGCCCAGATTGCTACAGCAAATTCCTTCAAAGGTACCTACACTAGCGCCATATCACCAAAGCGGCGAGTAGTTCAACTATTAGCTCAAGTTAGTTAGCAAGAAATTTGATAGATGGCGCTATTTAAAAGCTTGATTTTAGCGCCAATGCAATGCGATGGTGAGTAGCAGAACTACGCCGTAATTTGTAGTTCATGGGTACCACGGCTTCGTGAGCGCGTCGTTATGCTGACGTATACGGTATACGTGAAGAGATAAGGACTGATAAACTCTTGTTACCGTCCTAATACGGGTACTTACACTATCATTTAGTTTATAAGGGTAGGAATGTGGTAGTCGCACCAATATCTTTGAGGTTACATTACAAGGGATCTTGGGTACTAAAGTAGCTATGCAAAGGCGCTTTGGGGAACAAGTTAATGTTTCGTATATACGAGTATATTAGTTCTGGGATAGAGAGCAGCCTGAGTAATAGTCTAGTGTTAACCATCTCCATTCTAAAACATTTATGTGTTGTAAAATGTAAAAATACTTTTTTCTTTTTTATGTTTCCGCACCTCATAAGACAAACACAACCCCTATAGGAGCTCTTTGTTGTCTATCTGTCTGTATGTCTGTTATGTTACCTATTATATTAGATTAGCTGCGCCCCGCGAGTTCACCCGCATCTTCCCGCTATCCTGCAGGAATCTTTTTCCGGGATAAATAGCCTATGTATTAATCCAGGCTATAAGCTATCTCCATTCCAAATTTCATCAAAATTGGTTAACAAACATTCACACACACACACACACAAACTATAGTTTATAGTATTACTAGGATAGGATTTAAGAGTGGAGGATTGTGGGTTATATGCAAATACTCGCGATGTGCGAGTACTTATAAATAATTATACAAATGTAAGAGCACCGTCAATAAGAATAAATCACTTGACTGCCAACCTGTGTGTTTAACTGTGCTTCCAGAGTTACTTACACGAAATGTTCGTAAACTTTAGAACATTTGAGGTGCATGTACAGCTAAAAGAGTCCATATTCCCCTTACCTCAGCAGTGAACCTGACGCTCCCCTTCCCCTTGCCGTGGTCGGGCGAGTGTCGCAGGTTCTTGGCATCGATCTGCACGTTGGTTTGCATCGCGCCCTACTCCGACCGCTGCTGCTGCTGCACTTCAGGAAGGTCCCTCCATGCTGTGCCACGCGCTCGCACTGGATCCTGGAACGAGAGGAGATGTTATCAGCTGGGGGTTTGTAGCCAGGTCGAGTGAAGGAGACAAGTGGGTAAGTAAATATGATTTGGGGGCTTTCAATTCAAGAGTGAATAGGTATTTTCAATCTCGTTGGAGGTCAAATGTGTACCTATTGATAACAATAAAAAAGTTTTAACATGAATGTAGGTATATCATGAAGGTTTTAATGCGATTTACATTCATATTTTCCAAAGGGCAACATATTTTAGTAAAAGTGGATAGGAGTAAAAGAGCATTCCAAATTCTGTTTTCTAAACCTTGGGGAAAAAGTTAAAGTACATATTATTGCGATAAACTGTAATTCACGCGGGTGAAACTACGGGGCACAGCTAGATATAAACAAATTCATGAATTAGGCACAGATAAGAATTATCAATGGCGCCATCTTTACAAAATTTTGTCGTACCTAGTTACTACAATAAACGCTGAGGTGACTTTTTTATGGGCAAGATTTAATGTTTTATTTGGGTAATAACAATGTTATTTAATTGTTTCTATTGACGTTGTTCCTTCCAAATTGTATTTTTCGTCATTTCTCTATCCTAGTTGTATTAGCTTTGTGCTCACAGACACGACGGGCAGTAAAACAGTTTCATAGAAAACATTGAGAGAAACAATTGCCAAAGAAAGCTTACGCAATGAATGACGCCCACTATAGATTGCGTAGATCTGCCACAGTGTATGTTAAAACAGTGAAGGATGTGGTGTGAAATATTAATTAAACACTTTTTATGGAAAAAGCAAAAACGGATGCCTTATGAGATCACTTTGTTGTCCGTCTCTCAGTCTGTAATTGGTCTGTCTGCCTGCCCAGGCACTTTTTCTCGAGAACACGTTGAGATATCAAGTTGAAATTTATATCAAATATTTGGCTCTACGAAAGAAAAAAAAACTAATTTGTAAAAAATATTGATTGTGTATATCGCATAATTTGTGATTTCATATAGTTCCCCTATAGGGTTCTTCTCGTTAACATGGAATACAGCATGTAAGGGAAAAAGTCTGTAAACCGTAAATAATTGACAAAAAAGACAAGTTTGTTCGGAACTTTCACTGCGCACTCTCAGTTTGCCTGTTTTTTTCTCAAAAGGGCAATGCGGCCAGCACATTGGCAACATTGCCAATAGCGGATACAATTTGATTTCTGAAACTAGCTACTGCCGATATTTCCTCACAGTCACGCCCCGCAGCCCCCGCCTCAAGGCGTCGTGACTCGTGCTTCTGACACGACTCCCCTGTGGCCGCGGCGCGTATCGCTCTCTTGTAAACAAGCTCGTAAATACGTAGGTACGCATAAACTAGCGCGGAACAACACTAGCTCCCGGGGAACCTCTGACTCAGCGGCAATACTCTTTGTTACCTCATCTTTGGCCTTTGGAAGAAGTTAAAAGCTTATTTAGAACTAGCTGTTCCCCACGGTTTCACCCGCGCGTGCTACAGTTTATCGCAATAAAAAGTATTCCACGTCCTTCCTCAGGGTTCAAACTATCTCCGTATCAAATTTTGTTCAAATCGGTTTAGTAGTATAAGCGTGAAAGCGAGACAGACAGACAGACTTTCGCATTTTTAATATTAGTAGGGATAATAAGGTGTCCTACATTTTATCTAAGGGTTCTAAACAATAAACTATTGTTCGTTTAATTCGCATGTCCTCTACATGTCTAAAACTAAATACCGTGCCGTGAAGCATCGCGTGACCTATCGCCCTCGGGTTCCGTATAATATCAAAAAGCTTGATTTAATGAAATGCTAATGTTTTCTTTGGCCCCACTGAAGCGATTCCTTTGTGGATTGCTTTATAAAATATTAAGTAGATGGCTATTAGGGGCTGGGCATCCAGTTCCCGGGGGAGTATTATGACGCTGTTCGTGGTAAGTGGTGAGGAATTGATCCGGGTGTAAGTATAGGTATGGATAAAATTTTGTACGACCTGTACAACTATTTTTTTTTTAATTTCTATAAGTTGTAGCTTTGACTAGGTACAGTTTATCGCGATAAAAAGTATCCTGGTCTTAAAAAACAAACAGACGGACTGACAGATCTATTAACGTTCTCCTCCCTTCGGACAAAATAAAGTGATATGTTGTTTTATACCTACCACCCTTGTACAGCATCGTTTGCATTAAATACCTAAATATCGATATGAATAATTATGAACATTTCTTGTTTCTCTACAAAAATAAAATTAAAGATAATTTTAAGACACCCCACACTTTTTGAGATGTAAAAAAAGAAGCAAGTCAAAAACACACCGACCGCATTTCTTTTCAAACATCCACTTGTACAGGGGTGGCCCTTATCTCTCACACAAGACTAACTCCTTAAAGGGCAGTGAAGAGCCCTTCAGGGGTGAAATCAGGCGCTTTATCAAGCGGCTCCCAGTCACCTGAGAGCCCTCGTGGCGCTCACCTGATGTATTGCTAACGTGATCACATTGGTTGAAGGGCCCGAGGGTAACAATTACAGATTTATGGGATCCTTCCATTAAGACCCGAGACCTTGCGAAGTAAGGAAGGACTCGGCAAGGTTTTTTTTTAGTCGTTTTATTTCTGTAAACACTTCTAGTGATGTGTTCCGGCAGTTTCACTGGAGGCCGGTTCCTTTCTTAAGCTTGAAAAATGACGATATATTGATATAGCTTGTGTGTACGTTTGATTTACCATACAACTAGCTGCGCCCCGCGGTTTCACCCGCCTCTTCCTGTTAATCCGCAGGAGTTTTTATCGAAATAAAAAGTAGCTTATGTGTTAATCCAGGGCAAGCTATCTCCATTCTAAATTTCACTCAAATCCGTTCTGTAGTTTTTGCGTGAAAGAGTAACAAACGTCCCTAAATCTATACTCACAAACTTTCACTTTTATAATATTACTCGTAGTATGATTATACATCTTGTATATTTCTGTTATTGGACATTTACTATATCCATGATTTGTGTTTTTTCATTATTTATGTATCAAAATAATAAAAATAAAACAATAATCTTTTTTGTTTTCCACTTGTTCATCCCTAACCTTGACTACTGAACTACTGAGCCACTGTGGCTTTCAATGTCGAGAAATCTATAAACTTACTAACGTATTATTTTACTTCCAAGCTTTATTCAACTGCACTAGTTTGTAAAATCACAATACAATAATATTAAGTCAATGGTCCAGCCGGGAGCAGCCGACTTACACGATCACGCGATAACTCAGGACGGTCCCGTTATGAGCTCGGATGCGCAAAGTCCCGCTGATCCCGGCAGTCCCGGTAAATCTCGGTAGTCCCACTAAATCCCGGCAGTTTCACTAAATTCCGGTAGTCCCGCTAAATTCCGGAACGACTGTTAATTCCGGAAGGCCTGAAGTCGTCAAGGGTTAATGATGGTTTTGACGAAAATATTTTTAGTTTCAAGGACAAAGCTCCTCTGAGATTGCAATTGGTGTCGGCTCATTGTCTATTGTTTATTCCCTCATACTTGTTTATTTAAATGGTAAAGGAACTTTCACGCGAGCGTTGGTGGCCGAACGGTAACGCGCGCGCTTTGCAAGGCACCCACAATGAGTTCGAATCCTCTCGGCCCCGCAACAAATAAAACATAACTCTCTAAACGGTAGAAAATGACTTTCGCACTGTTAGAACTTCACTGACGATATGACTTTTTACATTTTTTGACACTTTGAGCTAAGGAGGATTTAGAAATTAATAGAAAAACAAACACAATATACAAATGTTTCTCCCCGGCACACCCGCACACTGCACACACCCAGATTCGAACAAGCAAGGCCCCCGGGAATCACGAACAGGGTCTAAACGATTGTCACTTAATTATCTACCCGCACGCCCCGGGCAGGGTTTGGGCGGACACCTCTATAAATCCAGGGGAAAATTGAACATGGGACGCGCTTCTAGGCTTCAAAAATATATCACGTTTGTAGTGGGCGAGCGAAGTAATATTAATATCTAGCTGCGCCCCGCGGTTTCACCCGCGTCTTCTCGTAGGAACCTTTTTCCGGGATGAAAAGTCGCCTATGTTTTAATCCAGAGAGTAACCTATATTCCAAATTTCACCTAGATCCGTTTAGTAGTTTTTGCGTGAAAGAGTAACAAACATCTTTACATTCCATACATCCACGCTTACAAACTTTCACGTTAATAATATTAGTAGGATGCTGGACGTATTATACCTAAATGTCAAAAGAACTCTGTCTGCCTTCTGTCTGTTTGTTCCTTTTTACGCCTAAACCACTGAAGAAATCTTGATGTAAACCCTGAGAGAGCCTAGGATTTTGTTGCGCCAAATTGTAGTCCACGCGGGTGAAACCATGGGCCAAAGTTAATAAATAAATAAGAACCATCAAAACAGTCATGAAAATGATGTAGAATCAATACTAAAATCATCATCATCCACCCCTAAACATGGGCCTCTCCCAAGGCACGCTACAGAGTCGTCTTGTGCTCTTCTCATCCAACTACTGGCAGCCACTCGGTGCAATTGGTCCCTCCAGCTAGTCGCAGCTCGTCCTACACTACGTTTGCCAAGTCGCGGTCTTCACTCAACAACCCCCCTGCGGCTTATATTATGACCAGCCAACTGCCAATTGCTACTAGAACAAAGCTAGCGTATCGATTTTTGTGAATTATCAATATAAAATCGTAACGTCCAACTTTAGTAATGGCCTTTATATCGCTGAAAGCGTTAAATCCTGCAACAAAGAGGTACTGTAGTTATTTATAGCGTTGGATAAGTTCCAAAAGAGATTCTCCCCGTTTATTTTACTAGCTGCGTCCTGCGGATACACACGCTGTTTTCCCGTTTCCCTGCAAGATCTAATTTTCTTTTCGGAATGGAAAGTAAAATGCACTACTTCAAGATGAATGTGAAAAGAGTTCTTAAGAGTCAGAAACTTATCGGTAACGCAAATTGTTGTATATTTGTCCATAGGCGACGGTGATCGCTAACCATCACGTGGACTGTTTGCTTGTTTACTACTCTATTACATAAAACAAAAACTGACGTGTTCCTCAAAATTGAAATCTTTTCTCGTAACAATTGCCATTTAAGTTCATATCTACAGTTAATTCGTTGTGATTGAACACATTTAACTTTTTTTACGCATTTGAGTGACGAGATGAGCAAGTCGCAGGCTTTATGGTAAGCGTCACGCTTACATAATACTACCTACATTTATGTGCCACCCAAGATTTTTTATCTGCCTCCATTGAAATATAAAAAGATCCAAACAAAGATGAAATACGAACGAATGAACAAACATCCAATCTTTAGTAAATATTTTCGTAGGTTCGGGACACAAGTTGTGGAATGTAGCAGAGCGTTTACGTCAATTGTTCGCGAGTCTAGCTATACATTATATTTATATAGTTCACGAGTTTATGATTTATATCAGAGGGTTGATTTAGTGTTACTGTTAAAAAACAGAAGTTGTCAGGCGTAGGAAAATAACACTATACTACATTTCATGCCTTATAGTAAACTAGTTGCCCCCCGCGGTTTTCTCATTATCTCACGGTATAAAAAAGTATCCTATGTGTTAATCCAGGGTATAAGCTATCTCCATTCCAAATTTCACTCAAATCAGTTAAGGCGTTCCAGTGTGAAGAAGTAACAAATATATACACACTCACTCACTCACAGTCTAACTTGAGAGCCAGTTCCTAGTCCAGGTGTAGCGTGGCGCCACCTTCGATCACATCGGGTGACTTGTGGTCAAACGCTACCCTGTAAGTACTAGTAGAAAAAAAAGTAATGTTTTAGTTACATTTTTTACAAAAATAAATCCTACTAAAGTTTGTGTGTGAATGTTTGTTACCACGTATCACCGTAACTACTAAACCGATTTTGATAAAATTTGGAATGGTGATAGCTTATACTCAGGATTCATATATAGGCTACTGTAACACCTGAAAATTTGATGATTGTAGTTTCATAAGTGAGATGTCGATTGTTTACCTAAGAAGCGTACAGTTTCACAATTGCATTCTTGTTTGCGGCTTTATTTCAATTTTTGGTGCGCCGACTGGTGCGGCATTGTATTTGTGTTATCATACGTTGTCATTCTCGTTGTTTTAACACTAATAATAACTAAAATCCATTAGACTTTTTTGGCGGCAATTGAGTTGTCAACGTGAAAATTTTGTTTTTATTTCCAAAACTTGTGTTTCTTCGAGTGATAATGTGTAATATTGGTGGATTATTAACCATTATGTGTTCGTTAATGTGTACGAGTGTGGGAAATTGAAATAAAGTTGTGAAAGTGACTTTTCAAGTTGCTCCAAAAAAGTCCGTGTAAAGTTTAAGTAAAGCACCACTACTTTACTTAAACACTATCCTCATCCCATCATCTCATCATCATCATCACCATCATTATTTAAACTTGATTCAACTCTCTGAGTTTGAAATTTTTTATACTTGACACTGGCAAATACACTAATCGTGTGACGCCATAACAAAGAAAAAAAAAAATCCATTAAAATTAACTTTGAAAGTGTTCGTCACAACTGTTTTTTTTTTTTTTTGTTTTGTTATGGCGTCACACGATTAGTGTATTTGCCAGTGTCAAGTATAAAATATTTCAAACTCAGAGAGTTGAATCAAGTTTAAATGATGATGGTGATGATGATGATGAGATGATGGGATGAGGATAGTGTTTAAGTAAAGTAGTGGCGCTTTACTTAAACTTTACACGGACTTTTTTGGAGCAACTTGAAATGTCACTTTCACAAGTTTATTTCAATTTCCCACACTCGTACACATTAACGAACACGTAATAGTTAATAATCCACCAATATTACACATTATCACTCGAAGAAACACAAGTTTTGGAAATAAAAATAAAATTTTCACATTGACAACTCAATTGCCGCCAAAAAAGTCAATCACAACTGTTATTGTTTTGGTTTTCGTATAGGGTGAATGATGTGTGTCAGTGTCAAAAGTCGGTGATATTGAAACGTCAGTCGTCTAGCTGTGAAGAATATGTCAGTGTCATCCATCAGTGCCTTGTCTATGACGGATCGCGATCTACGTTCGATAGAAATTGACCGATTTTGTTTGGAAAGTGTAGGGATAACTCTTTAGTTTACCGATTTTGATGTTTTGTTTTACTTTGTTTTACATGGAGGCTAAAATATTACATTCTCTTGGGTGGAGGCTTCTTTTCCTTTCGGCAGCCGCCAAGAGTTGAGGCTGACGAATCGTTTCTGATAAAAAGTGTTGAAGAGTGGAGTGGCTGTGTGTTTGTTTTGCTGGTTTCTGTTGGCGTCTTGCGCCGGCGGTGCATTTTCGGCATTTTCCTGAGTTTGAGCAGGTAAGGTGTCCTTACAATTTTGAACCACGTGTTCGTCCTTGACTTCCATGGAAATCACAATCTAGTGTTCCTTGTTACAGTACTCTGCGACCCATAATGGATCCGTGTAGCGTTGTTCTGTGGTGTTTCCTCCAAACCGGTGAGTTTTGAGTAATAATTTTCATTTTTTATAACCTCAACTTGTTTGTCAGTGAAAAGGTCCAATCCTTGGTGTGAAAGTGATAATCTGGATGCTCATTTTGTTTTCCTAATTAACCCGCCGGAACCCATTTAATTTCCTGCATTTTAAAGTGATGCTTGTTGTGAAGATGTGAAAAAGGTAGATTTGGTTAATGTTTTCCCGTTAGAGAATTATACTTAATTCAATAATTTTATTTTACTGTTTGCCAGTTTGCAAGTACTAAATGAGTGTTGTCTGGTCTAACAGGAGGTGTAATGTGGGGACCAACGTCCTGACCGAGGATGAGGTGAGGACTACGGTCCGGGCAATTTATGGAGTGAGCGGCTTCCGTTCCTACTATGTTGTAATTAACTTCTGCTGACGTTTGATAGGCAATATGTTGTTGTCTACAACGTTTACCTTCTAGTTAACCATTAGTGCCAGCTGTGCGGACCTTCCCGTCGCTGTCATTTAAAATAGTAATATGTTATAATTAACTTCTGCTGATGTTTGATAGGCAATATGTTGTTGTCTACAACTTTTACTTTCTAGTTAATAGTTTTCACATTGCTATAGTACTACTATAGTTGAATTGTGGTTGCAGCCTGAGCTGGTTCATACCTATTAGTACTTACTTATGTGTATTGTATGCGGCTGTTGATGCATTAGCAATAGTTCTGTTTAAATTCAGACATCCCGAACGAATGACGACCTTGTCTTTTAATACTTTTCAAAAAATATTGTAATAAAGTTGGATGGTGAAAATTATGTTTCATTTCCTCCGTATCCGTTACACTACTTTTTATCCCGGAAAAAGGTTAGACTAGTTTAGACTATGTGTTAATGTATGTAATAATCTCCTCCATTTCCTATAAGTCAAAAAGCCAGTGAAGTGTCATTCGCTGCCATGTTATTGGCTCCGCTACTAACAATAAATTAATGATGAAAGATTAATAACAGCTCTATGTACCAGATGTTAATTAATCCACGGCCCAATTAATATGATTTATGGACGCAAGTAGGACCTTGTTTGTGATATAAAGTAACCCTGCGGCTTCAACCGGGTTTATAGCAATAAAGTATTACATAAACAAAAATGCTAATAAAAAAACCGGCCAAGAGCGAGTTGGACTCGCGTACCGAAGGTTCTGTACAAACTTGTTTTTTTTTTGTTATTATTTTTGCTTTTCAGACTGTTTCTTTTACATGTACTGTTAGACCCTACTTCGCGCCAATTTTCATGACTAGGTATAATTATGTCAACGGGAAGTATTCTATAGGTTTTGATTCCCTGTGAAATTGCAATATATAAGTTTCAACTTGATACCTCAACGCGTTCTTGAAAAAAAGGGTTTTGACTGACAGACAGACAGACGGACAGCAGAGAATCCTACAAGGGTTCCGTTTTTCTTTGTGAAATACGAACCCTAAGCATAATTTCAGTTGTTCCGAAATTTCGAAATGCTACGGGTAAACTTTAGAAAGTTTCTGAAAAGCTTATTCCAAATATTAAAAACGATTAATAAAAACTTGCCAGATCGATCTAGCCGTTTCTAAGTGATGCGCTTACAGACAAACATAGTTTAATTTTTATATATTAAGGTAGATAACTATAGGAATGTAACTTCATTAACTTAAATATTCCCTCGGTTTTTGTATCCTTATTTTCCTTGTAATATAATACTACGGGTACTGTTAGAAATGGGATATTATCCGTGACATTATTTTATTATGGGCTTGTGATATTTTAACGAAACTTTTTATTTTTCTTGAGATGGAAGTTTTTTTCATGAACGTGTAGCAATGTCTAAATATTTTTGTTGACAGGCGCCATGATGACTGGAATAAAGTAGCGAGAGGTTTATTTTCTACACCGATGATAATAAAGAGTTTATCTATCCATATATCTTTTGTACATAATCATTAGCCTACATACTTAATGTAAAAGCCGTGCGATGCCAAAACCAACTAAAAAAGAAACAGGAATTGGTTCCAAAAATTACCTCCGCAGCAGTCATTTAAAAAGCCAAATTATCTTCTTAAAACCTTAATTAAGGCACCGCCGCGAGGAACAAGATCAAAACGTAGCGGAAATGATTAGAAATGTGCGTTTATTCAAACGGCAAATTGGCTCCGTCGCCGCCGGAGGGGGGGAGGGGGGGGGCACACGAGCGGAATCCGCAATTAGTAGTGTGCAAACATCGGATTAAGGTGTAGACACGGTCGCAGCAGGACCCGAGTGACGCAGTATGTCTTGTTTTGTGATACGCAGCGCTTGTAGCGGGGCTTGCCTAGTCGTTCTTAACCTTTTTGGGAAGTACTGTACACAGTAGCAGTGTTCGCACCATCACATAGTACTAATGGTTTATGTATTACTGATTTTATTGTGCGTTTTTTTCTCTTGTTATTGTGTGCAGTTTTCCCAAATAAAGTCTCTCTCTCTCTCTCTCTCTCTCTTAACTGATCGACTAGGTTAAGCAACGTGCTCTGCGGTCACTACTTGGATGGGTATTTACAGTTGAGCGCTTTCGTGTTTCAGGCCGTCGGCCTTAGGATAGTAGTTGTTTGACCATGTAGGTACGGAGCCCTTGGGGCGCTCTGAAAACTCTGACACGAGCGTATCCGCCACCTCGCCTGGGCCTGCGTGGTGGATAATGGCCCATACATTTAAAATGATGTCAAGTTTTTACCGCGTGAATACATTATCCCATAGTGGTAGGGGAGCCCATGATGCTAAATGTGGATTTACTCGAGCGTCGTAGAGACCTATTGGGATGCAAAGCTTAGATGATAAGAAGAAAAAAATGTTATATGATATATACCTTTACATCGGTGGGGGAAGCGGCTATAGATTTTTATATATGTAAAAAAAAACTGTTGCATGGACATCCTCGAGCGCGTCAGATATTGATAGCATCAATGTCCTACGTATTTTTAATAATGTACGTATGTTAATCTGATCGTTTGCATGATGGGGGTGGTTGTATTAAAGGGTAGAAAATGAAAAAAAAAAAAAATTAATCGAGCGCGTCAGATTTTCTAAGGGAGTGTTAAGTGCACCAAAAAAAAGCTCTCATTCACTAATCTGACGATTTCGATGGGACGCAAACTCGCGGCCATTTTCATAATGTGCAAAAAAAATTCGCCATTTTGAAATACTCAAGCGCGTCAGATTAAGATATATATGGTTCATCTTTATGTTCTAAACGTACTGTCTCATAATCTGACGATTATCTAGAGGGATTTGCCTGATCTGACAAAAAAAAATTAGAAAAACGGTTCACCTTAAAGGCCATCCCTGCAACTTCCCGCTAATTCCATTCCTGGGTGCTTAAAATTGTACCTATGACATTTCTGAGCTCAAAATATAATTTATGTGATATTTTGAGCTCGCTGAGTTCAAAGAAATAATATTTCTATGCATTTGAGCTCTCCCAGCTCGAAAGTCTGATAGAAGTTTCATAGAACACGATTTTTGGAATTTTCAAACCGCAATAACTTTTGAATGGATCAACCAATTTTCACGCGGTTGGCGCAACTCGAAGCAGTTTTATCATCCTCTTAAGTAATTTTGCAATTTTAATTGATCGAGCCACAAATTTCGGAGTAATCCCGAAAAAACACTTTTTCGGGTTTCTTTCGTTCACGATATCTCTCGAACGAATCAACCGCTTTTGACCAGCTTGGTGGCGATCGACGTGGTTTTTCAAGCTCAAAGGCGGATTAGTTTTTGAAGTTGATCGATAAAGCCGGTTAAAAGTTATTCCAAAAAAACCAATTTCAAGCTCAGGAAATAGCATGCAAATAAATAAGTGTATGCTTTTTTAGTAGAATACAACATGTATTTATAAAAAAATTACTTAAAAAAAAGCTTAAAACAATTTAATGTTTAAGGAAATGTAGGCATCACGCAGCTGCACGCATTTAACTTTATCGACGAATTTTTGATATTTCGGCTTGCGGAAATCGTCAGATTATATATTTTTCATTATTCTTGAATTATTTCCTTCAAAATGAAAAAAATTTAGCTACGCTCGAGAATGTCGAGATGACGTTTTTTTTTTACAACTTTGTTGCCCTCCCCTTTTTTTACGTCACTCTCAAATTGTCAGATTAGTGGAATATACACTTTTTAGGATGTAATTAACTCACCCTACCTTAATCTGACGCGCTCGAGAATTTCTGATGGTCAATTTTTTTTTACTAATCTGATCCTGTATCCTTCACGGGTGGCCTTATATATGGGCCTCATGTTTTGTGGAGGTACTTATCAATATGTGAGGTATCCTCCCTTATATTAATCTGACGCGCTCGAGTAAATCCCAAAATCCCCTCTTGGGCTCCCCTACTATAGGAACCTTTTTCTGGAATAAAAAGTAGCCTAACAATAAATTAAAACAAAACATTTTGTAAAACGAAACGACTAGGTGGAGCGACGACTTGCGCCGAGTGGCTGCCAGTAGTTGGATGAGAAGAGCCGAAGACCGGGCTCAGTGGCGTGCCTTGGGAGAGGTCTATGTCCAGCAGTGGACTGATACAGGCTGATGATGATGAAACATTTTGGTTGCTGTTTGTTTGTAAAGCGCAGAACATTAATAACTCTAAAAATTCGTGTGAAGATTGAATACTGCTCCACAGCTATACTGTAGTAAATAACTCTGCAAGGAGGAATCAAGGAATCAAACAACCCGCGGAATGACTTACCAGCCCCCTCCTCCACCCCCCTCCGGCACAGTCACACGGGGTGCGTCTTAATTACTACGGAATACAAAAAAACCGTTAAATACAAAATCTATATATTTAACATTGTAGCTGCGTCCCGCGGATTCACTTGCTATTCTGTAGAAACCCTTTTATGTTTTAATCCGCTGTAAGCTATATTCCAAACTTCATCCAGATCCGATCAGTACTTTTCGCGTGAAAGAGTAACAAACATCCAAGTCAAAGTCAAACACTTTTGTTTTTTATTCAATAGTCAATAGTTATTTATCCAATAGGATACATTGTGATCACTTTAAAACGTCAAACTTAAAACAAACTACGCCGTTCCAACCTCCTTACGCCGGCAAAAGAATCACCATCCATACATCCATGCTTACAAACTTTCACGTTTATAACATTAGTAGGGAAGTGGGAAGTAGGATACTAGTAGAATTTGTATGGCTATAGATTAGTATAGAAACGAACGTGTCTTATGGATTAACATAAATCTCAGTACTATAACGAACTTAATGGAATTAACTGCACATGTTAGGTTGCGGTGGCGGCGACGGTGGCGACGGTGGTGGCGGTGGCGGTGACGGAGGCAGTGGTGGTGGCGGTGGCGGTGGACAAATCGAACAATCTGAATCACAATGGAGCGAATTGCGTTAGGCGGCGACGCGACGCACGACGGGGCGGGATGCAGTGGGCCACTCAGTTAGCGGACTACAGAGATAAAAATGCACTCCCACACATTTTATCTTACATCAAGTCAGGTCCTTGGCGACGTTTCTAAACGAATCACCTGCAAACCAGTTTTGATACTTTACGAAAACTATGAAAGTTTCACTTCCTTCCATACATTTATCCTTTTAGCTTCTTCTTTTTAAATTCGATTTCAAACAATATTTTCAAGTTACGTTTTTCATTAAATCACTACGAGTAGCCACTTTGACATGTTAGCGGTAGTAAACTTTGACGTTTATGAAACCTTTTATAGTTATCGAAACTTGTACTGGCCATACTGATTGTAAGGAATGATGTGGTTAAAGGGGATGCCACGCGAACTCAATCCATAAGCTCCGTTCTCCCGCATACTTGCAAAATGTGGAACATGCTCGTCCACAAGACGTCAATCCGCAGATCAATAAATTTAAAAAACTGGCTCTCAAGTGTGGCTATCGCAACACACCGATAAGTGAAATGTTATAGCGATTTGTTTTCATCGCGGACTCCGTGGCCGCACTAGAATCCATCACACTAGGGTACTTACAAGAATCTTTCAATCGGAGCGGGGACGTTACTCAACGAGACGGCGCCACTTACACACACATACACACACACATTTTATAGTTCACTATTTCGCGACATTCACAGAATAAGTGTTCATTGATCCCCATTCAACTAAAATGTTAAAGCTGATAATTAAATTTAAGTAATGAAATGTTATTTGCGTGCAATGGTTTGTTTCTTCGTTACGTATTCACGCCTAATACGCTGAATCAGTCTTGATAAAATTATGGTATGGAGTTAGGATTAGGATATATTTTCTCGCGATAAGCTGTAGTCCACGCAGGTGAAACCACGGGGCACAACTAGAACTAGAAGAAGTCCACTGCTGAACACAGGCCTTCCCCTTTAAACGACACCACGTACGGCTACTATCCATTTGCATCCATCGGCTCCCCGCGACTTATAATGTCGTCAGTCCACACTTCACAATAAAAATATCAAAATATTTGAGTTCTATCAACAAATGATGCTGAATTAAGCTTTTATATCCAAACGTCTACCGCAAGCTTAGCGTTTAAGCTTCAGCACTCCTCCGGGAATTGAATAAAACGTTACGGAGCAACTGTATCAAGTAATACAAATGAACAAAGTTGCCGTAAATTACTTCTCGGAAGTTGTTCGTAACGTCGCGAGTTCGCAACAGAGGTCATCGAACTCGTGCTCAAGGGTCTTTTTTCATTACTTCACGTCCTTAGAGTCTGTGCACGCGGCGTATTTGTAACGCGCCGACGACGCACGCGATGCGAACGCGCGCTCGCGGTAAAAAGCAGATTGTTGCATTTCGATCGATTCGCGAAGCGCGTTCAAATCTGCATTGCGTTTACGCGCGTTTGAATTGCTTTTAATGTGGTCAAGTTTTGCATTGCATTGCATTATAGGAGAAAAGAGTGGTTTACTGTCTGCGTCTGAATTTTGCTAAAGCACGTTAACATGCGTAATCTGCGCGTTGACGACACGTTATAAATACGCCGTGTGCATAGGCCCTTATATTCATTTCTTTGTTCTGCGCCTGTATCCTTTGTCCATAACGTAAAACTGTGTCATAATGAAAAAATACGATTCCCTTTCTTAATAATAATTCGGTTTAGACCAATTTCCTTTGTACCTTTATGTGTCTAAAATCTTATAGAAGAAGGTCACATGCGTAATTATCAATTATTGGTTCTCAAGTTTTTTTTAAATATAACAGAATAGCGTTTGAACATAAGTCACCTGACGTTAAGTGAAGTTGTGGACGAAGGTAGCATCACGCTACACATGGATAGGAACTGACTCTCAAGGGGGCTGCCAGAACATACCGATAGATTCTTAACTCGAGGGTGATAGATGCAAGAGATGCAAAGATGCATTATTCGAGAAATAGGTAACAAATTATGATAGCCAGGCGAGCACTAGATACCACAAAGCTATTGTTTCATCACGATGTTTTCCTGCCCCAAAAGCTCAAGCTCATTGTAGTATTCGAACCTACGACCAATGGATCGCAGGTCAACGTCACTACCACTGACTCATCATCGCTTCCAATCTCCTGCTGGAATTCTAACCCCAGTCGTACTTTGCGCAGTCATTCTGTCACAGTTTGAAGTCCAAAGTTCTATAACTAATTTTAAGCTTGAGAGATTCCGTGTGACATGCTCCGACATGCGTCAACTGTTAAATTCACCAATCCACAGAGTGAGCGGTGGCGGTGACACACACTTCAGACCCTGCTCAACTTAAAGCAGAACTTGACGAATCAACTAACTTAAGAATAAGCTCCACCCTGAATAGCGAAACTTTGGAACTGGAATTTAATACTCAACTAAATAACTGTTTCGTTTAATATCTTTGGGAACAAAGTGGACTCGGAAGCCATGCACACAAATTGACCTAGCCCCAAATTATGCTCGAAACAATGTAAACTTTCTCCACAAGTTTGTAAAGTTGTACCTAAAAAAGCAAATTGAAGCCAGTGTCTATTTTTTTTTCTACATCCATAGATGTTTTTGTTTTATCCGATAGTGCTGTTCAACTAGTAATGATTTTAGTCGATTATAATCGTGTGTCACGGACAATGGTCGATTATAGAGGCTTATTTACAACACTTGTCGTTGAATCAGCTGTGGGTTCCGATCGTTGCCCGCAGCGCTTTAGCGCGCGACGCGCGGGCAACCATCGAAGCACAAATCGCCTGAGTGGATAAAAATGAATCCCTATTTTCCTTGGTCATCGCATTGCGCGTGAACGGATGGAACAAATTATTTTTATTTTTTTTTGTTATCGTTGAAGATTCTAATGAAGAGAAAAAATTAAAAAGTTGCCAGAAATGTATTAAATAAAACAGAAAGTGCTTTTTTCTAAAGACTTTTTGTAGGTTATGTGTTATTGCAATAAACTGTAGTCCACGTGAGTGAAGCCGCGAGTGCAGCTAGTATTTATATAACACTGGTAGAAACAAAGCCGGAAGCGGAAAGAGAAATGAAAAGTTCGTTGCGCGAAAAAAGGACCAAGTTTTGGTTCGTTAACAAAACAATTTAGACTTTAGACGACCGATGTGGCGCAATGGACGATTATACGACTGCAAAGCGTCACGGGTTTGATTTCCGCTACAAGACAAATATTTGTGCATTAGAAACAAAGAAGCGTAAGTATTTGGTCTGAGACACAGACAGGGAGTTGTGGATCCCGGATCCGCGTAGGTAGTTTCTTATATTCTTATCGTGCTGGATACAGGGAATCCTAGTTAGGGATCAAAGCTATGTAGTGATTGATGTTATTATTGTACGACACTGGAGGTTGCCCGTGTCATCACCCACTATGCTATATAAATGATGCCATTATACTTACACTGATTTGTTGAATGTAATTGGTATTGCCGTATTACTTTGTTGTTGACGTTTTAAAGTGATCACAATGTATCCTATTAAATTAAAAAGTTTTGAATTTTTGAATTTTACTAATTAGGTTAATATTATAAAATCCTACTTCCCTACTAATATTATAAATGCGAAAGTAACTCTGTCTGTCTGTCTGTTTTTCACGCCAAAACTACTGAACCAATTTAAATGAAATTTGGTACAGAGATAGTCTTGTCTAGATCCTGAGAGAGGACGTAGACTACTTTTAATCACGATAAAGTAGCACACGCGGGTGAAACCGCGGGGAACAGCTAGTATAAGAATAAATAAATTATTTCCTCACGATGTTTTCCTTAACTGAAAACTCAACTTGAGACAGTATTCCATCCCACAACATAATACATTGGGTCACCATGTAGTATCCAAACATTATTAGTGACGTCATCACTTGAATTGATTCACACATTTTTTACGAAATCTACGTCATGGGGCGGGGGCGCGCCGGACGGGCCCGCTAGACAGTTGAACATGTTGAATCACTGTATTTTATTGATTTGTACTGAAATAGTCTCGTTGTATTTATAAATACCGGTATGAGTGAGTAATTACTGGCTACAACGATAAAAACGATTATAAACGATTCCAGTTTTTCTTTTAATTTATTGTGGCCAACCTATACAAAACGGTGAAGGAAAACATCGTGAAGAAACCGGCATGTCCAAGAACTACAACTTTCAAGGGCATTCGACATCTACCAACCCGCACTGGGCCAGTGTGGTAGATAATAGCCCATACTCTCTCTTTAAAAGAAGACCGTAGTCCCAGCAGTCGGGATGTAAAGGCTGATGATAAGGGAAGATATTAAAAAATTAAGCACCAGGTACTTTTACAAAACCGTGTACAGAATCCGCAATGAAGTCACCCCAAGAACCAAGGTGAGGCCGGCACAATACGAGCTAATTGTCCGTTTGTTTGTTGTTGTTTGCCTACGTGTATCGTGTACCGTGTATCGTGTATCACGTAACAGTGTTTGGACTGGACCCAATTACAACGGCCCCGTCCACAAATGATACGCGCAATCAACGCAGCGGCGCAGCGGATAAAAGTACCAGAAGGTATTCTTTGTACGATTGCTATTGACCATGCAATGAAGTCATGTGTGAATTACTTTTAGAACAAAACATAATAAAGTGAGTTACTACATTTGAAATTAAAAAAAAACTTCATAACAATAAATCGAAATTACGAGAAATAAAAAATAATATTATAAACATTTTAGTCTTAAATGGCATTAACTAGTTTTGAGTCGGTTTTTTAACTTCTTGAGTACCGTTTGACCGCAAGTCACCTGATGTTTTGTAACGATGTAGTTGGAGGTGGCGCCACGCTAGGTCTGGATTGGGAACTGGCTGGCTGGCGGTTTTATTTATATTAATTGGGGCAATTAATTTATAATTACCAAGAAACGCATTGTCTCATTTCTTTCGTAATTTTATATTTATTGTATGTAGAGTTGTTTTTAATTACACTTCGACGTTGCATTCTCGATATTTATTCACTTTGTAGTCTCCTATTTATTGCACAGGGCGTTGCACATAATTTTTAGAGCTGTAAAAATAAAAATCAAATCACAAAAATATAAAGTTCACTGTTTCTGAACGATACCTTCCATGTCATAGGCAGTGCTGTCATCTCCGTCATACTTCATTCCTTTTTTATGTGCGGGCGTCGCAGCTTCGACTTATCGATTAAATTCGTTATTTTATTGGAAATTTTGTGAAAAAGTTAGTTGAAAGCAGTGTTATGGAGAAAAAATCGTCATAAGTCCAAATAATGACGAAAAATAACATGTTGGGAACGCAAGATACGAAACTCGCCAACTAGTTCGGACGATCAAGGTTAGTTCGTGGTCATTAACTGTGTGTTAGTTTTATCTGTAAATTTGCCTTTGTCCCTTCCTTTTTAGGGAAAAGGCGCATACTTTGGAAAATAACTGATATTTTTTCCTCATGTTTTTTGCGTAGTTTTTCTTTTCTAACTACCCACATAATTCATGATTTTTTCCATTCTTTTTTCTTGCATGATGCTCGGCTGATAATGAGTTACTCCGGTGGCGTATTGTAACCTTCAACACTGCACACGCTGCTTGCTGAATCATATAGTCTAGAGTCGTACCATGAGTGCGTACCATGACTTTAAATCATACAGTCATAGGATGTAACGTGAGTGCGTACCATGAGTGCGTATCATGACTTTAAATCATACAGTCATAGGACGTAACGTGAGTACGTACCATGAGTGCATACCATGACATACAGTCTAGAGGCGTAACGTGAGTGCGTACAATGACTTTAAATCATACAGTCTAGAGACGCAACGTGAGTGCGTACCATGACTTTAAATCATACAGTCTGGAGGCGTATCGTGAGTGCGTACCATGACTTTAAAAACCTTCAATACTGCACATGCAGTTTATGGAATCATACAGTCTAGAGGAGTAACGCGAGTGCGTACAATGACTTTAAAAACCTTCAATACTGCACATGCAGTTTATGGAATCATACAGTCTAGAGGAGTAACGCGAGTGCGTACAATGACTTTAAAAACCTTCAATACTGCACACGCAGTTTATTGAATCATACAGTCTAAAGGAGTAACGCGAGTGCGTACAATAACTTTAAAAACCTTCAATACTGCACACGCAGCTTGTTGAATCATACAGCCAAGAGGCGTAACGTGAGTACGGACAATGACTTTAAAACCTTCAATACTGCACATGCAGCTGGTTGAATCAAATAGTCTATAGGTGAAGCGTGAATACGTACAAAACCTGATATGGCGCTGGATCTTCTTGACCAGACAAAGCTCGACCATAATCATCCAAGGTCACCGACACCAGACCCGCGACAATGGTCTTCTGATGATGATAACCGGGTTAGATCCCCCGTACATTCATTCCGACAGGTCTAGGTACAGATACTGCAGATGCAGCTAGCATGTCCCAGCTCAAGCGAAAAGCCAATGTCTGCCGCACCAGAGTTTTTATAGCCAAAATGCATTCATAGATCCAGTACGGAAAGATGAATTATTTGGTGGGCGATTTATGATAAGGTATCTAAACGTTGGGGTAGAATCCTAGTGTAAATGGTAAAGGCAGAAGAAACCACGATAAAGGAAACCCTAATACCTGAAGACCTAGCTTACGGAGGGCACCAAGGTTCAACTTAGAATTTTCTGCAGTCTTATACACGAACTTAAAGAGTCGGGATAAACTCCTTATAAAGGCTAAAACAAGCCGGTCATTTTCTAGACTTATATCTGTGGGACATAAATCATAAACAAAAAACAAGAACACAAAACACTTGTCTTTTATTATATAACAACAAAACAACGAAATATATACAGTTGGATAGAAAATTGAAATAAATGCTAAAAACTAAACTTCATACAAAGAAAAAATTTGAGAAAGCTCTGGCCTTCATTCAAAGTTTAGCAAGGCTGGCGTTCTACCTACATCTCTAGACATCAGGTTCATTTTGAATATGAAGGACAATAACAACTGAAGACTTTAAAATGGAAGATATTCACACAGCTAATATTTACCAAGTAAGGTTTTTTATATACATTATGTCCACATCAAGGAACCGTAATTTTAAGTTCCTATCCATAATTTAAAACTTCAAGATAACCTACGATTTTCAATGACTTCCTTTGGTTTGTCATTGGCTTCTGTACCGGTTGGTAATTATCTTAGAAACCGAGATCTGTTGTTACTTGTGTGTTATTTTGATGTCTTACTACACATTAATGACCATAATTTAAAATTTGCTTAGAGGGTTCATTAAACTTTCTCAAAAGGTTAAGATTTGTGTTAAAACAAGCAAAAATGTATTTTGATTTGGAACAAAAAACACACACATTTCGGCATTGAAATACTACATATTTACAGAAAAGTCATTATATGTGTTTAAAGTTTACAAAAAAGAAACTTAAAAATACCTGACGAAACAAAATATTTTTCCAGATTAAGCAGATTGACAATCAGGGCCTTTTTACCTTTTTAACCTTTGTACCTTAGGTTACTTTTCTCAGCGTACCCTGCAGTTTTCTTTGTATAGAAAGAAAAATTACAAACTGCATAACATTACGAATGATTTATATGAGAAATTGTAACGTACTACGTTACTTACCTTAATTTTTGCTTTATAAACATACTAATTTGGCAACATCATACATGTACATCATTCCTCATGATTACAACCTGGGTTTATCGGCAGCTTTAGCAACATTTACGCGCATTTTAATTGTTTTTACACAAATAGTTTTATCAAAACAAAATAGCAATGATAGTTTGAGTTTAGAGTTCGGTGACATGACAGATGTCAACTTGAAAGGTGAAGTTGACAGATGTTTCGGGACACTGACATAATGCTAGTCTAGAGCATAGACTCATGTGTCTGATAGGAATCTTGTAGAATGGAACGCAAACAATACGACAAATATTTCGAATACAATTTTATTTTACAACTAAACACATTTTTCGAGAGAATAATTTGAATAGGGAAACAAACAACATTCTCGCGTGACTGAATAATAAAATTGGGATTAAAATCAAAATATAATTTTACGCGACGAATGCATTGTGAACTGCGTACATCGGAGCGTGGAATGATCGACGTCTACATGATCTATGAGTTAAATTCGTGGCATTCTTGGTGAAAAAAGATGACGAGGCTTTTCACTAAAGAACCTTCGTCCGAGTCGCTGCGTAGGCGGCGATCTCTATTCGACATTTTGATAAAGTGCTTCAAAAGAACCCGTAAAAAGGTAATCATATTAATTTTATTGGCAATCCTCGAAGAAGCAATTTGGAATTCCATCCTATTGCGTCAGCCAGTTGACAGCTATGAGAATCCCAATGTAACACGCTGTTTAATTCTTTCACAGCGGGTTCTTTTTCTCGGGATAACCTCTCCGCCCTGAACCAAGCCTTTCGAGATCCTGCGCGCTAATTACCGAACCGAAGTCCCCTCGGGGCTCGATCTCATCTTCGTGCCGGCAACCCGCCGCTTGGACCAGACCACGTCATAGCACGGTATCCTTTCTTTTTGTTCTTTCCCTGGAATATTATCCACGGTTATAGGCAAGGTTTCTTAGCCTTTGTTGCGAAGCGCACTTTGATCGACATAGTTTCGGCATTCCCGGTCCGCTTCACTTAAGCCCCGTCGGAAAATACAGTTTATTAAATTTAGGTTCTAAGTTGGGTCTACCTTTGTAATTTTAGGTTTAACATGTTCTATGTAACTTAGCGTTATCTAGATCTTAGTAATTTAGTCTAAGCTTGGAATCTCAGCTAGAGATCTTAATTAGTAGATAAATATTTCCGGAACCGCTCATCTATGTATTAGATTATTCAATAAAATATAAGCTCTATTCTGATACTAAATCTAAACGTTTTATTTATTTTCACAACACAACAGCTCAGTCCGCTGGCACGGCCCTCGAACCAAAAGTCCTCTCTTCGTGCCGGCTTGATCTATCCAGGTACTTTCTCCTACCCTCATTCCCAACCACCCATCCCAACTACCAACTTTAGTTAAAATATAATGTTACAATGGCGCCCGAACTTTTATAACTGGTTATTGGTTGTGTTGTGAAGATAAAACTACAATTTATTAACAAAAAAACAAAATTTTTCTTTGATGGTTATTCTGTGAAATTTTTTTCATAATTTGATTGCATTTGTACTGTAATGTATTAAGGTGTTATACAGTGTTAATTCTAAGTACCTTAAGGCATTGTTAATGTGTATTTAGTTGCGGAAATTAAGAATTTTGGTGTATTTATTTAATAAATTAATTTTTAACCATGTCGGTCAATTCTGGTGATTATGATGAAGAAGCTGGAAATTTTGTTTCGCCTCAGCATTTCCGAGCTGAGAATGATACTGATACCCCGCATGGTCATACTAGCCCTTTCATACAACATCCACTAGGAGCTCACGTTCCTATGGAGTCGGTTAACATTGCACAGCGCATTAATCCAAACTTTGCAGTTGAACAACCGAGTTCAATGAACATACCATTACCAATTAATACCCAAACGTTTTTCACGGCAACGACTTCCACGTCTCTGGTATACAGCAGTCACAATGTGTTCACACGGCCGACTATTGCGATTTCAGAACCTATTGCTCATACAAGTGTCACGCAACCGTTCATGCATAAAAACAGCGATTTTGGTAATAAAGTACCAACACATAGCGTACAAGAACAATATGCACAACCACACTTAGTGGCTCCGTCGAGTGCACATGTTTACTACAAGTCACTCAATTTGGCATCTTTGAACTTGAAGTTTTCGGGTGAATCAGATATTGACGAATTTTTAATGAGAGTCGATGAAACTAGGCTAGCGCGACAAATTGATGATGCCACATTAGTTCGAGGTTTCTCAGAACTACTGTCAGGAACAGCGTTGAAATTTTATAGGACATGTCGTCACAGGATAGGCTCATGGTTTGACATTTGTTCGGAATTTAAGAAATATTTTCAGGCCAAGGACTACAACTACAACATTGAACGACAGATTAGGGAACGGAAGCAACAACCTGGACAGTCAGTTTCTTTCTTCGTTTTAGATATTCAGGATTTAAATTCTAGACTTGAATCACCTATTTCACAAGGGAATTTGTTGGAAATTGTAAAACATAACATGCTTAGCTCATACGCTCAACTGTTAGCGATTAACGACATAACTTCTTTTGACCAGTTGAACAATGTTACAAAAAATTTTGAGGCGTACTCTGCAGTTTTAGGAAACTCCAAACAGTCAGAAAAACGAGAAGTAAACGCAGTGGCAAACACATCGATACCTTCACGTGAAGCTAGTTCACTTACCTGCCTGAAGTGCAAGAGAATAGGTCACAGCTACAAGATTTGCAAGTCAGTGACAGGAATTATATGTTTCAAATGTGGTGCTAGAGGAACACTCACTAGGAACTGCCCAACATGCAACAGTAGCTCTCATGTTTCATCTTCACCAGCATCAGAAGAAAAAAACTAGTTCCGCCCCAGAGCAATGCAAATAACCACACTACTCCTACCCCAGAAATATCTTCGTTTGTCGGGGATTCTCGTCTATTCGTTACGTTTACTATTTCAAATGAAACACATGAAGCATTGCTCGATCCGGGGGCACATTTATCAATATTGGGTGCTGGAAAGCACGATTATTTTCGTAATTTAGGATTTACAATGATTAAAGAAACTTCGTCAGTTTATTTAGCAGATTTATCACAGTTGGAGGTGATAGGCACTATGTTATTACCGATTACGTGCAACGGTAAAACAAACCACTTTAAGTTTTTGGTTTGCCCAGCGATACATCACAAACTTTTGTGCGGCATGGATTTTGCCGATACTTTTGATTTGATTAACATTTTTAGATTTGGTGATTTTGTTCGTAGAGGCAGCACCAACAACTATGGTGACACTGCGCGCACCGAGTTTTGTGAAGTAAAAGCATTGATTCCGAGGGATGGCCTTACATACGACCAATCCGCTCGTTTAGAAAAACTTATTGAAGACTTCGAATCAATTTCGTCAATCAAGGCAGGGTTAGGAAAGACTCACCTTGTGACGCATAGTATAGTTACCAAAGGAGAACCAATTAAGCAGAGATATTATCCCTTATCCCCTGCAAAGTTAACAGCTTTAAATAAGGAAGTGGATGAAATGTTGAAACTAGGCGTAATAGCACCTTCAAGGTCCCCATGGTCAAATCCAGTGGTGATGGCGCCAAAAAAGGATGGATCATGGAGATTTTGCTTGGACGCTCGTAAATTAAACGACGTTACGGTGAAAGACTCATACCCTCTTCCTTACATCAATTCAATACTAGACAACTTGCGCGGCGTCCATTTTCTTAGCTCAATCGATTTGTCCTCCAGTTTTTGGCAAATAATGTTATCGGACCAAGACGGCGCTGATGGAAAAGGCAATTCTTGCGAAAAAACGGCATTCGTTGTACCTAATCGCGGTTTGTTTGAATTTAAAAGAATGCCATTTGGCCTTTCTAACGCCGGTGCAGAGTTGCAAAGATTGATAGACTCATTATTTCGACATCAATTCGACGGCAAGGTATTTTGTTACTTAGATGACCTTTTAATTGCCACACCCACATTTGACGAGCACATTAGCATTCTCTCTGCTGTGTGCAAGGCGCTTAGAGACGCCGGCCTCACTGTGAACCTCAAAAAGTGTGATTTCTGCAAAGGAGAGCTCAAATACTTAGGTTACATCATAAATTCAGAAGGCTTGCGCACAGACCCAGAAAAACTGAGCTGCATAGAGAATTTCCCTCAACCAAAGACCGCCAAGCAGTTGCGAGGTTTCGTTGGTCTCTGCTCTTATTATCGCAGGTTCGTTCAGGACTTCTCGTCAATAATAGCGCCAATGACAGCTCTGGTCGGTAAACGGAAAGGCAGCGATAGTATTGAATGGTCGGAGGCAGCTGGTGAGTCGTTCAACACTCTCAAGCATGCCTTAATTACAGCACCAGTGTTAGCGTCTCCCGATTTCACAAAAACATTCGTGCTTCACTGTGACGCATCATCAGTAGGCATAGGAAGCGTTTTGACACAAGAGGTCGAAGGAATAGAGCGTCCCATAGCTTTTCATTCACGCTTGCTCACGAAACCTGAAAGAAATTACAGTACTACTGAGCGGGAGTTATTAGCAGTGGTAGATTCCATCAATCACTTTCGAGCTTATGTCGAGGGCACAAAGTTTATGGTTGTCACTGATCATATGAGTTTGCGTTGGTTAAAATCATTGAACAATCCATCTGGCAGACTGGCAAGATGGGCAATGCAAATATCGTCCTTCAATTTTGATATTTGCCACAAACCAGGTAAACTTAATGTAGTTCCCGATGCATTGTCTAGGATTTCGATTAGTGCCATTTCGTATGACGGAGGCACCCAATCAACCAAAGATCAGTGGTATAACAAAATTTATAAAGGTTGTCAAACCGCACCCTCTTATTACAAAAATTATCAAATCAAAGACAACCGTCTGTATAGATTCTGTAAAGCTACCTCGAATTTGTCGAGGAACAATTGGAAGTTGGTCATGCCCAAAGAATTAATAGAAGCTTGTATAAAAGAGAACCACGATTCTTTTTGTTGTGTGCATCCAGGAGTTCAGAAGACATATCTCAAAATAAAGGAACATTATTATTGGAAGGACATGTTCAACGACGTCAGAGCTTTTGTCACAGGGTGTGAAAAATGCAAGGCCTACAAACATTCCAACTCACCGCCTCATGGTCTAATGACTAATCAGAAACAGGTCGATGTTCCTCTTCACACTCTGTCAATTGACATTATAGGACCACTACCGAAAGCTTACTCAGGTCACATGTACATACTGTCGATCGTTGACGTGTTTTCTAAGTACGTATGGCTTCATCCTCTTAGAACTGCGACCACACAAACGGTTACGTCATTTTTAGAGAAGGAGATAATTTTGAAATGGGGTACCCCCGCTATCTTGATTTGTGATAACGCCACGATTTTTAAAAGCAGAGCTTTTAAGACTTTCACAGAGAAGTATTCTGTCCCCAAAATTTTTTATAATGCCTACTACGCTCCACAATCAAATACGGTCGAAAGATATAATAAAACAGTTGAAGTATGCTTGTCTATTTTAGTGGAACAGGATCAAAGGAATTGGTCCAAATATTTGCAGCATATTCAACTGTCCTTGAACAGCACTGTCAATTTAGCCACTGGATACACTCCTTATTTCTTAGCAACAGGTCGGGATATTGTCACAGACGGTACATTCCATTCTATTATGAGGGATGTACCTGCTTCAGAGGACGATATAACGATTGGTGACAGGGATAAAATGGCGTCGGCGCTTACTGAACTTTCGAATGTTTTTGAAAAAGTTGAAGAAGCTCTAACTGAAGCTTACCAAAAAAACGCACAACGATACAATCTCAGGCGACGATACTTTAGGGCAAAAGAAGGCGATATTGTTTGGCGCAGAAACTTTGTGCAATCAAATGCAGCAAAGTTCTTTTCTGCGAAGTTAGCGCCAAAGTTTATTAAGTGTGAGGTCGTGAAGAAATTATCGGATATTGTTTACGAGCTTCGTGAATTAGAATCTCGTTCAATTGGAAAATATCACGTTAAGGATATTCTTCGAGTAGATTAATTTTGGATACTAGCAGTTATATTAGAATTTTTTTGTTAATTGAATTAGTTTTAGTCAAGAAACTTATTCTCGGTTTTTAGCAAGCAGTTGGTCTTTTAATTTTTCCCCATTGCTCCTCCTGTTTGGTCGGTTAACTGCGTTAACCTCTTTATCCGAAAAGGGGGGTATTGTAACGTACTACGTTACTTACCTTAATTTTTGCTTTATAAACATACTAATTTGGCAACATCATACATGTACATCATTCCTCATGATTACAACCTGGGTTTATCGGCAGCTTTAGCAACATTTACGCGCATTTTAATTGTTTTTACACAAATAGTTTTATCAAAACAAAATAGCAATGATAGTTTGAGTTTAGAGTTCGGTGACATGACAGATGTCAACTTGAAAGGTGAAGTTGACAGATGTTTCGGGACACTGACATAATGCTAGTCTAGAGCATAGACTCATGTGTCTGATAGGAATCTTGTAGAATGGAACGCAAACAATACGACAAATATTTCGAATACAATTTTATTTTACAACTAAACACATTTTTCGAGAGAATAATTTGAATAGGGAAACAAACAACATTCTCGCGTGACTGAATAATAAAATTGGGATTAAAATCAAAATATAATTTTACGCGACGAATGCATTGTGAACTGCGTACATCGGAGCGTGGAATGATCGACGTCTACATGATCTATGAGTTAAATTCGTGGCATTCTTGGTGAAAAAAGATGACGAGGCTTTTCACTAAAGAACCTTCGTCCGAGTCGCTGCGTAGGCGGCGATCTCTATTCGACATTTTGATAAAGTGCTTCAAAAGAACCCGTAAAAAGGTAATCATATTAATTTTATTGGCAATCCTCGAAGAAGCAATTTGGAATTCCATCCTATTGCGTCAGCCAGTTGACAGCTATGAGAATCCCAATGTAACACGCTGTTTAATTCTTTCACAGCGGGTTCTTTTTCTCGGGATAACCTCTCCGCCCTGAACCAAGCCTTTCGAGATCCTGCGCGCTAATTACCGAACCGAAGTCCCCTCGGGGCTCGATCTCATCTTCGTGCCGGCAACCCGCCGCTTGGACCAGACCACGTCATAGCACGGTATCCTTTCTTTTTGTTCTTTCCCTGGAATATTATCCACGGTTATAGGCAAGGTTTCTTAGCCTTTGTTGCGAAGCGCACTTTGATCGACATAGTTTCGGCATTCCCGGTCCGCTTCACTTAAGCCCCGTCGGAAAATACAGTTTATTAAATTTAGGTTCTAAGTTGGGTCTACCTTTGTAATTTTAGGTTTAACATGTTCTATGTAACTTAGCGTTATCTAGATCTTAGTAATTTAGTCTAAGCTTGGAATCTCAGCTAGAGATCTTAATTAGTAGATAAATATTTCCGGAACCGCTCATCTATGTATTAGATTATTCAATAAAATATAAGCTCTATTCTGATACTAAATCTAAACGTTTTATTTATTTTCACAACACAACAGCTCAGTCCGCTGGCACGGCCCTCGAACCAAAAGTCCTCTCTTCGTGCCGGCTTGATCTATCCAGGTACTTTCTCCTACCCTCATTCCCAACCACCCATCCCAACTACCAACTTTAGTTAAAATATAATGTTACAAAATGTATCAAACTCGAAGTCAGAGTCGTCTTGGGAAAAATAATGTTTTAACTCAGTGGTAAGTACCTTCTAGAAATCTTCATAGGTGTCCCCATTATTGGGCGGGGTGTTTTTTTGTAACGTGAGTTTTTTGTTTTGGGATCACACAATCACAACTAGCATACTTTATTATTAGAATTGAAATCAGCTTACATTGGCCTTCAATGCTTTGCTAAGGATTAACAGAATAAACATGGGCAGAGTACCGCTGTTGTCTGCATTAATGAAGATGTCTAATATACTTTCAGAGATATCTTGCACTAGCTTAAGCAAAGATAGCCTAATATACGTACAAAATAATATATATTAATTAATAAAGGACCAAAACATTGAATGGGACCTGGCTCCAGGTGCCTGTGATTTATCATGATCATAATCACGAACTGTTTTTTGGAGTCCCTAAATTGATGTTTATGTACAAGAATATTTGTGCGAAGCATATAATATTAAAAAAAAAAAAACTTACATCATTAAAAACTAAGCAGATGATTATATTTACTTATGCATGTTATACACTTTCTTATAATTCATTAAATTTCAGATTCATTCACACAACTGGGCACCCATTTAGACCACAATTGTTTTCTATGTGAAGTTGACAACCAAACATACCATCACAATATTGAACTTGTCTCACTTTTTTCACATTCATGTTTTAGATGGTATATACATATTATTACGGATAAGAGATCCTTTGGCATAGCCTGACCTTATGGACCCTATGGTCAATGCATTCATTGGATTGGGAAACTTATTTATTTTACGTCTTCCTTCTATTCTAGTTTATCTGTATTTTTAAGAAATATTATTTTGATCAAGCCACTGCACGGGAGTCATGGTCAGCTAATAGGCCTAAGAAGGCCTTTAGTTACTCTTATTATTTTTATTTTTCCAAAGAATATTGATCCACTTCACCCTCTCTGGTAGCATTATATCCTGGTTTCGAAGGTATTATCAACCAAACATAGTTATATTTCCAAGGGGTATCAAAATTATTTATAATTTATACTTAGACTAAAAAATAATAATAATAATAATAATTTCAGAAATAATAATAATTGGATATTAATAATTTCAATAAGAACTCAGATAACTTTTTAGCATTGTTGTAATAGTACACTTCACCCTTAGCGTGGCCTCTTAGCTTTGGCTACGGCTCCGCCAATGCCTAATAAAGGTCCGGGCAAAGACCCGAGAATAAAGCCACATGGGATAATAATAATAATTCAAAGTATTACCATATTTTTTCCTATTTTCTCAAATAGGATTCAAATTCTCGTCTCTGAATATCATTCAGGTACAGACTCGCCGTTCGGCTTCTGTTTTAATATCAGGTAAATGTGTTATTTAGATGACCAAACTATAAGATTCACAAAAGAAGATTACGGAATTATACTTTGCTATTCAAAATACGTATCTACATGAGATCCTAGTACGCAATCACTTGTAGTAATTTTATCCAAACGAGAGTTAAGCTTTTGATTCCATATCCAAAAAGTTTGTGCCTTTCCTCGCGTTGTCAACTATACAACGAGTGCGAAATTAAAGTAAGTTGCACGAATGGAAATCAATATTTGGCTAGAAGCACTTACTAGAAATAGACTAATTACTGATTTCGCCTACAAATACTTTGGTGTCTAATCTAGTTATATTTTTTTTACCTCACAGAGAAAACATATATCCAGAGAGAGTATTATCATTTTAGATAGATGCCATGGCACCTAAGAGCTACCTCCATCAAAGAAATTAATTCATACATCTAAGAGATAATCCATTGCTCCTACTACAAGTCACATATACATTAGACATACTTACATTTATAGTTTGGTGCAAATACTGGTATTTGCGGCACATAGTAGCCGTTACACTTCTACCTCGGCTAGTTATAAGGAGTTCTGTCCATGTTATAAAATGAACAACAGGATGGTCAGGAAGCTTATTAGTATTGCATTCACAAAGGTAATTCATAATATATTCAAGCAAGAATGCTAATAACGGTAATTGGGCTTACATTATCAATTGACTTATTGGTTTTAGGTTGAACGTAAGGTTCATAATAATGTGGATAATCACTCCACTTTTTTCGTTTATATGTGTTAATGTATCTTTTTATTTTTCTATCTAGAATCCTGCCTGCCTATCTCGTTTGTGTGAAAGCGCTAAACATCTACAAAGTGAATAAATATCGAGAATGCAACGTCGAAGTGTAATTAATGGTTAAACGAACTTACCTTAAGTGATGTTCGACCATAATTATACTAGACGTTGCATTCGAAGATATTTATAGTCCCACCCGAACCCAGCTACTAAAGCCCATACAACTAACAAACGAGATAAGTGTCTCTGAAAGAATGAAGTATGACGGAGATGACAGCACTGCCTATGACATGGAAGGTATCGTTCAGAAACAGTGAACTTTATATTTTTGTGATTTGATTTTTATTTTTACAGCTCTAAAAATTATGTGCAACGCCCTGTGCAATAAATAGGAGACTACAAAGTGAATAAATATCTTCGAATGCAACGTCTAGTATAATTATGGTCGAACATCACTTAAGGTAAGTTCGTTTAACCATTAATTTATCAGGTACTTCAGATTGACTTCAGATCTCTGAATAACAATAAGAAAACTATTAATCTAAATTGAACTACTCTGTACATGAAAAATACGCGTCAACTGAACCTCCTCCTTTCTTTACCAGTTACAAACAAAAGATTAATATCATCAGATCTATTTCATTTAATTTATCGTTAGTCTGAATATTTATGTGACATCTATGTACAGAGACAAGGATCACAATGGCTAGCCGGCTTGGTCAGCCGCCAGCTCGGCTTGTGAGAGAAATGTCATCACTTGCCAAGTCATAATATTCACTTCATTCACAAAACTCGTAGAAACTTCAGCTGGCAATCACACACTTGTAAATGTGTGGTGGCGTTTGACAAGTCACTTGACGTTATTTGACGATGTTGTCGAAGGTGGCGTCACGCTATACCTAGACTCAAAGATTCAAAGAATTTATTGCATTCCATAATGTACAATAGTTAGTCATAATATAATTAAGTTCAATTATGGACCCTGTTGGGCACAAAAACAACATTACTTAAAAACTAGAGGAGAGGAGGACTGCCATCAATGAACAAAAAACCTATATGCCTACTGCAACCTATGTAAGTCTATATATCTAGTAAACATTTCTTGCAGTTAGATTTTGTCGTTAAGGAATTTCTGTATAGAGTAATATGATTTTTCCTTTAAAAAGTCATTAAAAAGACTGGGAACTGGCTCTCAAGTGAGACTGCTGGAACACACCGATAGGTGCTTGGCGACAGATAATACGAATCTTCTAGGCATGCAGGTTGTACCTACTGTCGAATGCATCATCACTTGTCGACAGACAAATGGCGGTCATACGCACGTCTATTTACAAAAGGCGTAGCTAGTTGAAGTTTGACGTTTAAAAGTAATAAATAAATAAATAAATATATATCGGGGACAATTGCACACAAATTGAGCTAGCCCCAAATTAAGCTCAAACTTGTGTTATGGGTACTAGACAACGATATACATACTTATATAGAGAAATAAATACTTATAGATAGAAATATCCAAGACTCAGGTACAAATATTCGTGCTCATCACACGTATATTTGCCCTTACCGGGATTCGAACCCGGGACCGCTAGATTTGCAGGCAGGGACACTACCAACTCGGCTACCGCGTCGTCGATCACATCACACATCACATCACATCACATTACAAAGTGATCACATGTTTTAAATAAAAGTATATTGATTTGATTTGATTCATTTAAAACTATCAAAAAAATGCTTACCATGCTTACCATTTGACCCCCGTCTCACCTGATGGTAAGTGATGACGAGGTCGATGATGGAGCATGCTTGCCTAGATGATATCCATTCGCTTTTGACTTGAAGGCTCCCAAAATGCACAAAATTGGTTTGCTCCGGCAGCACATCGACCACATCATCACATAATATAGAGTGACTTGTGGTTAAACGTTACACAATAGACGTAAAATAACAAGACAGTGGAGAAGTTCCCTCATATTTTTTTTTAACTTCGTCATTTTCTAACATATCTAAATAATTCTTTCACCACATTTAATTTAATTTTATGTTTTTTTTATAGAGGAAAAATGGCTCTTGTCGTTTAGGAAACTTCTCCATTGGTTTAGTTCAGATTCTATCAGGAAACAAAAGGCACTCTGCATCCATAGTAGGTACATAGGTACGTGATATGCCGCAAGCTTTGTTCAGCTTCCTTGAGAGGTCGAGAGCCTCCGAGCTCGGAGTCGTTAGCTCGCGGGAGGCGTGTGGAGATCTCGTTACTATGCGTTTGAGAAGCCTATTCAGCGTCTTGACAAACAAACAAGCTTCGTTTGTTCAAGGAATTTAATTTAATAACGGTCGTTGTGAGTCTCGGCTCGTTAAACTCTCGTCAGCAATCGTTGCGCAGTTACGATACTGTTTCGTAGCACCGTAGATGTTTGTAGCTTAGTAGATCACTGTAGCTCGGTAGATGTCCGTAGATGCGTGGTTAGAGCAATTTTGTTGTATGTAAAAAGTACTTGGCCCATTACCATACAATGGGTCTCTCTCCCCCTTTCTTGGTACATACAATATACGTTAATGGTTAGGACTCTAAAATTTATGTATTGAATTAACTGTTCCCCGCGGTTTCACCCGCGTGGGCTACAGTTTATCGCAAAATCCTTTCTTAGCGGATGCCTACGTCATAACATCTACCTGCATGTCAAATTTCAGCCCGATCCGTCCAGTGGTTTGGGCTGTGCGTTGATAGATCACTATGTCAGTCAGTCACCAGTCAGTCATCTTTGAGTTATATATATTATGTAGATACAATTGTAGGCATATAAAACAACCCAATAATTTAATATATTTTGCGGCATGGCTGTTATAATAACTAAAGAAAATCAAGAACTATGACAATTTGTATTTGTAAGCAATAGCGTTCTGTTTGTGTGCAATTGAAGATATAAATAAATAAACATTTGCACTTTTATTTGTCCCGTAGCGGGAATAGAACCCATACAATAAATAATTAACTAATTACATGATTTCATATTCTTGCTAACACGGCGCCAAGAAGTACTTCTTCCTAAATTTCCACTGCGGCGCCCCCCGGGGGCTGGAGGGTTGATATTGCCTCCCTAAACTCCGATAATACCTAATTGGGTTCAGCTAATTTGTTAAATATAACGTATGTAATCGGAAAACGATTCTGTGACAAAGGGTGCAGATTGGGCAACAATTACTAGCGGGGGTGAATGTGTTTTAGTGCCCACTTCAGTGGCGGGGGATGGAAGATAATGTAGGCGGAGATGAGCCTACTTAAGGTTCTTGCAAGCCACAGAATAATAATGTGCTAAGAGAGTTACACCTAGATTGGGAACTGGCTCTCAAGTGGGGCTGCCGGAAAGAACGGTTGGTGCTGTCATTGGAATTTTGCCATGTCTACCATTGTTGTATTCATTTATATATGCTTGTTTGTTTTGTGTTAAGCCCATTGGAAAGGTTAATAAATAAAATAAATGAAACCGCGGGGAACAGCTAATAGACAAAAAGTGAATAGATACGTGCCGAGTGTCCCGCCCCCCACTCTCAGTACCGAGTGACGTCACTTGACGAAACTTTCAAGCAGGGCGGACTGCAGCAGCGACCAGCGCTGGCGAGCCACTTGTCGTCAGCTTTACACTTGTTCTCCGACGAGGACCTCAGCAGTCCTCAGAGTGCGTCACTGGTAATAGTATTCAAAACTTTTACATGTCAATAGCGCGCTAAAAACTATTTATAAGATTTTTTAACACGCTATTTTTACGCTAACTTTTTACCTAATTGTAATATTGTCATTTAAATTTGAATTAACTATGGTCAAATGTATGTAAACAATTACTATGGTAAATTTTTCACATGTTACCTTGACTACGGATTGCAAAAATCGAGCCTTTTTTTTTTTTTTTGTTTTTGACGATTATTTGAATTCATTTCATTTATCTAATGTAACTGGTGACTAGATCTGATCATTAATTAATGTTGTAATGATCTTACTTGCCATGATTTATTATTTTGATTATTATTAACTGCTTACGCATTGTACACCTGAGAATAGTGTTGTGGGCTACATTTATATTAAGTTTTTATTTATGTAATCCTTTTTTAACATAAGTTTTTTTTATAATGTATGCTGTTTACTGTTCCAAATAAAGAAAATTTATAAAATAAAATTAGCGCAGCGGATTTAGTAGCACTAACAGAGAGCCGCATTATCTGACCCTCTACGTTGATTAAAAGTAGCGCGCTACTGCAGGACGCTAACCGCTACACTAACCACCTCTAGTGACCGGTGCCGGCGTCTTCCGCGGAACTGTGCCCTCCATTCCGATTGGCTGCGCGTATTATTAGCCCCTTGTACGTCTCGTTGGATGTTCCAAGTTTTGGGAACTTGTCCGCTTGTTATCTAAGCGTAAAAGCTGTTTTGATGGAGATTTGTACGAATAGGCCTTTGGTGAATTAGTTTCAGATTTAGTTATGTATTAGTCTTTGTAACCTGATCATTTGAACAGCATTTATGACTTATAATATTACAATTGTGAAAGTTAGTGAATGACGGATTTGAGTGAAATTTGAAATGGAGAAGACTTAAGCTTTGGATTGACACATATTATATACGCTACTTTTTATCCCGGAAAAAGATACAAGATTTTTTGTGAATTCAATTCGGGGATGAGCTTGCTAAATATAAATAAAGTGCAATTCACACCATTGTAACCGCAGTGGAGAGTGAATAGGTATCTTCTAGGCAAGCATGCTCCACCATCGACCTCGTCATCACTTACTATTTATTAGATGAGACTGGGGTCAAATGCTTGCCTATGATATTTCCATTTATACATAATTTTTTATATATTTATTTGTTCCCGACGGACGAGAATGATCCTTCATCAACTCCGCCGACCATTCAGTTCTAAGCTACAACCTTGTACTGAACTACAGTCAAAAACGCGTCAACGACAAAACGGTAAGAAAATTCTCTCGACATTTTCTGCTATATCAAAAACTCATTTTTAGAAAACTCGCCACGTTCTGAAGGTGTTTATTTCCCGTCCCGCATACAGCTGGGTTCTATTCAGCGCGACGGGGGCGCCAATTTACACTCGTGAATTCTGGATGAGGTGTCAGCTGACCTTTCTTAGCTTGCTTCGTGGGACATGCTTGAAATCACTCTGGATATATATGTCTTTACTAGTTGCGCCCTGCGATTTCACTCGCGTCTTCCCGTTATCCCACAGGTGCCTTTTTCTGGGATAACAAGTAACCTATGTGTTAATTCAGAGTATAAGGTATCTCCATTCCAAATTTCATCAAAATCGGTTAAGTAGCAACGGTGATAATATTCGTGCTCATCACACAAATAGGTATGTTCCCTTACGTAGAACAATATAAACTTAGATAATTGCATAAATATATAATTTTCAACATGATGGTCACCGCACGAGCACGTGACGCTCGCCACGACCTCCCACCCGCGAAGAAAGGGCGCTCCACACGACGCCAGCGCGCTATTGTAAGCAGGGTAGCTACTGCACACATGTGTAGCTCATTTACCAGCCTTATTGAAATCTTTACCGCTACCATTCGGGCCATGTGTTGCAAGAAATAGGACTAGACAGAGTGCCCCAAAAAAAGACACGACAAGAGCTGTGCACACATTATAACTTAACTGCTAAATAATCCTGAATAAGATATTTTCAACAGTTTTATAAGAACCGTACAAGATATTAGAAGGTTCCTGTTCACTCTTAAACACAGACTGCAGCAAGGAGTTCCACTCCTTAGCGGTACGCACGATGAATGTAGAAGCGAAACGCGTTGCGCGGTTAGAAACGAATAGCTTTTAATTATTGTTAATGATTGCCTTCCACGTATACCTACTAATATATCGAGTATCTACTCGTACCATACCCACGTAAGCTATCATCAGTCACAGATATTGAAGGCGGAATCCCCGTCGAGTTCACTCTCTGTGTAATCCCCGCGAGGCTCCATTGTTTGCGACAATTCAGCGATTCTCAACATTACCAATTATTGGTAGCCGACCGCCCTCACTCCACTTCGCTCCGCTCGACTCCGCTCCGCCCCGCTCCGCTCCGCCCCGCTCCGCTCCACTCCGCTCCGCACGCGATGCTTGCGCAGATATTAGCTCTCCGTGACTACACATTACACAGACGATTGGCCGCACTCAAATGTTGATTGGGAGACGCTCAGCTCTTCTGTTAAGGTTCCTACAATTTACAAGCGACCCGTTCTGTGGCTTGGCTCGCGTGGATTTTGATATTTTTACATACATTGTTTAACTATTATTTTTACTTGTTGCATGGTAGCATTTTACCACAAGTCACGTGATGTTAAGTGACGATGTAGCGAAACGTGGCGTTACGCTGCATCTGGATTGGGGATCTCTTTAATCCCCTTTGAGGATGATTTTCAAAAACATTTAGCTTAGCTTGAGGCTGGGCGTTGATATGTCAGTCAGTGAGTATAAAGGACCTTGCCTCTTGCATACCAATTGCGTCCAAATTTTTAATTGTTCTAAAGTTTTAATGTCGTTCTCAAAAGCAGTCATTATTAGTAAATTGGGTTCTATCTCTTAAGACCCAATCATTAGATCCATTATGGATTTACTGAAGTTTTGTTTTTGTAGATCCTTGCAGTAGCATCGCTAGTAACATAGCTAGTCTAGTCGGTCGAACCAGTTAAACAACACTCAGTGCGGCTGTCACTTGGATGGGTGACAGCACTGACAGCTAGGTGGCCTGTTCAACTGAGCGCAACCGTGCTTCAGATGTCACTTTGAGCTCTCACTTTGAGCCGACTGTATCAACCATAAAGCTACGTCAAAGGCCTTTTGGTGGCCTGGAAACCCCGGCAATAGAGTTGGCCACTAGCTCCTACGAAAGAAAAAGAAAATAGCAGATATTGATTTCATGGTTGTTACCTTACTCGTAAGGACCTGTGGCTCTCCATGAGCCTCGGAGGAAATCGACTGGAACACATTGAGAGGAAGTGCGAGTGTTGCGGGGGTGGAGCGAGGGGGGAGAGGGGGGAGGGTAGTGCTGATAACAAGTAAACAGATCGAACAAGTAATAAACACTTTCTGTCTACCGATTTAGTATACTTTTCTCAAACATTTTTAATAAATAGCACAACTCGATTTACAAGCCCCTTTGTCCCGCATACTTGCAAACTTAAACTTAAAAATATGCATAATTAGTATTGAGCCATTTGACTTAAAACAAGCTATGCCTGTTTCAGAACAGACAACAAACACCCGGCCGGTTATTTTTTGGGCAGAATCGTATATATTTTTTTTTGTCTTGATCGTTGTTGATAAACTTATTATATTATCACATTCATTAACACTAATATTATAAAAGTGAAACTTTATGTGTATGTCTGTTACTTTTTCACGTTGAAACGCTTGACGGTTTCATTTGAAATCTGGAATGTAGATAGCTTATACCTTGGATTAACACAAAGGACTTCTTATTATCCTGGGAAAACCACAGGGCGCAGCTAGCAATATATGTCGCAGCGTGATTGTCTCACTCAACTGATTTTAGGAGATGCGGAGTACACACATTTCCCAATGAATGGCGGTATTTTGCATTTGCCAGTTCTTGTTGAAATGTAGTACGCAAAAGCTCCTGTCAAAATATTGTCAGCATTATCTCTCAGCTGTCACTTTTCCCCGCCTCTCTTGCTACCGATACTGCAAAAGTCACATTCCCGATCTACCTTAAAATCCATTTATTAATAAATCCAGTTTCTTATTATCAAAAGTGTCTCTCATTTCATTAGTTCTCTCAGCTGATCAATGCGTTGTCCACGTCACTAAAGAGTGACGATGATACTGCAACGCGTGGGCGATGAAGCATCATGCCTCCTCCCGTCATCAGAATTGGGATCCCCCCGTCGTATAGTACAACGGAAAGAGCAAACTCACACGAGTTCCTAAATAAAGCAAATTCTATACAGCGGAACCTTTTATTACGATGTTACATCATAGAACATTACCTTCCGCAGCGCAAGGAGCGGGCGGCAGGTGGCAGCCCGCGACACGTGCGCCACCTGTTGCTCCCGCGGGGCCCGCACCGCGCAATGAACTAATGAATACATTCCCGACAAGAGGCGAAGGCGACGGCTTCCTGACAACGTGACTACACGCCAGTGTTGCCTGGGGAACATTTACAATTGCCGCATTCAAAAATATCACATTATATTCTATGGTCTATGGCGAAACCAGAAATGAGGTGATCTGTCAGGTCACCGACATGGATCATAGAGTTAGCAAGCTGAAGTGGCAGTGGGCTGGTCATATAAGCCGCAGAACCGTTAACTGTTGGGGTAAATGTGTTTTCGAGTGGAGACCGTGACTTGGCAGACGTAGTGTAGGACGTCCTGCAACTAGGTGGAGCGACGATTCGCACCGAGTGGCTGGCAGTAGTTGAATGAGAAGAGCCGAAGATCGGGCTCAGTGGCGTACCTTGAGAGAGGTTTATGTCCCGCAGTGACAAGGGCTGCGGCTGATGATGATGATGATTCTATGGTTCACTGAAATCAGTAGCTCACCCAAACACAGGATTCGACAAGAAACACCCGGCAGGTAGGTTTTTGGGTTCGATTACATTTACAATTTTATTTTTATAAGTTTACCCACGTTCAGTGAACGAAGTTGCCGTGTTTGTATCGAGCATTGAACCTTTCAATTGGACCAAGAAAAGGAAAATAACTGAAGCAAAGATATGTTTTACTATGAAATAACTCTTTTGCCGGCGTAAGGAGGTTGGAACAGGCGTAGCTAGTTTTAAGTTGACGTTTTAAAGTGATCACAATGTATCCTATTGAATAAAAAAGATTTGAATTTGAATTTTGAATTAACATTGTTTATATGTATTATGTTGTTGTTGTTTATGTGTTTATTGTTTTTATGTCATCGGCGAGATGAAAGCGCACAAACTTCGCTGGCTCGGTCACGTTGAAAGAATGGGGGAGGATCGTGCGGTCAAACGAGCATACAGTGGACGGCCGAGTGGCCGTCGCCCTGTCGGCCGTCCCAGATATCGCTGGAAAGACGAAGTCACGAAGGATTTGCGCGAGCTCCAGGTGGAGGACTGGCAGGAGGTGGCGCAGGACAGACCGAAGTGGCGTCTTTTGTTATCGGAGGCCAAGACTCACTTTGGGTCGTTGCGCCATCTCAGTTAGTTAGTTAGTTAGTTATATGTATTATAATTAATCTAAAAGTTAAATACGTACTACTCACATGTAAGACTGCTTTATAAATAAGCTAAGGGACTTTCTTCATAATGTAAATTCGAGTCGATTGTCCATTCAAATAGCATACATATACGTCCTCATAAAGTGATGCGATGAAATTCAAGTGAATTGCAGTACTAAAATGCATTTATTTACAATATTAGTGCCTGTGGTTTCGCCCGATTGCCGTAGAACATGGCAACTGATGCCGTAGTGGCAACACTGCCTACCCTCCACGAAGGATCGCCCGTATTTCTCTATCACCGCCGGTTACAGGTCAAGTGGCTATATTTGATTTCAATGGATTCTTCAGCCCGCGAGCCTCAGCTGCACGGGCCTTGAGAGCACGTGACTGACGACGCATTGTCGTTTATTTTTATACCTTTAAGTGCGCATTTGAGGTGGTGGTGAAGGTTCAATGACTTTATTTCTACTCACAGGTGTCATGTATCGCTAAAGTAGCCGTATCTAGGTGTACTGACAGTTCCATACAAAAGCGAACCGAAAACTTATTCCGCTTTAGAGGACAAACTTAACTTTGTTGTTCGATCCGGTTTTTAGACTTTTTCCTTTACATGTGCTGTAAAAGATTGCTTCATGTCAAATTTCATGATTCTAGGTCAACGGGAAGTACCCTATAGGTTTTGATTCCCATGTGAAATCGCAAAATATGTGACATGAACGCTCATATCTTTCGATTGCGTTGACTTAAAAGATTGATCTTTTCACAGCTGAAAAAACCCGTAGACCCAAATATTGAACATGAATTTCAACTTGATACCTCGACGCATTCGTGAGAAAAAAGGTCTTGACAGACAGACAGACAGACAGACAACAAAGTGATCCTGAGGGTTCCGTTGTACCTTTTGAAGTACGCCACCCTAAAATAAAATAATTTGCGGAAACAAGATTTCAGTTTTCAGTCCCAGTTTAAATTAGAATAGCTGTCAACCCTAATCCGGTGCGAGCCGACAGGTAATTACGTCAACATTTACATATATCGTCGTTTGATCTACACAACATGTGTCAGTAATGAACGAAACAATTAAGCCGGCGCAGATCAAGCGCCCGATATGATGGATGGGGGTGCGTGCTCCCCGGGCGGGCCGGTTGTCCCGTATCCATTCCATTAAGGCCGGACGCGGCGGACTGAGATGGATCGCGTTGTTCATCGGACATTACCATGTGCTGGGCATGCCAGTAGCTCTTCTACATACATCGCCAGATTACGTGCTCAATGCAAGAACGATGAGAGAAAAAAACCGGCCAAGGCAAGGCGCCCATCGAAGACTTTTCCGGTTTAAAGGACAAACCTAACTTTCCCATCCAATCCTTAGACACCAACCAATTGCAAATAACAAATAGTATATTCGCTTGCTTTTGTTATTTACCCGCTTATTTACGATTTTCTTTCCTTAATTATACAGTAACACCTATTGTATTTTGTATCACACTACGACTGATTTTTCATTTTGCCTAAAGTGGGGTAAAGTAACCAACGATTGCGTCTGTCAATAGCAGCACTTCACTTGGCGTAGCGTATTCGTGTAGCAGTATGGCTGTCTTTTTCTGCCTAACGATTTTAGAGGGAGACGGCGAGACCTTTTTAAGAGCGATTCGTTTATTTTACTTTTAATTCGAAACATAGTTACGTGGGTGAACTGTACATAATATCTCTAATTTATTGCACTACCGGTGCAACACAGAGCAACGACGCTAGTATACGTACTGTCCAAAAATAGCATGCTCTGTGACGTCACCGCATATATAGCCCAAACTCGACGAGGCTGTCGATTCGCGGACGCGTGTTTTCGCTGACGTCACTCGCCTAGCTCCAGCCTCGGCGCGCCCCCTCCCCAAACAATGGTGGACAACTATTAACCGCCCTAACTATTACAATAACAAAAGGCTTTCATCTGATATTATTCAGTTACAGTAATAATATTGAATATTAGACAGTTGGTTTGTGTAACTCATGAATGATAAATAAACAAGATGGTTGGAGTCCAGTAGCAAAAAATCAATAGCATCAAAGAAATCATGTATATGGAGAAATCATGTATATGAGTTAAACATACATGTAATACAATATATAAGACTATATTACATATCTTACTTCTTATTATTATTATTTTTATTAGTGACAGGGTAGTGTTTGACCACAAGTCACCTGATGCTAAATGACGATGTGGTCAAAGGTGGCATCACGCTACACCTGGAGTGGGAACTGGCTCTCAAGTGGGCCTGCCGGAACTCACCGAAAGTTGGTATCAATTAAAACCAAATATTTTTTTTCCCGAAAAATCACATTCATTAAATTTAGATTTTAGAATGAGAGTATATTTTTCTTCATTGAGTTTTATTTTAAATCGCAAGCTGTTGATTACGTCATCAGTAGGACTTACAAGGGAGCACTTAACTTTGTCGTTTAATCCCCGACATCCGATTCCTCGCCGCTCTCATAAAGAAAGCAAAAATATTCAAATCCGCTCCACAGAAATGGGAAAAATCCAATTATTTTCGAAAAATTTGTTTATCTCGTGATCTCGTTCTGAAATGATTTTAAGGGCTCTATTGGGTTTAGGATTTTAGATGCTTGTAATCTTGGTTTAAGCACAGGCAGAAGACGTTGTGACGGCATCTTCAACGAATTCCTTTTAAAATAAGTTTGTCAACTGGTTGCAAACGAACAATACTTTCTTGCTACATAAATGATCATTCAATTAATTTTTGGACCTTGTTTAAGTTTTGCTTACAGCGTACACTTAGAGAGAGATAATCTACCACGCTGGCCCAGTGCGGGTTGGTTGTCGCACGCCCTTGATTGTTCTTGTACATGCCGGTTTCCTCACGATGTTTTCCGTTTGTATATACTTGCTTATTACTAAGAGAGAGAAAAATATCTCACAATATTTCTTCGATGCTCAATATCGAGTACCTACAATTGATAAACTTGTTAAAGGGGTCCAGATACTTCCTAAATTCGATTGACTGATCAATTCTACGTCAAAGTGTTTGATCTGAAACTCCAACAAATCTCGAACTCCTTCATTTTAATACAAAGTTTGTAAAGTTAACCAAAGGCAAGAAGGTAGGCACTCGACTTGTTCAAGCTCAGCTTCTATTTCTTTAGAAAGAATACATTATTGAACGTAGCCGTGTTTACTGTTTACTCATGATGCGATTCGATACAGAATTGCGTCGATTCTCGATATCGCTCGAATATCGCCTAAACCTATAGAAAATGTATAGAACATTTTTGTAATTATTGTTTCCTTACCAAATGTTCTGTCATGCATGTTCTGTCGACATCGCTTGCAGATCTGCTCGATATCGAATTGCACGTACGTTCTCACGGCCTGAATAAATAAAAATAAATATAATAATATAACTGGATAAATATTTGTGCATTGAAATGAAAAGCGCAAGTATTTGTTCTATGTGTGGATGTTGTAGATACCCGATCCGTGTAGTATCTGATACCTTAGATGCAGGGAATCCTACTAAGATTGTGATTGTGTGAGCGTTAAAAAAAACATCCTTGCCTGACATGCGATTTAAATTGTGTTCAATAACTTGTGAATATTAATTTCAACCAAATTGAAGGCATATAACGATATTATCGCGTCGTGAGGTAAGTCCCTAAGTTAAACAACAATTGTAAATACTTCGCTCTACATCTCTCCTCCATTTATTCACAGGATCACAGCAACAAATCTCTTTGTATCAACAAGGAACTGGGATAAGGCACATATACAATTTTTCCCGAGACTGTGAATAAAATGGTTTTACTGTGGTAAATTAAAAAGAGAGATACATCATCCCACTTTACGCTATTACAGTTTCTTGGGCAAGAATGCTAAAAATTGAATAATCTTAAGATTAAGGTACACAACACCACTTTGCGTGCAGGTTGCCGTGCCGCATACCCCGCACGGTTGCATCAATTACAAAACGAATGTCTCGTACGCATCGGACAACTTTATAACTGTTCTCTGCTGTTTATTCAAGAAATTCGGGGCTTATGTTTAAAATGAGGTATAGTTGATTTGAGTTGATTGCATTTTTTTTAACAATTCAATTTGAGGTTTGATAGCAAAATAGCAATGTACGTTTAGGTAAAAAATTACATTCTAATTAGAATAGATTGTATTGCTATTTCAAGGCGTATTCATTACATAAGATACAAATACACATTATATAGGTAAATATTAAAAATCTATCCTTTTTGTTTACGACCTATACAAGAATATTTATAAACTGAGAAATGCCTACTGTTTCTATTATTTATTTATTTATTTATTTATTTATTTACATTATTTTAGACGGCGAAAGCCAGTTACCTAAATAATTTAAAACATTCAAAAAAAAATAAAAATATAAAACAATAATAATAGAAAAATAAAATTAACAATAGTAATAAATAAAAGGCAGAAAACAAAACAAAAATAAAAATTCAAAACAACAACAACAACAATTCATACAATGTCAAAGAAAAATATAAAATTAAATAAAAAATAATAAATAATTATATTTATTTGTTCTTAACTTTGTTGATTAAGGTTTTATGTTTCTTAAGGTAATTTTGTTTCCTTCACTTAGCATGTAACATATCCTCTTTATCTATGATCGCAGGCATCGTGCGTCAAGTGAATAAGTGAGTTACGGCAGCTCTCAGACGGCACCGCATACATCACCATACAAGTTACACTCATACATACATACGTACATTATGTACATACATATATAGACAAGCGACGACGTGCGGCGGGACCATAATATACCTACAGATTGCGATTTACGTAATGCTATCAAAAGCTACTTTTTGTAATCAATGACTGCAGCAAACTTTATGTAATGAAACTTAGTACTAGTACACTTTTAATATTACACATGCGAAAATAAATCTCTCTGTCCCTGTGTTTGTTTGTTACTTTTTCACATCTAAATCGCTGAAGAGTTTTTGATGAAATTTAGAATAGAGATAGATAAAACACTGAGAATGGCCATGTGCACTGTCCTAGCAGATAAGTGGCTAATATTTTGATTTATGTAGATAAATGAAATTAGAGCATACTAGAAGTATTTTCAACAATTTATTATTGTTTTTCTCTGGATATCTCACACAATGCTATATACGAGAACCTTTTTGCTACCCCCAGAAAAAACGTGGAATTAGATCCCATATCATTATGAGGTCTTACCGCGAAATTAGCATACGGGACATTCGAAAATAAGGGTACAGGTAGAGAGAAGGGCTCACGGGCAGATGGCAAATAAGCCATGTGTTGTTGTAGATGTTCTTTATTCGTTATTCTTTTAGCAGAGTAGAACACAAGTCCCTGATGCTTAGTGACGATATGGTCGGAGGTAGTGTTGGTTTGGAACTGGCTCTCAAGTGGGGCTGCTGGAACACGCCGATAGGTGCTTGCACCTGTTTCAAACAGCATCGATATATACTCCTGTTGTTTGCCTAGGTATATCGAGAAAATCTGTTTTTTTAATGTAATAGAGTGGCAAACAAGCAGACGGCCCGCCTGATGGGAAGCGGTCACCATCGTATAAAGACAATTGCAACAGCAGGGGAGTTGCCGATGCGTTGCCGACCCTTAAGAAATCTTTTCACACCCATCTTGAAGGATTGCAGTTTGTAGTGGCTACTGCGGAGGGAGCTCGTTCCACATTTTGCAAGTTTGGTTGCAGGAAACGGAGCGCATAAATCGTGAGGTGTGGGATTTCCACGTTTGCTCAGTCGAGGTTCATTCCAGGCCAATCGACGATCCGATGTCCAATAACAAATATTGAACCGGGACGTTCCCTCGTTGGTACCGGACGAGCGCCGCGTTCGGTGACATCACATATACTCATTTTTGCTATATTTCTCGATAACTTATTTACATTACAACTCGTATGTAGACGGGGGAGATAGGTACGGGATATTACGTCGCCTGGTGCAGGGAACACAGTTTGGCGACAGATTTTTAACTTGAAGGTGGAAGCTAGCCAGGCAAGCAATAGAGAAAAATAGAGCTTTGTTTCTACACTGGTATTATAAAGAGGAATGATTTTATTTCTGGTTGTTTTGTAATAAATAGACTCCGATACTACAAGACTGATCTGAATAATTCTTTCGCCATTAAAATGCTACATCATCTATGATGAACTTAGGCTATATTTTATTTAAAAAACAATATATCCACCGAGCAAAGCTGGGGTGGGCCGCTAGTTATACAGTGAAACCTACTGCCACTATACAGAGAGTGTTAGTACCTATGACCTACTTAATTATAGACAACAAGAGTTACTTTGGCATTTTATATACTTGTTTTGAAAACTTTGGCCTTTCTCAGCTCTATCAGTCCGTCTACAGCATTTATAATACGTATAAAACTGTCCCCATGCGTGCGCGAGTTCCAGCGACTATCAAAAGTTTCCGCGTTTGGCGGAACGTCGCGTCGCGTCCGACATAATAATGTCACGTCGGATATTCTAGAAGCGTCCGCGTTACTACGACACTTTCTATATGTCGCCGTTAAACTTATCTGTCTTCTGGAGCTGAAAAAGTCAAAATATTGTTTTATATGTTGATTTTTATGTTGAATAGATACAACACTTTGTGGTCACCTTACGCCAGCTATTTACCCCCCCAGAATCTGTCAATTGGCATAATTATATAATTATCTCAAACAAAAATCGCATAAAAAGCAGTTCATCCCGAGTTTTCCTATTTTTCGGGTAACTTTTCTAATTTTTATTTCTCTATGTATCTTAAACGGACTACAACAAACATTTTTTTATTAACAATGAAATTTGTCCAGCCTCATTCAAGTGATGCGATTACCAATGAACGGCATTTGATTTTCATTTATATTGATATAATTGGCTTAGCCGTATTAATTGAATAAACTGTAAAATATTGTTTCGGAACATAAATATTGTATTTTTACTTATTTACATTAAATAAATAAATCAAGATCGAGGGGAAGTGTTAAAAGTGGGTTTGCACCCTGGCGTCACGTGACCTAGAGACGGCCCTGGCTCATGTATCATTTATGAACTGTAAGTTGTACAACACACAACACACGAGTAGTCGTTGTGTTGGAACAATCGGATCGGCTCATTTGGTTTCCGATCCATTACCCCGGCGCCCCGGCCGCCCCCACGTGTGGCGCCATCTACCGCCTCAACGTTACTTTTAGTACCTCTCTGTTCTAGCTACCAACAAAGAAGAGGACATGAATCATTTATTTGCTACAAATTACATAAAAATACTTAAAACAAGTGCATTATGTAATCACTACAACATTGTATTGTTGTAATCCGGCCTCAAGTCAGCGTTGGTCTTCCGTTGAAACCATTTTAGCTGACATCACTGGTATCAAGGTAATTCACATATTATAATATTATTATTTATTATTATTATTGTGATTATATTTCTGTGTATTATATTAGCTGTCCCGCGGTTTCACCCATGTTGACTACACACACAGCTTATCGCGATATAAAGTATTTAATGTCTTTTTTCGAAGTTTCAAACTCACTCCATGTCAAATTTCATCAAGATCTAAGTATTCAGTGGTTTGTGCGTGATGCTGGGGCCATAACTAACGGGAAATGCCGTTAAATAGCGCCATGATTGACGTTTGACACAAGTGTGGCCACGACATTTGACAGCGGCATTCACATTTGCGTTTGACGTTAGCCGATAACTCAAGTGCATTCACGTTGACCGTTCAAGTGTAGCCACTCACTAACGCAATACTTATCGCGATGATAGTCTTGGACATTTCCCTTGACGTTGGCCTTAGTGTGGCCCCAGGATAAAAAGGTAACAAACAGACAAAAGAAGTTACTTTCACATTTATAAGATCCAACCTTCTCGGTGGTTTTTAAACACAGACCACATAAACTTTCTGAAATAATGTATTTGCACAGTAAAGTTTAACAGCTTTGTCTAGCAAAGCAAGGACATATGCGTAATAAAATGTAATACAATATATATTAATTTAATTAATTACTTACACATATGGCTGTGCTCACCTACGCCCAATAGGTAGACAGACTCGTAGAGGAGTTCTACCACTCGGTCGGAAGGCGAACCTCCCTCGTCTCTTCAATTACCGTAAGTAGCAGAACAAAGGCACTCTATTCTGGCCAAGGAGAATTTATTCTGGCAGCCGAGTTTCCCTAAAAGGCAGTCCCGAAGTCTCAATGTCAGACAATTAATATCTTTTATACTTTCCAGGCGACGTCGGTAATGTCATCCCGGCGAGCGCGCTCTATTTATGGTTCATAACTTTATATCACGATTCGTATAAAACATTTAAACCGGAGTGTGAGAGGTTCCGCCAACACTTGCGGCACCTCCTTATCTACAGCTCGATATTTTTTACTCGATATTTGTCGATAAATAATATGGATATGTTTTTAACATCCTGAGTGCAAAGCTGGTGGTACGATAGTGATTCACTGAAATAAAATTATTTTACCCGTCATGCAAATAATGCTTTGAAATAGTTGGTCTCTTCATTGAAGCTATATTTTAAATTGTTTATAATATGTTTATAATATGTATATGTATACACATATATACCTACCTAGTTTTTTTATGTAACTAAAAACAAGTCACTCGCCTCGCCTCCTACCTATAAGTGACACGTTTTTTTATCGTTTATACACGTATTTAATAAAAACTGCTTAAGTGTGTGTAACTTGAGATTTTGGTTTATATTAGTCTCGATATTACTGTTCTGCTTAAAAACACAATAATTCTAATTACACTTTAAAACGTCATCTGTTATTTTCCGGCGGCGCGCCCGCGGCAATCTGTTACAATATTAAATGTGTTTTTAAAGCGCTTTAATAAATATAATGCATGAGAGTAGTGCGAACGGTTTTAAATGGTCTAAAAGTGCTTTCAGCGTTTTGTTGTCTATGTAAATCAGGTTGCTAGAGCGGCGAGCTCCACACTACACAGAGGTAATTAGACAAGACGGCGGAGGTAGGGAGTTGACCAACTTTACTGTCAACGTTGAGTTAACTATCATTTTATGCAAGAATTAGCCGCTGGTGGCGGGTGGAGGTCGATTTAATTAACAAAAGTTTTAGTGAAATCTTTATCTTAGCTCTTTGAGTTAACTATTGTTGGATATAGTAACCTCTTTTTTCTATTTTAAACATGTGCTGTTACATAGCAAGACAAACATGCATGCGGGACTTGTATAAAAATAAGGGTACAACGTGTTTTGCCTAAATTGGCGTACAAATTGAGTTAGTTGGCAGAAGTATGAGTATAAGCAAAATAAAATAAGGAATTAACAATATCATATTAAATAAAAAAAGTATTGTGTAATAAATAAACAAACAGTGAGCAATAAAAGATTTTTAATATAAAAAATGGCAGACAAACAGACGGCATGATGGTAAGTGGCCACTGTCGCCTATGGACATTTGCAATACTAAGGGTGTTGCCGATACATTGCAGACCCTGAAGGACTTTGTTAGACTATAGCTAGCTGTGAGATTTCCAGAGAAACCACGGATTATTTTAGGAGTAAAAAGTACACGCACTCACTCTTTGGTTCCTTAACTATCTCTATGCAAAAAATCACGTTAATCTGTTATTCCGTTGCTGCGTCAAAGAAGGACAAACTAACAACAATCACACTTCATTCACTTAATAGCGAATAGCGATAGAAATGGGGAAGTAGAGATCAGTAGTGCAATTCTTATTCACTCGGAATGATTCCGTGTCGGATTCAACGGCTTCACGGAAACGTTTTCCGAGAGCAAATAGGTGTCGGAAACTTTTCCGTGATTGAACAGCTGGTTTGTCAAATTAAACGTCAGTTTCCGAACCATAAAGTTCTCGTGGAAACTTTTTCGAATCCGTGGTCGGAAGAGTTTCCTAGTGAATTAGAATCGCACTGCTGAAGGTACCGGCAAGGTGCGGTTTGGAAGTCCTCACAATGAATATGTAAGCAGCTTTTAGTATATTTATGTGTGTTTGTGGTATCCGAACAAGTTCACGGTAATGAAAGCGCTTGAAGCGTAAATTAAAACGTACTAATTGTTGCTCACGCCTAGTTTTAAAAATCTGCAATGCGTAAGTATTTTATAAAATTACGCACGTTCCGATTTATTAGAGAAATTTGTATGTATAAGAATATTAGGTGCTTTCCAAGCGTAATCGTTTGTCGTCGTTGTAATTTATAATTACGAGATTCAATTAAAATGTCAGATCAAACGACTCGTTAAAATAATAACCTCTTTGATATCGGAATGATTTCTTGAGCAATATTTTTCGCAAACCTGACGCTCGACGAGGCGAACTTACGAGGAGTAAGTCATTGATGATAACTCAGTGGTAGTGACATCGACTAGCGAATTGTATAGGTCGTTTGTTGGAATCCTGCAATCAGCTTAAGCTTTCGGTTAAGGAAAAGATTCTGCAGGTTTTTTTGGGCTCAATCATAATTATAATTTTATTTTGATTCATAACTGACTAACTGATTTGATTAGAACTCGATAAAACGTGAAATAAAAAAAAAAACTTAATGTCCATAGGTGTCGACAACGCTTACCACCAGACGGCCCGCCTGCTTTTTTCCAATCTATTACATTAAGAAAAACACTCCAAGTTCCCAATCCAGAGTAGCGTGGCGCAATCTTCAACCACATATCGTCACTTAACATCGGGTGATTTGTGGTCAAAAGCCACAATGTAAGTAGTAAAAAAAAGATATATCCATAAGCAAAGTGGGTATCAGTGTCAGTAGGTAGGTAAGGTACTATACGGTCAGTTTCCATCGGCACACACACAAATCTAGATAGTTTATGTAACGAGCAGCGAGCAGCGCTCGTGTACCAAACAGAAGCACAATTACGGCGGCATTCGCAGCTTTACGTGCCATAAACACATTCCTCGTAAACATGCTGGTGGCGCGCCCTACACGGAGCGCCAGAAGCTCAGCTTGCGACGAGCGGCGCGCTCGCTCGCTTCAACGTCGCACATGTTACTGGGCTAGTGGAATTTATATGATTGTTTATAATATAATTGTCGTTAAATGTGTTATTTGTTGTAATAAATAGCAAAAATCAGATTGAATGTATAGCCGTAGTGGTGCCACTGTGGTGCAATAGTGCAAATATTTCATTGATGAATGAGGTTTATTTTTATTATTATTTCTACATAGACTCAAAACAAATATTTAAAATGCTCTCCGCCATTGATTTTATTGTTTTATTTATAAACAGTCTGTACCTATTCAATAACTGCGATGGTGTTGGTCAAAATACATTTTGGAATTGAATTTTATTGAGTTGGAACAATGTTCAGTCAGTGAATACAAAAATAAGTGATCAAACCCTATTCTACAAATATGTACAAGATGATTGATGTTTTCTTTTCGAGGAGCTTATGGAAAATTTATTACTGGGTGTGTTCAGCAACTTTTGTCACTGACATTCATTTGTTGTAAAAAAATAAAAAATGTAACGCCATCTTATTTTGGTAATGGCGTAATATCAGTTCAAACTTATTCCACAACATGTAGCTAAATACAATAATACCACAATAAGTACGATAATAAATAAACTAAAAAAAACACTAAGAACTATACACTACTATTACTATTATACATGATCATAAGATATTTTGTATGAAACTGAGCTACTGCTTGCACGACTGTACTGCAGTAGGCCTCGACGTCGCAACGAGCGGGAGGCGGCGTCGTAAAATGAGCGATTTTCACAAACTCCGTGCTCGTGAATAAATGAGCAAGCACTATAATAGTACCTACTTGCTGCAGAATTATGTGTGCGTGTGTGTGTTACAGGGCATCCCTAGTACGTATAGGTTCCCGAATCGGGACAAAATTGGGAAAAAATTGCTGTACCCACCACTAGGCTCCATAAAGTTAGCAACTCGTTCAAAGGTCAATGTGTACGCTTTTTCAACAAAATCCCAAGTGAAATTCAAGACTTGTCTATAACAAAATTTCAAATTCGTATAAAGAGAAATCTCATTAGTAAAGCTTATTATAAAATATCGGACTATCTAGATGACAAACAAGCTTGGGATTGTAGTTAATCTATCTATCTTTCTTTCTATCTATCTATTCTCCCTATTTCCCCTATTCTAACCATTCTCGGTAAACAGCCAAAACAGTCATGCTCACGAAAGTGACTTTGCTTGCAGCGGCGTCATGTGTCGGGTCGCCCTCTTCCCTCTCATATGGTCGAGGAGAGCGATGGCTGGCACATGCGTCAACTCGTGAACGGGTGCTGCTTGTGGGGTCTGGTCTGCTTTGGTTGTGATCCCGCAACTCGTTAATATTCATGTTCCCATATCCCAATGTGTACAACCAAACAAGAGAAATCTTCTTATTAGTAAAGCTAAATAAAAAATATCGGACTATTAGATGACAAAAAAAAAAAGCTTGGGATTTTAGTGAACTTGCTCCAATTCAATCAATTAGTAATAAGAATAAAATTGTCAATGTGATCGCGCCAAAAAAATTACCTGCCGGGCGTTTCTTGCCTGTTCTTTTGCCGGCGTAAGGAGGTTGGAACAGGCGTAGCTAGTTTTAAGTTGACGTTTTAAAGTGATCACAATGTATCCTATTGAATAAACATAATTGAATTTTGAATTTTTTTTTTTTGAATTTTGGGACGTCGTCTCCCGGGCCGGGAGGAGAGCGCGCCATTTCCTGATGCCGGAAGCTGCCGCCGCCCTTCCTACTAAACCTTCGGCATATTCGTCATCATGACGTGATAAAATTATGAAACATACTGCATTTTAAATGTATGGTCAGTGATAAATATAATGTTGCTAGACATGTCCATTTTCCGATTTGCCTATGTATTTTGAAATTAAATGAAAAATATTCATATATTTCAAACTTGTGTTTCTTTGAGTGATAATGTGGATTATTAACCATTATGTGTTTGTTAACTTCTACGAGTGTAAGAAAACGAAATGTAGTTGTTATAAGTGACTTTTCTAGTTGCCAATAAAAGTCCGTGCAATCTTTAAGTAAAGTGCCGCTACATGAACACAAAAGGGAGGGGGTAACTATCGTACCCGGCTTGTGCGCGGCCAACATCTCATCATCATCATAATTATAATATAGTACTTTACTTTGGCTAAATAAACTAATCATGGAAAGCCGCAATAAATAAATGGACTTATTGTTTAATGTTTACGGCACTTTAAGTTCCTCTATTGTTTTTCTTAATAAGTTGATGGCAATAACAAGTGTTAGTTATCAATAGATCAGAAGAAGAAATATAGTGACTTTAAAAAAGGGGGTACTTTGCCCCTTTTTTTAGATACATAAATTCATTTTAAAAAAAGGCTTCCTGCTTTTAAAGTTTATACCTTCATAATTACGCAGAAAAATGGTTGTAATTAGCCCCAATTACCATCTTAACTTCGGAGTTGCCCTCTGAAGAAGATGTTTAGAGGGTCCGGTCCCCTTCATAGTCTATTCAAAGAAGCTAATATTTGCTGAAAATCCATCCAAAACCATCACATTCCATCAATTTCCTTTTGATTGATCTACCTTCCTAACGCTATCACTGGAAAAAAATTGCTTACCTTCATGGAGCTTTTCCCAGCGTTGTCACTGGAAAATTAAGTTAACCTTTGTGGACCTTTGTTGGACACCCCCGCATGTGAAAGCTTTACCCAGCCCCGTGCTGGAGGGAGGGAGCAGCCTCACAAACGCAGCACTCTTACTGCTAAGTGCTTTAGAAGCAGATTAGTAACGTAGTAACTAGAGAGTGCTACCGTGCAGCATGGAGTTGTAGCTCTAGCCACTTTACGGAATTGAAATTGAACCTTAGCTGTAAATCGCACTGATATTATAAAAGTTACTTATTATGTTGATTACTTCTTGAAATTGAAACATCTAAACAGATTTGAGTGAAGTTTATATTTTGGGTTAACACATAGGCTAATTTTCAAAACATAACGTGGGGCAGTAACATCCGCGTATAACGTTATACTTGTTGAATCCCTCTCCTTTTTATCGTCGGTTAAAAACGAAAAAACACTCGCTTCACCAGAAATATGTCGCGTAGTACAAAAATAAATTTTAAAAACGTTGACATGCCGGCGCGGCGTTGGGACGTATAATTTAATTGAAAGGTGGTAATGAACGCGCCGCCACTCGTTAGAGCCTTCAGGAAGCTGTAGCCCTTGTAAGTAGCTAATAAGTTCTCATTGGGACGACTTCCACCTTCACAGAGCGATTACAATTAATATCTACCTATATACAGCCCAAGTTACTTTTTTACACTTTATACTAAAGAACAAGATAAAATGTACAACAATTTTTATATATAGATATATTTTAGAGTTACACAAGTGCGTGGATTCAAATGATTCCAATTAACAAGGTTACACAATGTTAGTAAAATTATTTTATCTTAATTATCTTTATTTAGTAACAAGCTCATGTAAAATAATACACTAGTTGCGCTCCACGGGTACACCCGTACATATCCCGCAGGAACTATTTTCCGGGGTAAAAAGTAATGTACATTTTAATCCAGGATATAAGCTATCTCCACTCCTCCTGTAACTGACAATCGCTTGACACGTTTTATCGTGAAGTAACTTACATACACACTCGCTCACAAACTTTCGCATTTATAATACATACTTGTGTGTTATGATATTGTTTATTTCACTAATCAGGGTTTTATTTACTTTCCTCATACTTGAAATGAAATGCAGAGTGTTAACCTCGGGTGAAAGGCCTGCCCTGTCACTTTCATCCCTTGTGTAACAATGTACTATTACAATTTTATATATACCACAATAAATTACTGTAAACGTCCTCCTCCCTTATATATCACTATCCATACGGACTATATGTTCTTAAATGTATTCATTTTAGTACCTACCATCTTTTTACAGTATGGTCTGCATTATATAAATCTGAATCTGAATGGAAATGACCTCTTCCTATTCCCGCCAGTCAATAAAACCAATGTAAGCCATCAATTTCAATTTTCAATTTCAATTTATTTATTTATTCAATAGGATACATTGTGATCACTTTAAAACGTCAAACTTAAAACTAGCTACGCCTGTTCCAACCTCCTTACGCCGGCAAAAGAACAGGCAAGAAACGCCCGGCAGGTAATTTTTTTGGCGCGATCACATTGACAATTTTATTCTTATTACTAATTGATTGAATTGGAGCAAGTTCACTAAAATCCCAAGCTTTTTTTGTCATCTAATGGTCCGATATTTTTTAATTAGCTTTACTAATAAGATTTCTCTTGTTTGGTTGTACACATTGGGATATGGGAACATGAATATTAATGAGTTGCGGGATCACAACCAAAGCAGACCAGACCCCACAAGCAGCACCCGTTCACGAGTTGACGCATGTGCCAGCCATCGCTCTCCTCGACCATATGAGAGGGAAGAGGGCGACCCGACACACGACGCCGCCGCAAGCAAAGTCACTTTCGTGAGTATGACTGTTTTGGCTGTTTACCGGAAATGATTAGAATAGGGGAAATAGGGAGAATAGGTAGATAGAAAGAAAGATAGATAGATTAACTACAATCCCAAGCTTGTTTGTCATCTAAATAGTCCGATATTTTATAATAAGCTTTACTAATAAGATTTCTCTTTATACGGACTTGAAATTTTGCTATCGATAAGTCTTGAATTTCACTTGGGATTTTGTTGAAAAAGCGTACACATTGACCTTTGAACGAGTTGCTAACTTTATGGAGCCTAGTAGTGGGTACAGCAATTTTATCTTTGTTTCTAGTATTAAAATTGTGATAATCACTTCTCTTTTTGAAGCTATTTAAATTTTTCCTTATGTACATTAAATTTTCATAAATGTATTGACAAACAACTGTCATTATTTTAATTTCTTTAAACTTAGTCCTTAAAGATTCTCTGGGGCCCACCTTGTAAATCGCACGAACAGCTCTCTTCTGCAAAACAAATATGGTGTTTATATCAGCAGCGTTTCCCCACAGCAATATTCCATAGGACATAATGCTGTGAAAATAGCTGAAGTAGACTAGTCTGGCTGTATCAACATCAGTAAGGTGACGGATCTTCTTTACAGCATATGCTGCAGAACTAAGTCTGCTCGATAGACTGACAATATGTGGACCCCATTGCAATTTGTGTTCTAAAGTTATACCTAGGAATACTGTAGTCTCTACAAGGTCCAATTTTTCGTTCTTAATCTTTAAATTTGTTTGTACTTCTTTAACATTGGGTAGCACAAATCTCAAACATTTGGTCTTCTTTTCATTTAACATCGATATGAGAGTCCCGTGAAAGCCTCCGCGCCCACGTCTTGCTCGGAACTCAGTCGCCGACCTAAAGCTTAATTTCTAAATATTTTCCACAATTCCCGCCCTCTAGAATTCCCATTATGCCTCGACATGATCTCACGTACGCCAGTCACGAGTCCCGACCACGCCAATTTGCTCAGCGAATGTGAACCTTATACCTAAGGAATACATCGTACTATTTGTAAATGTACTATATTTAATTTAAATGCAAATAAGTGGTTTTATTGATAACGTATTAATAAAGGAATTAATATGACGTGGCGCCCGGGCACGTCGCCGCCTCGTAGGCGCCTCGTAGCTCTGCTACGGTGGAGCTACGACGTAGCGGTGGACTACGCGGCGTCGGAAACCGCTAGCATTCATTTTTCTTTTGAAAATACTTTAAAATTCTAATACGTAGTTTTTCATAGAAACAAATTCTTGTACAACAATAACAAGTAAATTGACTTTTATAAATAGTTTAAGTTAGTTTTGTTAATAGTTAGTTAGCACCTTTGTTGTGCAATAGGCAAACCACTGACTGCGAAGCATGAGATGTGGCTTCTATTCCTACTTCGGGAATAAAAAAACGCTAGCGTTTGCTCCTTATCTGGGTTTTGAGGATCCCCGACCCGCTCAGTTTCTGATACCAAAAAAAAAATGCCATTCATTGTGTTTGAGGCACAAAGACCTTTACTGTACTTTAAAATATATAAAGAGCATCAGCAGGCCCGCCGCAGAGGTCAGCACAATAAGTACGAAATGTTTTTGCAGCCGTGATGTATACCGGACGGAGAGGTCACGTGTGCCCACTCGCCTGATTTATAACTCTGTATTATGACCTCACTAGTAGCAACCCGCGGTTTCACCCGCATCTTCCCATCATCCCGCAGGTACCTTTTACCGGAATAAAAAGTAGCATATGTCCTTCCTCAGGCTCTAGGTTGTCTCTGTACCCAATTTTATTTAAATCAGTTCAGTAGATTAGGCGTGAAAGACAGACAAACAGAGTTATTTTGCGATTAATAATATTAAGTAGGGATAGGGATTGATTGAATTGGAGCAAGCGGGAAGCTGTACCAATAAATAACGTCGATTTACAATAACGTTTCCGCGGCGTTTAGTAACGGATTTATATATTTAGCGCAGATTGCTCTCGGTGCGGGGGTGGGGGCGCGACTATAAATTAAATTACAAAATTAAAGTTTCGTTCCAGTTGTTTCAACCTCTTTCATCATCACTGCTGAACATTGGCCTTCCCCCTTGAACTCCACCATGAACGGCGATAAGCCATCTGCATCCATCAGCTCCCTGCGACGCTTACAATCTCGTCGGTCCACCTAGTGGGACGCCTACCCACGAACGTCTTCCGGCTCGTGGTCGCCACTCGAGAACCTTTCTTCCCCAACCAACCAAACAACCTCCTTACACCAGCTAAAAAACAGCCAAGAAAAGTTAGGCAGATCATTTTTGGGCACGATCGCATTTACCTATTGTGTTAGCACTTCGAGCCTCAAACGAAAAAGGAGCCTTTATGGGATCATTGTGTTGTCCGTCTGTCTGTCTATCGAGACCTTTTTCTCAAGAACGCGTTGAGGTATGAAGTCGAAATTTATATCAAATTCTCGGCTATACGGCGAGGTGAAAAGGAGGCAAAATTCGTGAAGCAAATAAGCTTTGTCACGTCTTGACAAACCCTCAAGACCTGGAGAACGTGGCTATCGATGACGGTAGCAACAATTAGGCTCCAAACCCACCGGGACATCGTCCGGGGGTGGCCCAGCCTAATCAAAGTGGGCTCAATCCGAGCGCGAATAAACGAATAAATATAATCTTAATTAACCTCGTTGTGCGCAAATATACAAACATTTGTATTACAAACAAGAGTTCAATTTACTAAAGTTTCAAATTGACTATTGTCACAATTTTTCAGTTTTATTCAGGGTAAAGACTTTTTGAATTTGCTTATTGTACGTAAGATAAGATACTTAAAACCTTAATTTTAAAAAGTTATATCACCACTGAAGTTGCAGGGGCCTGAGATATCTGGAAAGAAACAGGGGGACTTTTGCTCAGCAGTGGGATAGTATACTCGTAGGTTATAAAAAAATACCACTTACCACTTAAATGATTCTCAATGAGGTGCAGCGAACTAACCCTTCAGTTTACTCACACCTTTTATAAATCTGTCACTCTTCAGTCAAAAAGTTTTTTACAACTCACTTAGCTGCGTCACTACTTTTAAAACTCACAAACCACACACAGTGCACACTTCTCTTTAACCACTATCCAAAAGCCATAGCAAGTCAATTAGTTTTAAATATCTAAACTAATTAGAGGAATTAGGGAAACTTCATTTAGTTTTGAAACTGTTATTCTACTGTAAGTCGTGATTTAAACTAAAAAGTGTCAATTATAATTGTTTAATGCTATTTAATTTTTTATAGACCTTATGTCATTCAGCGGTTCTATGAGTAGTGTAGTTAGTTCACGTCCGACACTACTAGAGACAGGTGGCTGGTCCGTGGGACGTGCGTCCGTGGCGGCGGCCGGCGAGGGACTGCCGGCGAGCTCGCGCCATGCTCACAGAATGCGCAACAACTCCCGCTCCTTGCGCGCACCATACCATCTACACCAGCTCTCAGCCAAGTGTTAAATCTACGCTCTGCAGTGGTAGACGCTAGGGAGCAGTGCTTCCTAGCCAGTGGTGGGCGGACCACCAGGCGCCACACACACACACTCATACTTGTTTTTATAATTTTGTTGTGACGTTTTTTACTTACTTATTCTTAATTTAGATTTTGTTGTAATTTGTGTAATCCTATGTTGACCTTATTTTATAACAAATGTAATTAATTATATTGTGTAATTGGAACGCTGTTGGATTACCTAAATAAATAAAATAAAGTAGTTGTAGTTTTAAAAACGACGCAGACTCAAAAGTCAAGTAAATGCGTTCATTGTTTTTAGATTAATATGTATCTAAATATTTATTTTTTAATTCATGACATGTTTACTATAAACCTTGGGGTCGGTCAGTACCTGCGCCGAGCATTTATGGCGAGATGTTCGATGATAGAGCCGCGGTGGTGGGATGAGATTTTATAACCTTAAACAACAGCTACATATAAACTCGCGCCGTAAATAGTTTATGCAATCAGGTGCTAGTTTTTTTACCTCACCGAAGCAGCTCCCAGCCTCCACGCTACGGTTTAATCTTTAGCTCAACACGAAAACAATAAAGTTTTGTCGTTTGTCGGTAGCGAGTCTCGCGCTCGATCGGCGCGCGATTGTTTACGGACTTGATTTATTGCTAAAAAATATTGCATTAGTTTGTTAAAGCAAAACCCGAGAAATGAGTTATGCTTAACAAACAAATGCAATATTATATGTAATAAATTATGAATGTGTCCGAGATTCGAACCTGGGACAAGCTCAGCAGACAGAAGAGCTACCAATGACGCCACGGAGTCATCAACGTCATGTTTTAAACATTTCAAATTACCAAATAAAGGGTGCCGCCCCCACTCTGCTAACGAGTTGACGTGCTAATGACATTCAAAGGAGATGATTAAACCCCGCGCCGCCATTTCACGGTTGCCAGCTTCTCTGTTCATTGTCAGCCCACTCATTACGTCCCCACAGCTGGGCCGCACCTTTTTCTCATTCATTTAGTAGTCTAACTAGCTACGCCTTACTGATGTCCCGTAATACCGCAAGAATCTTTTTCCGGGATAAAAAATGATGGACAATTGGAATTAAAAACACAAGAAAAACAAACACACTAATTTTCAATAAAGTTTATTAGTATGTTTAAGCTTACAGTACATAGAGCAAGAAAGTTTTTTTCAAAAACTGTACAGATCTTGTGTTAGTGAAAGAATTTAGAGATATCACTTCTTTGCCTGATCTCTTATGTGACCAGTTTGTTTTCAATAATACTTTATAATTATCTCAGCATTGCCTGTGCACGTGGAGAGAGATAATGGTTGAGGACGCATTTTATTTCTTGCTATGAGAATTCAGCAGGCACGAGGGCTTCTTTTAATTAATATTTAAGCATCGATCGTCCTAGAAACATTAAATTAATTAGCTCCTAGATTATGGTCTACGGTACTAGAAACCCCTACCACCAAGCTGTGTGTTTCTAGTTCCGTTTTAATATAGTAATATCACTTGAAAGATGGCGGTCAGCAGGAGAGTAGCAGGATGATCGGTGGGCGGGCGCTGGTACTGGTCTAGTGCTGGGCTAGGCGCTGGTCGCGCAGCTGCCGCGCCAGCCACGCCACGCCGGCCGGCAGCCCCGCTAGGTGTGCGCGTGGTGCGGCAGGTGCCGGTCGCGCAGCTGCCGCGCCAGCCACGCCACGCCGGCCGGCAGCCCCGCTAGGTGTGCGCGTGGTGCGGCAGGTGCCGGTCGCGCAGCTGCCGCGCCAGCCACGCCACGCCGGCCGGCAGCCCCGCTAGGTGTGCGCGTGGTGCGGCAGGTGCCGGTCGCGCAGCTGCCGCGCCAGCCACGCCACGCCGGCCGGCAGCCCCGCTAGGTGTGCGCGTGGTGCGGCAGGTGCCGGTCGCGCAGCTGCCGCGCCAGCCACGCCACGCCGGCCGGCAGCCCCGCTAGGTGTGCGCGTGGTGCGGCAGGTGCTGGTCGCGCAGCTGCCGCGCCAGCCACGCCACGCCGGCCGGCAGCCCCGCTAGGTGTGCGCGTGGTGCGGCAGGTGCCGGTCGCGCAGCTGCCGCGCCAGCCACGCCACGCCGGCCGGCAGCCCCGCTAGGTGTGCGCGTGGTGCGGCAGGTGCCGGTCGCGCAGCTGCCGCGCCAGCCACGCCACGCCGGCCGGCAGCCCCGCTAGGTGTGCGCGTGGTGCGGCAGGTGCCGGTCGCGCAGCTGCCGCGCCAGCCACGCCACGCCGGCCGGCAGCCCCGCTAGGTGTGCGCGTGGTGCGGCAGGTGCTGGTCGCGCAGCTGCCGCGCCAGCCACGCCACGCCGGCCGGCAGCCCCGCTAGGTGTGCGCGTGGTGCGGCAGGTGCCGGTCGCGCAGCTGCCGCGCCAGCCACGCCACGCCGGCCGGCAGCCCCGCTAGGTGTGCGCGTGGTGCGGCAGGTGCTGGTCGCGCAGCTGCCGCGCCAGCCACGCCACGCCGGCCGGCAGCCCGGCGCCGGAGAGCGCGCTCGCGGCGCAGATGTGCCAGGGCCGGTCCGCCACGCGCTCCAGGCACAGCGCTGCAACACGCGACCCTCAGGACCTCTCGACACACAGTGCAGGCGCGAGGCGGGCGGGGGCGGTAGTACCTGCGGCGAGCTGGTGCGGCGCCAGCGCGTGCGCCGCGTCACTCTTGTTGGCCAGCACCAGCAGCGGCACGCGCCGCCCGCACATGTCCGGGTGCGCCAGCATCAGCTCCAGCTCCGACCGAGCCACCACTGAACAAAGAGAACCAATGCTGAACGTAGCCCCCGAGTAAAACAGCTAACAACCATGTATAGCAGGTATATGGTAAACGTTGTTGGATCTCCTCCGGCACGTACCGAGGCGCAGATGGTCGGTGGAGTCGACGACGAAGATGACCGCGTCCGCGGCGCGGTAGTGCCGCTCCCACAGCGCGCGGTGCCGCGGCGCGCCCGACACGTCCCACGCGGAGAACGTCACGCCGCCGCCTGCGCACGCAAACACGTCACGGCGACAACATTTGCTATCATCTTATTTACCTTCGCATGGGTAGACAAAGATATTAACATATTGGAAGTTGTCTCAAACCCGTTACATGTAAAAACACATCGCGGACTTTTTGTTACCCTTCTAGGATTCAACATTTAATTATAGCCAATGTGAGCTCATAGAGCAGCTAGTTGTCTCATTATACTCAGACTTGTTTTACAAATATTGTAATTTCTTATCAGATTACTCTTTCACTAATAGCTTGCTATTAGTGAAAGAGTTTTCGGAATCACATCAGTAGTTTAGAAGATTATCCCTACATTCAAAGAAAAAGAAACACCTCTTTAAAAACTACCGACGTGAAATTCAAAATAACATGACATAGTTTTTCTAAATAAACCAATATCAGTATTGATCTACCCAGTTATACTCGTATTATTATTCTGTAATTTATGAGCTGACAAGGTGACAAGTCTGCGGAGTGACATAAACATTTATTCGTTTGATGTGAACAGGAAAACTTCCCGCTCATTAGCGTCGTCGGCGGCCCTTCCGCGGTGTCATGTAGGTACATTTTACATGTCACGTTGTATCCCGATGAACTGTGCAATAGAAATAAATAAAATAATGATATAAATGTTAATGGTAAGGTAAAGTCAGTTTGTGGGTTACGTCTTGTTATGATACGACACGGCTCAGGGGATGAAACCACCCTGCGGAAGGGGTTGTGAGCCATCCTAGTCTCCACACCTGTGTTAATCACGGGTTGATCACTATGCAAATTCATAGGTTTACTTTATTAAATTTATATTTAACTAGCTGTTCCCCGCGGTTTCACCAGGTATCGCGATGCAAAGTATCCTACGTCATTCCCCATCACATGATCTCCAAACTAAATTTCATCAAGCTTGATTCAAAAGCGTTACAAGTTAACAAACCAACAGTTACTTTCGCATTTATAATACTATAAATATACGCGTCGACTTGAGAACCTCCTCCGTTGTTTCGTTGGATATTAGGGTAGCTACTCCCCGCGGTTTCCCACAGGAATCTCTCTCCAGGGTGCAAGCTATCTTCATTCCAAGTTTCATTCAAATCCGTCGAGCCAATTGAGCGTGAAAAAGTAACAAACATACACGCTCTCTCACAAACCTTCGTATTATAGTGTCAAGTGGCACTAGTGTGACTAGCGACCCGCCCTGGATTCGCACGAGTAGGCGGTAATATAAGGCGGCTCTTGAGTTCAAACAAAATTCCAATAGAAAAAATTACTTTGAGTTTTTCCCGAATTGTTCTGATTTTCCGGTGGACTTTCCATACATTTTCTTTCATACAAACCTTGCTCTGACAATAACAACAAACAAAATCAGCCGAATCGGTCGAAGCATTCTGAAGTCCTTATCTTGCATGCATGTAGCTTTGTTCCTTATTTTATCTAAATTAGTTAAAGTAATTTGTTATAAGTAATGAGCTAAGTGTACGTTATCATAATAATATTATAAACGTGAATGTTTGTGAGCATACATGTATGGATGTTTCACACAGAAACTACTACAACGGATTTGAGTGAAATTTAGAATGGAGATAGCTTATACCCTGGATTAACACATAGGCTACTTTTTATCCCGGAAAAGGTCCCTGCGGGATAACGGGAAGACGCGCGTGAAACCGCGGGCCGCAACTAGTTATTGCTATAAATAAGTTATACGTAACTATATCTAGTAACGGAGCTGTAGATGACTCAATAAATTAACATTTCACAAAGTCTATTAATAATCAAGAAGCTTCAGCCTTCAGCTTCCAAACTTAATGGTGAAGGGTAAAGGAATTTCAAGGCTTAATTTTCGTCCTCGTGGAAGTAAAATATTCCTCAAATTTTAGTTCTAATTGATATTGCTCAAGTTACTGGCATCTAAATAATAATGTTTAGAAAAGTACTGCTATAATGATCGAGGCTAGCAACACCGAGCCGTCAACAGGGTGGACTCGCGCCGGTCGCCATAGTAGCGGCAGTTACTAACTTTTAACTTACATATTGAATTAAAGAACTACAGTTTATCGCGACTAAAAGTATACCACGTCCTTCCCTATTGTTCACACTATCTCCACTCCAAATTTCATCAAGATCGGTTCAGTGGTTTATGTGTGTAGTTGTAACAAACAGAGTTACTTTCGCATTACTTATTAAATTATTATGGAGTATGGATGAACACAAATCTAGTTATTTGTAGGTACATTTTTTAACCTAATAGAATCGAGTATACAATGAGAGCTCTTCAAGGACATCTTTAAAAAAACAGTGCCTCGAAGAGTTTTCTGCCAAAAAAAATGTTTTTCTGCCTACACTGTTACCTATACGTTTTTTAGGTTGTTTGTTAAGAAATCCATCAAACGGAGAAGTTTGTTGGGTGAAAAGAAATATTGACGTGTTCATATTATTTTAGGATTTTAGGACGAAATGAACAAGAGTAGCTTGAGTTTTATATCAACGATAGTTTGTTTGTTATATATTTCTGTAATTGTTATGCCTAAAAACTTCTTGTATTTTTGTGTTCACGACCAAACAAGAAAATATAAACGCATCTACTCGATAACTTCCTATTTTGAAAAAGAAGTATTCTGTATCCATAAACCTGGACACACTGTCCCACGAACAAAGAACTTTGCTTATCTTGGTACGGCTATGTAGATTATAATCCCTCGTCCTTTCAAACCGGATTTACAATTTAACTAGGAGCCTACCTACTAAACTAGGGTAGGAAGGGATGTAGATACATAATAATACAATTTGCGTGAACTCTCGGGAGGGTCAGCAGCGGCGCGCCCCGCCACTGATACTGGCATGCGGAAACTGTACAACGCACCGGACTTTGGACGCCTTGAAGATAGATAACGCTTTATTATTACATATTTGTTTTTTCACCTGCTTATAATTTCTATCCTTAGCTCTTCTATGTCGTTTGGAAGTATTTTTGGGGCAGTTAGGATCCGTCTTGTCAAGCTTGACCGTACAGTCAGTTACAAAATTAGTTGATCACGCTTAATTTTTCAAATATGTATTCAGCTAGTTAATTTTTGTCGCAGACTACGCTTGTGACTATACTAATCGTTGGTACCTAGAGGGTGTGTTGTTAATGTATACGCATTAGTTACACGTGAAAGATATCGTGTGTATGTGGTGCAAAGTGCATAAGTGAGGCCTCCTCTCTGGCGAGATGCATGTGTGGTAGTGAGATGCGTGCGCTCGTGCCCTCACTGGAGAAGTCCTCCCGGTGCGGCGCCACGGTGGGCGGCGGGGGCCGGCGCTCGTGCGCGGGGCGCAGCGCGTTGAGCGTGCAGCTCTTGCCGCTGTTGTCGAGCCCCAGCACCAGCACCGAGACCGCGGCGCGCCCGCGCCCCAGCCACGCCGACAGCCTGTCCAGCAGGCCCATCGCGGCGGGCGCGCGCTTCTGGAACACGTTCACGGAGGAGGTGCCCGCTGCTGTACGTCGACTCTTTCAAAAACAGCTAGATAGCTGCTTGCGAAAATACAATTACAATTAAATCTCTTGCGAGCCTGCGAGGACATGTTGTAGTGAAATGTAGGACGTTGCTCAAGTTCATTACGGCATGATAGGCGAGTGGCTCGGAGCACATCAGCCTCGAGCCGCTCGCCTGATATTAAATACATAAATTACTTAATTAACATTTTACTCCTTCTGAGGTAGCGTTTGGCCGCAAGTCACCCTCATGTTAAGCGACTGTGCGGTTGAAGGTGGGGCTACGCTACGCGGTACCTGGATTGGGAACTGGCTCTCAAGTGAGGGTGCTAGAACATACCTACCGACAGGAGCTCGGATTAGTTGCGTGATGATATGATGAGAGGTTCGAACGATGCCGCTGCGCCTCGCCGTCTTTAACGTAAAGGGATGGACTTCGGGTTTAATGCAAACGTGACGAAAAAAAATACTGATTTGACCCCGGAAAGCCCTAACGGCATCCTACAATGCATTGCAAGAGGTATGATTCTGCGTTACAAGACCTTCTTCGAAATAAAGTATATCAGTGAATATTTAGATTGTCATTATAGTGCGTCATCCGACTTGCGGACCTGCGTCTCACATAATTGTACTCACTAGTGAATGTCAGAAGCCGTGTAGCGTCGCGACCATCAACCGCATCGATGCCGCCTCGGCCGCATCACCGCCCACAGCTTCCTGAGCTGGTGCCTCGCCACTCTACACTTGCAGCGGGTGGTTGCACACGAAGAGTTCCCCCTGGCTTGTTGTGCAGACTGTGTACGATGGCGTTGCTACGGCAACCTGGCCTCGGAAGCTCGCGGGGTTGGCAGGAAGGAAAATTAAAAAGTATCTGTCGGTAAGTCACGTTTTTAATTAGTTAAAAGTATCATTGGCACGGTTGATCTTAGGTACTTTATTAAAATTATGTATGGTACAAATTGTTGCGGTGGCGCTAGAGGAAGTAATTACGTGAGTGTGTGAGAATAAAGTCACGATAGGAGTTTGTACGGATCGAGAATACTTGTCGTTTCATAGGTGGGTACACTGCGCCTGCTCGGAACACCGTTCACTAGTGTAAGCCACTGCGCTTGCGTCGGCGACGGTGCCGCTTGTTTCCCTGCACTCGTCACCGCCGTCACCGCTCCCTGCAACGCCGCCCTCGCACTTCATCGTAGAAGGGCCGACGGGAACGCCCTCGCTAAACGTCTCGCGGGCAGGGATTTCATCGAGCGTCTTGCCGATGGGACCGTTCTCGACTTCAGCGCCGGACGCCCGCTCCTCGCAGCTACCGGAGACGACGTTGCCGGGAGCCGCTCGAGCAGCAGTGGACGGCTGCGGACTGAAGCGGTCCCCGGTGCTGCCGCTACCCGCCTCGATGGCGCCGTCCCCCCCGGCGGGGCGCGCGGGCGGGGTGATGTCGTCGTAGATCTGGTCGGGCGTGCGGCCGCGCGTCTCGGGCACCAGCAGCGCCACGAGCGCGGCGTACGCGAGCGTGGCGCCGGCCGCCAGCGCCAGCGCCGCGCGCAGCCCGCCCGCGCGCGCCGCCGCCGGCCGCCAGCGCCAGCGCCGCGCGCAGCCCGCCCGCGCGCGCCGCCGCCGGCCGCCAGCGCCAGCGCCGCGCGCAGCCCGCCCGCGCGCGCCGCCGCCGGCCGCCAGCGCCAGCGCCGCGCGCAGCCCGCCCGCGCGCGCCGCCGCCGGCCGCCAGCGCCAGCGCCGCGCGCAGCCCGCCCGCGCGCGCCGCCGCCGGCAGCGCCAGCGTCTCCGCCGCGCCAGCGCCGCACGCCGCCGCCGTCACCAGCGCCACCGCGCACAACCGCTCCTAGGCACGCACAACATCTTACAGAACAGAGCTCCTCGCTGCGACTCAAACGTCCTATGTGCTCATCGGCTGATGCTATCGGGAGCTGATGCTATTCGTTGCGCACCCGCACCCCATCTCTCGGTAATTCGCAGCCGAGTGCCGTTATCCCGGCTGACGACCTCGCGTCTCGTTAATACCTAAACGAGACGCGAGGAGCGGGTCGTCCCCGGTTCGGGACACCTTTTGACATTATGCTCGAAGTGAGTCTTTCGCTTCGCGATAGGAGCTGCGAGCGAAGGCGGGGCCGGGACCTCACCTGGTAGGGGAACATGTCCGCGAGGATGGCGTAGGGCGCCGGCTGCAGCGCCAGCGCGTCGGCGGCCGCCGCGGCGCCCAGCGCGCCCGCCGCGCCCCCGCCGCCCGCGCCCACCGCCAGGCACAGCCCCGTCGACACCGCGCCGAATAGCAGCAGCGGCTGGCGATCGTACACAATCGTGCTCTCGGACCAGCGCTCGGACGCTGGATACTTTGAGAATAGGTATCCGGTAGGTGTTATCGTTTATCGGAAAGAGTTATTCGCCGACGTTTACTGCAGCCCGGACATACCCTGCGGCCGACGCGCTCCACGAGGTACAGCGAGGCTAGCGAGGCGACCAGCTGCACGACGCCGAGCAGGAGCGCGAGGCGCGCGGGGGAGGCGAGCTCCTCCCCCGCCCCCGCGCCCGCCTCGTCCCGCGCCAGCACGAAGGCGCGCTCCGCGAACTGCACGAGGGAGACGAGGCCGCACGCCTCCTGCCCCGCCACCGCGCCCAGCGCCACCAGCAGCGCGCGCCGCCGCCGCCGGTCCCCCACTGCGGCAGTGCACAGCGCGCGCTACACTACACGACGGGAGTCCGATGCGCCGTCCGAGTAGCTGCCTTACGCATCTCCCTGGCGAGGCGCAGCTGCGAGCGGTGCAGGCCCGGCAGCGGCAGCGCGCGCAGCTCGGCGTCCAGCGCGGGGTGCTCGCCGCGCACGCCGCGCAGCCGCGCCAGCGCGCCGCGCGCCTCCTGCCGGCGACACGCACTGTACTGCACCCGCCGCACGGGCGGGGGCGGGGGCGGGGGCAGCACCTCGCCGCGGCCGCGCGCCGCCAGGTAGGCGGGGGACTCCGGCGTCAGCAGCAGGGCGCCGCAGTGCGCCGCCGACAGCGCCAGGCACGCCCACACCACCGCGCTGCAACAACAACATGCCGGCTCACAGCCACCGCTTGCAGCGGGCGCCGGGAGCCGCCCCCCACCTACCGGCGGTGCAGGCCGCGCTCGGCCGCCAGGTACATGAGCAGCACGCCCAGGTTGTGCAGCGCGCCGGGAGCCGCCCCCCACCTACCGGCGGTGCAGGCCGCGCTCGGCCGCCAGGTACATGAGCAGCACGCCCAGGTTGTGCAGCGCGCCGGGAGCCGCCCCCCACCTACCGGCGGTGCAGGCCGCGCTCGGCCGCCAGGTACATGAGCAGCACGCCCAGGTTGTGCAGCGCGCCGGGAGCCGCCCCCCACCTACCGGCGGTGCAGGCCGCGCTCGGCCGCCAGGTACATGAGCAGCACGCCCAGGTTGTGCAGCGCGCCGGGAGCCGCCCCCCACCTACCGGCGGTGCAGGCCGCGCTCGGCCGCCAGGTACATGAGCAGCACGCCCAGGTTGTGCAGCGCGCCGGGAGCCGCCCCCCACCTACCGGCGGTGCAGGCCGCGCTCGGCCGCCAGGTACATGAGCAGCACGCCCAGGTTGTGCAGCGCGCCGGGAGCCGCCCCCCACCTACCGGCGGTGCAGGCCGCGCTCGGCCGCCAGGTACATGAGCAGCACGCCCAGGTTGTGCAGCGCGCCGGGAGCCGCCCCCCACCTACCGGCGGTGCAGGCCGCGCTCGGCCGCCAGGTACATGAGCAGCACGCCCAGGTTGTGCAGCGCGCCGGGAGCCGCCCCCCACCTACCGGCGGTGCAGGCCGCGCTCGGCCGCCAGGTACATGAGCAGCACGCCCAGGTTGTGCAGCGCGCCGGGAGCCGCCCCCCACCTACCGGCGGTGCAGGCCGCGCTCGGCCGCCAGGTACATGAGCAGCACGCCCAGGTTGTGCAGCGCGCCGGGAGCCGCCCCCCACCTACCGGCGGTGCAGGCCGCGCTCGGCCGCCAGGTACATGAGCAGCACGCCCAGGTTGTGCAGCGCGCCGGGAGCCGCCCCCCACCTACCGGCGGTGCAGGCCGCGCTCGGCCGCCAGGTACATGAGCAGCACGCCCAGGTTGTGCAGCGCGCCGGGAGCCGCCCCCCACCTACCGGCGGTGCAGGCCGCGCTCGGCCGCCAGGTACATGAGCAGCACGCCCAGGTTGTGCAGCGCGCCGGGAGCCGCCCCCCACCTACCGGCGGTGCAGGCCGCGCTCGGCCGCCAGGTACATGAGCAGCACGCCCAGGTTGTGCAGCGCGCCGGGAGCCGCCCCCCACCTACCGGCGGTGCAGGCCGCGCTCGGCCGCCAGGTACATGAGCAGCACGCCCAGGTTGTGCAGCGCGCCGGGAGCCGCCCCCCACCTACCGGCGGTGCAGGCCGCGCTCGGCCGCCAGGTACATGAGCAGCACGCCCAGGTTGTGCAGCGCGCCGGGAGCCGCCCCCCACCTACCGGCGGTGCAGGCCGCGCTCGGCCGCCAGGTACATGAGCAGCACGCCCAGGTTGTGCAGCGCGCCGGGAGCCGCCCCCCACCTACCGGCGGTGCAGGCCGCGCTCGGCCGCCAGGTACATGAGCAGCACGCCCAGGTTGTGCAGCGCGCCGGGAGCCGCCCCCCACCTACCGGCGGTGCAGGCCGCGCTCGGCCGCCAGGTACATGAGCAGCACGCCCAGGTTGTGCAGCGCGCCGGGAGCCGCCCCCCACCTACCGGCGGTGCAGGCCGCGCTCGGCCGCCAGGTACATGAGCAGCACGCCCAGGTTGTGCAGCGCGCCGGGAGCCGCCCCCCACCTACCGGCGGTGCAGGCCGCGCTCGGCCGCCAGGTACATGAGCAGCACGCCCAGGTTGTGCAGCGCGCCGGGAGCCGCCCCCCACCTACCGGCGGTGCAGGCCGCGCTCGGCCGCCAGGTACATGAGCAGCACGCCCAGGTTGTGCAGCGCGCCGGGAGCCGCCCCCCACCTACCGGCGGTGCAGGCCGCGCTCGGCCGCCAGGTACATGAGCAGCACGCCCAGGTTGTGCAGCGCGCCGGGAGCCGCCCCCCACCTACCGGCGGTGCAGGCCGCGCTCGGCCGCCAGGTACATGAGCAGCACGCCCAGGTTGTGCAGCGCGCCGGGAGCCGCCCCCCACCTACCGGCGGTGCAGGCCGCGCTCGGCCGCCAGGTACATGAGCAGCACGCCCAGGTTGTGCAGCGCGCCGGGAGCCGCCCCCCACCTACCGGCGGTGCAGGCCGCGCTCGGCCGCCAGGTACATGAGCAGCACGCCCAGGTTGTGCAGCGCGCCGGGAGCCGCCCCCCACCTACCGGCGGTGCAGGCCGCGCTCGGCCGCCAGGTACATGAGCAGCACGCCCAGGTTGTGCAGCGCGCCGGGAGCCGCCCCCCACCTACCGGCGGTGCAGGCCGCGCTCGGCCGCCAGGTACATGAGCAGCACGCCCAGGTTGTGCAGCGCGCCGGGAGCCGCCCCCCACCTACCGGCGGTGCAGGCCGCGCTCGGCCGCCAGGTACATGAGCAGCACGCCCAGGTTGTGCAGCGCGCCGGGAGCCGCCCCCCACCTACCGGCGGTGCAGGCCGCGCTCGGCCGCCAGGTACATGAGCAGCACGCCCAGGTTGTGCAGCGCGCCGGGAGCCGCCCCCCACCTACCGGCGGTGCAGGCCGCGCTCGGCCGCCAGGTACATGAGCAGCACGCCCAGGTTGTGCAGCGCGCCGGGAGCCGCCCCCCACCTACCGGCGGTGCAGGCCGCGCTCGGCCGCCAGGTACATGAGCAGCACGCCCAGGTTGTGCAGCGCGCCGGGAGCCGCCCCCCACCTACCGGCGGTGCAGGCCGCGCTCGGCCGCCAGGTACATGAGCAGCACGCCCAGGTTGTGCGCCACGCCCGGCGCCGCCGCACCCGCGCCGCGCAGCTGCACCCCGCACATCTGCCGCGCACACGCATAAACACTAATAATATTAAGTCGCAATCTATGTTTGCGATCGATCCGCTCCGTTTCGGGTATGCAGGAAGATTTGTGTGATAACACAGCACGCACCTCTCTCGCCATCAGCGGCACGATCAACCAGGCGGCCGCGCCGGCCACCCCCGCCATTACCCGGCCCGCCACGACGCCCCACCCCCCCACCAGCGTCAGCGCCCAGCACACCTGCGGCACAATACAAGTTTGTGAGAAGTGCACCAAAGGAATGAGACTTAGCAGGGCGTCTCTGCCGCCACAACAGATCGAGCAGACGTGTGGCACTCACTCCGAAGGCGGCCGAGGTGGCGAGGAGCGCGGGCCGCCTGCCCGCCCGCAGCGCGTGCGCGCCGAGCGGCACGCCGAGCAGGCCGGCGCCGAAGGTGGCGGCCGCCGCGCCCACCAGCGCCGCGTGCCCCTCGCCGCCCTCGCCGCCCTCGCCGCCCTCGCCGGTCGCCAGCGACATCCACCCCATCGCCAGACCGAAGGACATGGTCGGCACGTTCACTGAAACGCGATCACATTGATCGTTGGTCAATTAACAAAAACATTGTCCTCGGCCGTCGCGCTCGATCGCAGGATTACGGACGCGCTCTCAACCTCAGAGAATTATTTATTATTTATTTTTATTATTTATTATTTCATAGCGATGATGGCTCAGTGGTAGTGACGTCGGCTTGCGATCCGTAGGACGTGGGTTCGAATCCTACAATGAGCTTGAGCTTTCGGTGAAGGAAAACATCGTGATGAAACCATAGCTTGGTGGTAGGGTATTTTCTAGTACTCGCCTGGCTAGCTACCACCCTCTTGTTAAGAATCTGTCGCCAAGCACCTATCGGTGTATTCCGGCAGCCTCACTTGTGAGCCAGTTCCCAGTCCAGGTGTAGCGTGGCGCCATCTTAGACCACATCGTCACTTAACATCAGGTGACTTGTGGTCAAACGCAACCCTGTAAAAAGTAAAAAAAAAAAATATTAATATTTTTTTCAGAAAAATTTTGAATTTATAATGCAAGAGTGAACTAGCTATATCGTAGTTTGCGGTCGAAAGTAGGGCAGTTTTTCATTGTAGGTACACCTATAATATCTTTCAAGATATATTCGCCAAACATAAAGGAGTAAATATAGTTGCACACAGACGGATATTAGGTTTTTGTTTTGAGTACAAATCTCTAAAACGTGACGTCACGTGTGTAATGTACTTTTTATGAACTTTATCATGTAAAATAGATAGAAGGTACCCGGTTGTAAACAAAGCCGCGGCTCCTAACCTACGCTTTTTGTTAGCTATTATGCTAATCACAGAGATACTCCGAGATGCTAATTTTATTATTATGTGCCTTTTTGCGAACATAAAAAAATATTAAGGTTATTGAGTGAACAAATACACTCACGTTCCGAAAATAAGTGTTTGTCCAGTATCCTACAGAATGAGAGTAAAAAAAATATACTAAACCTACGTACCACAGGCACGTGGCGTGTTACTATTAGTTTAAACCCATATTATAATACAGTTCAACAAGCCGATTACGCATAATTATTTTTGACAACTGCGTATCATATCAATATAGTAGTTGTATACAATCGAACACAACACACAATCGAAGAGTCTCTTCTGGAAGCGTTTTGGTTCCCGATGTAGGTATCTACATCCTATAGATTTTACTTACCTACCTACTTGATAATTCAAAGCATCTGTGTTATGGAGAGATCCTATAAATAAGATAAACTGACCACATTATTTTGCATGTCGGCGCTTTACAGTGATTTATTCGAGTAGCAGGAATTGTCAAGTGAAATTCAAGACTTGTCGATAGCAAAATTTCAAGTCCGTATAAAGAGAAATCTTATTAGTAAAGCTTATTAAAAAATATCTGACTATTTAGATGACAAACAAGCTTGGGATATTTGTTTATAATAATGTATGCTGGCTACATGAATAGTGTAGTCGTGCCTTGCGTATTTATAGTTTGCGGTTGCGTGGGTATTTTCCAATAAGTATTTAGTTGGCTCGCGTTGTTTGTTGCCGCTCGCTCGTCCGCGGCTCGCTGATGGAACAGTTTGTGTGTGAGGTCAGGCGGCTCACTAGCCGCGCACCGGACTCGCTAGCCGCCGCGCCGCTCTGACGCACAGTCGCGAGCACATAGCGCCGCAGCCGCCGCTCACTCTTCACTCGAACTTCATGTTTCTAAATGCCCTGGTTACGTAGCATGGGTTTTGTTTGCAATAAATTATTGAGTATTGATTGTCGTTGGTTCCACACGAGAAACAAAATATTTTCGTACGAAAAAAAAAGAAAAAAAAACTGGTTATACAGAAATCTATAGGTAGGTACTTCTACATACACTAATAGGCTTTGTCCTAAGTGACGGCCTGACTGACTAGGTATATTGTGGACAATGTACAGCCTAAACTGTTGGATGTAGAAGAGTAGCTTCCTTTGGTAGTGTTGGGGTGCCCAAGAAAGGATTTATAGAAAATTCCCCTACACACTAAAGTTTGTACGCACAAATATAAAATTCTAGTCAGATGGGGCATGAACTTTGTACCATACTTACTAGCTACGTAGCACAAGTTTCGTCGGCGGCCGAAAGGGATTAGGTAATCTAGTTACACGCTGTTACGTACGAGTTGACGAGTACAACATCCTGCTAATGTTATCTTATCCTATTACCCTTACATAATAATTTAAAAGTACTTATTTAAACTTTTTTGTGTAATAACTTCTATTTCAAATATATAAAAATCATAATTGTGCAGTTGCTTTTATCACCCCTTGGCCATCTGCATCTGCGCCTGTCCAACTGGAAGGAATTGCTGAATGTGTGGAACGGAACATGCGTACCTACTGCGTGAAATGGAGCTACATCGATGCTCGGTCAGCAGCAAATCTGCTTTTAGAGCAAGAAAATTAGTAGGTAGATAGGTAAGGAAATGTATCTTCTTTACATCACAGTTCTGTGCCGTGGCCGCCGGCGCCGGGTGATCGTCGCGGAGCAGGTAGGGCGGGTGAACCTACCAACCAAGTTTCAATACTTACTCGCAATGAGCATTAGGATCTGTATCAGATACCCCTTCAACCGCGGCGTCGTGTCAACCCCCATTGTCTATGTGGATAAACTGTCACCACTATAAAAACTGTATCGGCGCGCACTCCCTGCCAGCTGATCACTACCCCTGGTGACTGCGCACTCAGCGACCCCCTGACGATTCGGCGCACTCGCAGACCCTTAACCGGTGAGAATGCGTAAGAGTTCCTACTGACATATTTAAACTCTGAACATTAGATCGCTCAAACAAATCAAAGGGTTTGGTGCTGTTGATTCTAGGTAATGGCTGATCTTGTAATTATGAATAGTAAGAATGTTGATTTAGCCACGGCGGACGGTGTCCGTGAGAAGGTGCGGGTGGGCCGGCGGGCGGCGGACACTCTACCAACACTGAGACGTTTCTTGCGCGGAGCCGGCTTATAGGTACGAGGTGCCCACCGCACGCGATGGACAAAAAATATATGCGCCCACACGTGCGGCACCAAGCGGTGTGTTCTGTCAGACCGTCAGCGACAAAAGTCACTGAACACTCGTAATTTTACAAATCTGTTAGCCTTCTCGAGCGCCACAACTCACTTGTGATCACACCATCCTAATATCTATACAGTAAACTGGCAGTGACCAGCAACTGTACGAGCGTCAGTTTGCATTCAGAACCTACACGTGGAGTTTATTAATAGGTATGTACCTATATAAAAATGTATTATGAAGTATGAAGCGTGTCTCATAAAATGTACCTACTTTAGTTCCACGCCACTCCTGAATTTGTAACTAGCTCTCAAACTCTCAAGTGAGGTAAAGGACACATCGATAGGTGCTCGGTTATAGGTGCGGTGACGCTAGGAGGCAGCGCTCGTAGCGGAGCTTGGCTTCCTCATTTCGCTTCACCTAACGCTACAGATTGATTGGTGTTGGTGTACCTACCTACCAAGGTACGTAGGGTGACGTAGGAAGGTACTCGAGACGGTGAAAGGCACAGGTGTGCCCATATACATATAGACTACCTAGTCTATATAATAGGTATACATGTACTTAATTAGTGATAATTTAGTATTTTGACACCACAAAGGAAACAACGAAGGTAGTTGTAGGTAGGTACCTACTAGTGTAAGCTGTGTAAGGCACGCGTAGGTACGCCCAGCCTAGGTAATCTTGGTAGTACCTGTATTTACTTTTTTTTTGGGTACAAGGAAAAACACAAATTATTTTAGTCGTATATTATAAGATACTTAGGTAGTCAGTCACGAATTCTCAATGGGCGGTCATATCGACAGTAGGGAATAGTAGTGATATCTTCTAGATTACCTTCCTAGACGTAGGTATATTAATGGTAATGGAATGTCCAATTCAACAACTCAAAAAGTATTCTACAGGTATTGGAACAATCTTGAACACGAAATGATTTATTTGGATAAGGATTAATATAAAAGTAAGGATAGCACGGTCTGATTTTAGTCAGCATTTTTATCAACTTTTAAAATGTAAAAAAGTAGTTATAGTATGTAATCCTTAAAACTATATAACTATTGACTTCTAAGATTTGATTACATTGCTAGTTACAGTTACAAGTCAAGCTAATAAAAGTGTTAACAACACCCGCCAAATCCAAACCATGTAAATCAAGTTCAAACAGTTAACACAAATAGATATTTATTTATCAAAATTGTTCACGACGACCGTAATAGTTTATAGTTAGCAGATGGGAGTCATGTACCTACGACGCCACGGTACGTTCCCGTAATATTTTTTGCCTACAGACAATAACAGCAAAGTAAAACTAAAATACAAATAGCAGTCATAACTTTACAACGCAGCAAGTAACAAGGAAGAGAAATAGATAACAAAGAATCATTCACTGTTTCGTCGTCTTTACAAATTAATAAAACAATAGAATCTGAACCTTCAAAAGAACGATTGCAGTTTATGACCCATAGAATTGTTACGATAATTGGGAATAGCACAAGCAACATCTCCGGGCCCTAAAACACGTGCAACGCCGGCCTGCCAGCAGAGAGCGCCCGCCAAAGCCGAAGCCGAACAAAGGCAGCAGAAACAATGGACAAACAGCACCCGGAACATCGGCATACCCAGCGAGGAACCGAAGATTTGCCGCCGAAGCCCAAGCCGTATTAGACAATAAGAACAATGGGCAACCATTTTAGGCTAGTTTCATATATAATAGGATATTTTTAGTTAATAAAGTAGTCTCGTTCGACACGCAGTCCTGAACACATCATTGGTGTTTCACTTTAATATCTACAGACGGTAATCGCCTTCACAATCCAGCACCGTTCCCCCGCCTCGATAGCCGCTTGCTCGAATCCGCCAAACAGTATACAGTCCACTAACATCGTTCGTCATAAGCAAGCGGTGGTCCGGAACATTGGTCCTTCGAGCCGGATATTGAAGACGTACACCGAGCAACAGAAGAGGATTTTCGGCCAATCAAAATGCCGATTACACGCGCCTCGAGAAAAAGGCGCACCGTCGAACGAGTAGCTCAACAGTCAGCGTTCTCTGGTACCACCGCTGCCTCTCAGAGCGTGTGGTCCGAGACGAACAACAGCACAGAACCTTCCGCACCAGCTGCGGATACATCCCTCGTCACGCACTCCTCCGTCGCACGCTCCTGCTCGACGGAGGCAATAGGACCCACAGCAAAGCGTGTCGAGAAGCCGGGTCAAACAACAACAGCAGCAGCCGCCCCGCCTATTGCCAGGCAGGGTGATGCACGAACAGAAAAAAGAATAGAGGCAGCCTGTCTCACCGCCGCAGACACGCTGCCGAAACAGCTCGATAATAGAATAGAGGCAGCCTACAGTATAGAATTCTCCGCACCAGCAGCGGACACATCCCTCGTCACGCACTCCTCCGTCGCACGCTCCTGCTCGACGAAGGCAACAGGACCCACAGCAAAGCGTGTCGAGAAGCCGGGTCAAACCACAACAGAAGCAACCCCGCCTATTGCCAGGCAGGGTGATGCACGAACAGAAAACAGAACAGAGGCAGCCTACAGTAAAGAATTCTCCGCACCAGCAGCGGACACATCCCTCGTCACGCAATCCTCCGTCGCATGCTCCTGCTCGACGGAGGCAACAGGACCCACAGTAAAGCGTGTCGAGAAGCCGGGTCAAACCACAACAGAAGCAGCCCCGTCTATTGCCAGGCAGGGTGATGCACCAAACGAAGAAAACAGAACGGCAGCCTGTCTCACCACTACAGACACGCTACCGAAACAGCTTGACAACAGAATAGAGGCAGCCTGTCTCACCACCGCAGACACGCTGCCGAAACAGCACAACAGAATAGTGGCAGCCTGTCTCACCACCGCAGACACGCTGCCGAAACAGCACGACAACAGAATAGTGGCAGCCTGTCTCACCACCGCAGACACGCTGCCGAAACAGCACGACAACAGAATAGTGGCAGCCTGTCTCACCACCGCAGACACGCTGCCGAAACAGCACGACAACAGAATAGTGGCAGCCTGTCTCACCACCGCAGACACGCTGCCGAAACAGCACGACAACAGAATAGTGGCAGCCTGTCTCACCACCGCAGACACGCTGCCGAAACAGCACAACAGAATAGTGGCAGCCTGTCTCACCACCGCAGACACGCTGCCGAAACAGCACGACAACAGAATAGTGGCAGCCTGTCTCACCACCGCAGACACGCTGCCGAAACAGCACGACAACAGAATAGTGGCAGCCTGTCTCACCACCGCAGACACGCTGCCGAAACAGCACGACAGCAGAATAGTGGCAGCCTGTCTCACCACCGCAGACACGCTGATAAACCCGCATGCCTATAGCAAGCATGTCGGAACAGTTAGAATAACGCGGTCACATTCTAAAGCACTGAAGATTGCGAAAGCAAAACAGGAGATTGCTCGCTTACAGTTGAAACTAGCTGCGGCACAACTAGCCGTGCTAGAAACAGAAGAAACAGATGACAAAGGCAATGTCTCTAAGCACTGCCAGATAGAAGCGGAAACACGTGTACACACGTGGTTGGAAAATCAAGATCCCCAACCACTAAACGAAAAACAAGAAACACACGTCGACAAGCGAAACGAAGCCAAAGAAAAACAGCAACAGCAACAGCAAACGCAGTCATCACCGGCGGGAGTCTGCCCTCAGTCAGACTTTTCGCAAAAAGAAGCTGAACTAAGCAGCTCTCACGCACAGCGAGAACAAGTGGGCACTCACCCCAAGCCCACACAACAGAATAGACGCTCGCAGAACATGCAAACATTAACAGAGAAAACAGAAAACAGCAATGAAAAGGAATCAACAGAAGCTATCAACTCCGCCTGGACTGCAATACAAAGACAGTCTTATTTGAAAATAATCCCGATACAAGTTAAGGGACCAACAGCGACAGTCGACACTTATAACTTGCTCGACCACGGATCAACAGTAATTCTAATAGATGATGACAGCAGGTACAAGGAGATTGGCGCAACGGGGCCTATCGACCCACAACGCATAGAAGTTATAAATGAGATGAAAAAAGCGGAAGCACAGTCAAGAACAGTTCTCAAAGAGCTCAATGATCATGTAGAACCGTTTCAAGCTCGAGTAGTAAATAACTTTCTAAACTCAGCGCAAGTGATTCCGAGAAAACAGATCGAAGATTGCAAACACCTGCAAGATATCACAAGAGGCAACAGGAACCAACCAGTGGCATCACTTACACCACTAGGTTGGGTGCTACATGGGGGGTACACTCGAACCCTCGGGCACAGCGTCAATTTCGCCTCACACATCATAGAAAAGAAGAAAGAAGAAGTCCTCTCGACTCAACACACAGAAGCGGAATATATAGACAATAGTCAACCGTTGACTCACGTCTCAGTCAGTGCCGTCAAACTCGAAGCTTTGACGCCAAGCCACTTCAAGTGGTGGAGACCAGAACTAGTGCCAACACTGAGAAACTTCAACAAGAAAGACATCGTGACGAAAACCAGCTGGCACGTCGCACAGATATTGGCAGAGATCTACAGGGAAAGATGTGAAATGGAGTATCTTCCTGAGCTCCAAAACCTGTGGGAGCCTCACAGCCGAAGACCTACAGCGAAAGTTGGAGACCTAGCCCAACTAATAGATGTTAACTTACCTCGCGACACATGGGACCGAGGTAAAGTTATCGCAACATACCCTGGACCAGACGACATCGTTGGACCCGTGGACATCAATACAAAAGGCGAAGTCCTGTGGAAACCAATACGGAAATTGGTGGTCCTACCGATTAAAGACATTGATGAAACGATCCTCTGCATACAGTCTTCAAACCCGCAACAGTGGGTAGACATCCTGCACATCGAATACGACGATCGCCGCTCACCAATAGTAATGCAGCGCCCTGGACGTCGCTGCACGGCGGGAGAATGTTCACGACGACCGTAATAGTTTATAGTTAGCAGATGGGAGTCATGTACCTACGACGCCACGGTACGTTCCCGTAATATTTTTTGCCTACAGACAATAACAGCAAAGTAAAACTAAAATACAAATAGCAGTCATAACTTTACAACGCAGCAAGTAACAAGGAAGAGAAATAGATAACAAAGAATCATTCACTGTTTCGTCGTCTTTACAAATTAATAAAACAATAGAATCTGAACCTTCAAAAGAACGATTGCAGTTTATGACCCATAGAATTGTTACGATAATTGGGAATAGCACAAGCAACATCTCCGGGCCCTAAAACACGTGCAACGCCGGCCTGCCAGCAGAGAGCGCCCGCCAAAGCCGAAGCCGAACAAAGGCAGCAGAAACAATGGACAAACAGCACCCGGAACATCGGCATACCCAGCGAGGAACCGAAGATTTGCCGCCGAAGCCCAAGCCGTATTAGACAATAAGAACAATGGGCAACCATTTTAGGCTAGTTTCATATATAATAGGATATTTTTAGTTAATAAAGTAGTCTCGTTCGACACGCAGTCCTGAACACATCATTGGTGTTTCACTTTAATATCTACAGACGGTAATCGCCTTCACAATCCAGCACCGTTCCCCCGCCTCGATAGCCGCTTGCTCGAATCCGCCAAACAGTATACAGTCCACTAACATCGTTCGTCATAAGCAAGCGGTGGTCCGGAACAAAAATAAAAAGTTTCTAAACCCGTTATCGCGGTATCCCAATCACATTAGATGTACTAGTGTTTTGTTTGTGCATTACATAAACGACCGGTTTTTTTTTTAATTCTATCTCTATCTCTGGAACCGGCCGGTGATCCATCTCTTTAGAGTTCCACCATAGAAGTAGGAAATATCGGAGTTCCACAGATTACGAGGATTGATTTACCGAACCACAGAACATCAAGAATATAGGTAAGTCAAGCAAGTGTCAACTGTCAATATAATGAGTATTGAGTAGCTAGCTAGTCTGCAAGCCTTGCTTCCACTATTGATGCTTGAAGTAACTTGAAGTGAAGATTGAAGACTCGAAGAGTTCAATGAAACCGAAAACCGCGACGCGGCCAGTCGATTGATCGCTGAACCGATTAGGATCTAACAAAGCGCGATAAAAATCTAAAGTGACGACGATAAACGAATACGTTTCCGCAACCTCGATGGTATCAGAGTCAGAGTGCGGCGAGCGGTGCTAGGAGCGAAGTCCCGGACAAGATGTGGTCGCGGTTCGTGATGTCGCAAGTGAAGCACAACTCGTACTTCATAGTGGGCATGGCGCTGGGGCTGTGGGTGGCGCTGGCGCTCGTGCCGCTGGAGGAGGCGGCGGCGCCGTGCGCGGCGGGGGCGGAGGCGCCGCCGGACGAGTTCGAGCCGCGCCGCGAGGACAAGCCGCCGGGCGCCCGCGCCGCCGGCCGCGCCGTGCAGCGCCCGCGGTACTACAGCACCGAGCTCGGCATGCGAGGTGCGTCACGTGCTCTGCGCGTCTAGCAACCACCCGCAACAAGTGACACAGTCATAGTTGCACTATCTTTGGGTAGTGTAAAATGAAGTGGCTTCCGCTGAAGTAATCAACAGATTTTAATGCGATTTTCAACAGTAGATAGAGTGATTCAAGTGGAAGGTTTATACGTTTTATTCATACCTAATATAGTACAGAGAGGCCTAAAATTCAAAAGATTTGTAAACTACTGCCCCATATTAGTATTTACATTGCAAAAATATGTGTGTTGTTTGTGATCAGGCTCCCTGCTGACGGGAGTGTTGAGTTCGGAGGATGCCCTGAAGGTGCAGGTGCCGGCGCTGAACCGGACGCTGGCACGGTTGCAGCCGGCGCTGAAGTTTTTTATTACAGCCAGTGCCATGAGCTCCGTGCCGGGGCTAGCTAATGTTGTAGGTAAGTAATTTATTTTCCCATTGTGTTGTTACTTGTAGTTCTAATTATGATATGTACAATTTATACATTAAACCTGAATATCAATTGCAAATACATATATATCTATTTCATGAATATTTGTATTGTAAGAAAAGATATGAAAAGAATCTAAACAAAAATGGTCAGTTAGGTAAAGCAGATGGATATGTTTAACTCCAGATAAATTTTTTTTTATTTTATTTTATTTTTAATTGGACAACCAAACAGCTTTCTTACGAACTAAATTTAGACAACACAGATGATAGATATAAATTAAGCCAAAAACAGGTGTCACTAATAAAAGTAATAAGGTAGGTGAAAAACAAAAAATAGAAACGTAACATAACAACAACAATAGACTAGAAAGGAAAGAATGAAGGATATAAAATACATAGGTAAATAAAAACAATAATACTCGTATCATAAGCCATATAAATTTAAGTGAATAAAAGAAGTCAATATAATAAAAAAAGAATATAATATAATATTGAATCGGTTTACTTATTTAGAGCAAAAAAACTAGTCAATAAAAAACTTACTGAGAACTAATTGCTTGAAAATATTCTGCCTTGCCGCAAATAAATCTACATGCATAGAATAATTACAGTTAAAACTCTTACACGTACGTGGAAAGAAGGATAATAAAACTAATCTCCTTGTTAAATGTTGTTTTTTGTAACTTAAAGCTGTAATGTGGTTTCAATCTCTTGATATGACATGTAAATTAAATTTCAAACACATGAAGAACGTTCAATGACGTTCTTGGTGGGCGGAATGTTAAATGTTATTTTCTTTTAGTTCTATTCAGAAAGGTTATATTATCCAACGTTGATCGTGCCTACGTAAGCCTCGTATTTAATTTTCGTAGACATTTCCAAGTTTCAAAGATCTCTTTTTAACATCTTTTGCCAAGTTTATTTTAATAACACAGACACGCGCAAAGCTAAATCGATCTCCCCGCACAGGGTTCACGGACACGCGGGAGATGCTGAAGCCGTTCCACGCGCTCAAGTACCTGGCCGACAACTACCTGGAGGAGTACGACTTCTTCTTCCTCGTGTCGGACGCGGCCTTCGTGAACGCGCGCCGCCTCACCGAGCTGGTGGGCCGCCTCAGCGTCAGCCAGCACCTGCACATGGGCGTGCCGGCCGCCGACGACAGCCAGTACTGCGCGCTCGGTGAGCCCCGCCCCGCCGCCCCGCCGCCCCCCGCGCCGCCCGCGCCGCCTGACCCGCCCCTCCGCAGACACCGGCATCCTGCTGTCCAACTCCGTGCTGCGCGCCGTGCACGCCGAGCTCGAGTGGTGCGTGCGCAACTCGTACTCGCCGCACCACCACGAGAACCTGGGCCGCTGCGTGCTGCACGCCGCGCACGCGCCGTGCCGCGCCGCCGCGCAGGGCCAGCGCTACTGCGCCGCCGCGCCCGCGCCCGCGCCCGCGCTCGCCGCCGCCGCCGCCGCCGCGCCCGCGCCCGCCGCCGCGCTGCCGGCGCTGCGGGCCTACGCGGCGCGCGCCGCCCTGCAGGCCGCGCGGGCCGCCGCGCGCCGCCTGCGGGCCGCGCTGCGCCGCGCCGCCGCCGGCCACCCGCCCGGCTACCGCAACGCCACGTGGCCGGCGGGGCTGCGGCGCGACCCGGGGCTCGCGCCGCCGCCGCCCGACAACCGGTTCTCGCACCCGCGCTGGACGCTGTTCAACGCGACGCACGCGTTCATGCCGGACGAGGTGCGCGCGGCGGCGCCGCTGGCGGGCGCGTGGGCGGCGGCCACGCGGCACGCGCTGGAGGGCGCGGCGGCGTGGGCGCGGCGGCGCTGGCCCGCGGAGGGCGCGGCGCGGCTGGTGGAGGGCGCGTGGCGCTGGGAGCCGGCGGCCGCGCTGCGCTACCGGCTGCTGCTGCGGCCGGCGGCGGGCGCGCTGCGCCAGGTGGAGGTGGTGCGGCCGCTGGGCGCGGCGCGGCTGGTGCCGGTGCGCTACGTGACGGAGAGCGCGCGCGTGACGCTGGCGCTGGCGGTGCCGCGCGGCCGCGCCGCCGACGCCGCGGAGGCGGCCGCCTTCCTGCTGCGCTACGAGGAGGTGGCGCTGCGGCAGGACCGGAACACGCAGCTGTACGTGGTGCTGGCGGGCGCGGCGGACAACGGCACGTCGGCCGCGGAGGCCTCGCTGCGGGCCGCGCTGGCGGCGCTGCGCGCGCGGCACGCGGGCGCCACGCTCGAGTGGGTGGAGGCGGCGACGGAGCTGCCGGCGGGCGCGGCGCCGGCGCGGCTGGACGCGGCGGCGCGCGCGGCGCTGGAGGCGCTGGCGGCGCGCCTGCCGCCCGACACGCTGCTGCTGCTGGTGCCGCCGCATCTCGAGTTCAACCAGGACTTCCTCAACCGGGTGAGCGACGGAGGGCCGCGCGAGCTCCCTTTTGGGGCGGGATTCGAACGCTACAAAAGTTTTCGCGTTCGTGTCGCGCGTCGAAATACAAAACGGAACTCGAAAACTAGAGTTCGGAAGGAAACCGGAGCTCGCGCAGTCAACGGCTCGGTTCCCGGCAGGTGCGCATGAACACGATCTTGGGCGAGCAGTGGTTCCTGCCGCTGCCGTTCGCGCGCCACTCGCAGTACGCGCACCCGCGGTTCGTGGCGGCGGGCGGCGGCAAGCCGGCGGTGCACACGGGCCGGTTCCCGCTGGCGGGCGCGCCGCTGCTGGCGGTGTACGCGGCGGACGCGGGCGCGGCGCTGGGCGCGGCGGGCGCGGCGCCGCTGCGTGTCGTGCGCGCGCCGGAGCCGGGCTGCGTGCTGGCGCCGCGCGGCGCGCCGTGCGGGCGCGGCGAGGCGGCGTGCCTGCGCGCGCTGGAGGCGGACGGGTTCTCGCGGCTGCAGCTGGGCGCGCGCTCGGCGCTGGCGCAGCTGCTGCTCGAGACGCTCAGCGAGGCGGAGTGAGGGCGCCGCCGCCCGAGATGCGTTTCCGCAAATAAATGTGCACGATGTTTAAACTGTCGTTGTTATTTTAACCTCCTTTCGAAAGTTCCGACTTCCTCGAGTGCGCGTCCGGGTTGCGCGAGACTCCGGGACGCCGGAGGTGCCTGCCGTTTTTGGCGCTAGATTTTTCTTTATTTCTTTCCGATTTAGCAAAAATGCGAGTAGATAATTTGATTGATATTAGACGAGGACCTTCTTGCACCTACAAGTACGTTTGTGTTCGATACCTCCGCGAGTTAGTTTAGTACGAAATGAGAACAAAAACGGAACGGATTTGATTTTGATTTTTTGACATTTCATAACATCAAACATTTAACATAAACATTTAAATTAGACAGTAATTAATAGTACCTAATAAATTAGTGCAGCGAACAAACAATCTCTCAATTTCAACAAATCGCCGAAATTCTAGAAGCGCATCCCTAGAGTTACATTATTGTTCGGTTAACGATAAAATTGTGTTAATTTTATCTTTGAATCGATCCGATTAGATAATGACAAAGAGTACGGACGTGCAATGTGTCGATGAATATCACCGTAATGCACTCGCTTATCTAGGTATGTAGTACAAGAGCTGCTAGTGGATTATCCACTCGGGAAGTAGATAAGTATCGTGCTCGCTAGGTAGGTATTTTATTTTATTTTATTTTATTTTATTTTGCATGGAAACTAAACTAATACATATTCTAAATAAACATAATATATGTGATATGATATAAAATGAGAAAATAAGTAGAAGTTATGGACACAAACAGTCAAAGCCATATAAAATCACAATATAAATAAATTAATAACAAGTAATAACAATAACCTAGATATTATAGAATTGCTTATTGATTATAATTTTGAAATTATTTTGCCTCATCGTAAACAAATCAACAAACTCGGAGTATTCAGAGTTGAAGAGATTGACGGTACGAATGAAAAAGGAATTTTGACGATAGTTTGAGGTACATGGTGAGGAGTATAATTTCAGATTGTTTCTGCGAGAAACCGTTCTAAACGGAGTTAAAAGTTGGATTTTGGATGTCAAAATGATGTATAGTACGTACAATTTATCTTGGCAGCTCTGAACATAGGCTCGGTGGATTTTTGCGCATGTACACTCGCGAAGAAAAGTTATATTGCCAGATAAACAAATATACGATCAGAAAACGCATTTCGATAACACATTTGATAACTCAAACGCAGGCATTATTTACGTATTTATACAATATAGTTTTTAAACTGTATCATAAAGTTTAAAATAAATAACACTGTAACTAATCACTGTCGCTGATGGGGGAAATCCCAAACATAAACTCGTCGGCCCCTTCCATACCATGTGAGGTGTGGAAGTTGTGAATGCATCTTTATATATGATATTACATCTTGGTCAAAATTATCTAAATTAGTAATAGTCCTTGAAATAAACCTTTTTTTATCAGGCGTGCGGAAAATTGAAATTAATCCCAAAACATTGCTCTCCTTTGCGATCCGATGTATTGTGCGTTGAGACACACCAGTTGCGTTAGCAACTCTTATAAACGTTATCTACATCTTTTACGCCTTTGCCTTTCTCGTCTTTCATGTACTGAGTTAAATCATAAACATATTTTCTCGCCTGGCAATTTAAAATACTACTATGCTTTGGCGGCATATTTGGCGAAATAAGTACCCACTAACACTTGAAAATAAGCAATTAAAACTAACTTAACACTTAAACAAAAAACTTAATACCAATAATAACTATCAACAATAATAATTAATAATAACGAAAAATAAACACAACCAAAACCTTTTTGTAACCGACTGTGCTAAGACAGAGATAGCGACACGAACACCAAAACAATGCTGAAGTGTGAGTGAGACATAATGCCTCGTACCGAATATTGCCGAACAATCACGAAGTTTGCGAAGTTAACAAAAAGAGATGTGCAATGTGCGTGCTTGTGGGTGTTGTTTAATCGATTATTATTCGAATCGATTGAAATTAAGTAATAAAAAGACATTTTCATTCGATTTTATAATAAATGTTCTCAAACAGTCGTTACTCTGGAAATCTTTATTAGATATCTAAAATTTAAGTAAACGATTTTTAACAGAAAAAACAATATGTTACTGCACATTTCTTTTATAATTAACGACTTAAACTCAATTATTAACGATAAAATTCACTTCATAGTAAATTTACTTAGTTAAATATCTTCTATACATTAAAATGGATGAACTCGAAATGTAACTAATCGATTACGATACTTGATCGTCTATAGGATTAATTGGTTTTACGTGAGGCGCGTCTCTAGCCTATACCACCGCCCCGCGCACCCCGCCTCTTGTCACCATTTGGTTCCTAAAATATGCTACTGCGCAGGAATCAGCGCGAACTTCAGAGCTGCCAAGATAAATTGTCCGTACTATATGTATGTACACTAAACTTGTAATCCTCGCGTTAGACACCGGCAGTGCGCGCTCGCTACACGGAGCGCGATGCTCGCGTGGGTAGCTAGCTAGATAACCCTTCCTACCTCTAGTGATTTATACCTCACCGAATGATCAATAGCTCGCGACACACTTAGAATCATTTCACCTCGGAATCTGACAGGTGCCGGTATTCCTCCTCGATATATCTGATAACCACTCGGTTGCGATAAGAGTCTACAAGTTACCGGTTTTATTGGTATCTTAGAAGCGGAAAGAAACTGCTGCACGGATTTTAATTGTGGAGTGTTGATAGTCTACGTCGTCGCGTAGGTACGCAACATAGCTAGGTGCTAATGAGAATACGACAAGGAGTACTACAACGGCCAGCGCTCAGTGTACCCACGGTACATGTAGCGGCGGCGAGGGAAGGGCTCGCAATAAAACAACACTTACAACACGAAATCATATTCATTTACTTTTTAAACGTAAACAATAATAATACTCAAGTAAATGATCCACCCTCGGGGAGCTCCGCGCCCGCCCCGGCGCGGGCGGCGCTACCTACTCATTCTACAAATCACAAGTTTTAATTCCATTTTATTACAAGGAAAGCAAACACCCTCTGTGGATATATTTATTGTTACACAATGGTAAATAGGGATGCTTAAACGATCATGAATTGTATCACGAAAATGAGGAATAACGCATCGCATTTCTCTCGGAACCTGATGGTGATTTGTTCAGTTGCCGATGAGAACGGCGCGGGCGCAGTAATGTGCTCATGTAGCGGGAGCTGTACCCCTCGGAAACAGTAATTGCTTAATATTAACCGATACAATTAGTGTACAATAGTGATACCTCTTTTTATAATTTGAATTAGTATTAAATTAACCTACCCATACCCTAGAGCCTAGCCGCTTAAACTACTGTCTTTCATATACAGGACGGGTGAAGGCGCTGCGCTTCAACCTTGTTACAAGAGGGTAGAGGCGAGCCGCGGTCGGCTGCTCCGACTATGTTTATATAAATCACTGCGCCACAATATCAACGGTTCTAATAAAATTACAACAAGTACTTACAATAGTCTCAACGGATCTTCAAGGCTCTCAATTTTTTCATTTTTACTTATAGCTTCGCACGCACACAATTAGCCAGTATCAGTATTGAATAGTTAAAATGAAGCTGAAGATGATGTGAGTTAGCTAAAAGCCAGGCCAGACACGATAGGCCCCTTTGTCTATAAGTAGAGACACTTTATTATAGCGCTTCACACGAACTTTTTCGAGCAACTAGAAAAGTCACTTCTAACAACTTTATTTTTATTTCCTACACGTGAACGAACACTTTGGCTAATAATCCACCAATACCACACATTATCACGCTAAGAATCACATGTTTTGGAATTATTAATATTTTTTACGTTTACGGTTCAATTGCCGCCAAAAAGGTTTTTTTTTTACGTTTTGACCGCGCATGTACAGTCGGGAGAAAAAGTTGTGAAACACGCACGAAGGAGTTTGAAACTGCTCGGTACTATGTGTGCGAGACAGGTGATTCTACACGGTACACCCGTAAGCAAAGGATAGAATGATCTAGATCTGGATTGGACCTCCCCTTGTAGTAAACATGTTGTGTCTTCCTATCATTGGACTTATTTATACCATGTCCACGTTTAGTTTTCTTTTATTTATGCTTGTTAGTGAAAAGTCTGAATAATTAATACACAAGTTAAATCTGGTGGGTATTTAAGGCCTTTAGAAAATATATAAAAGAAATTAGTGGTTTCATGGGCTGGCTAAATTGTGTGCAAAACTAAATCCGAGCTAACACTAGCAGCCGCGCAGCCGAGTGCTGCCTACTGCAGAGCCACAGACACCCGGCGAGACTAATGTAACATATACACATGGCGGGCGGCGGCCGCGCCTGGAATGTTCCACTAACGAGTCGTGCGAGGCGCCGCGGGGCCCACTACACCACCTAACATTTAACTTTAAATACAATATACACCTTGTCTATACCCAAAAGCACAAAACCGCTTCTGACCGGTTTCAATATTTAAAATTTGTAAATAAGCATCTTTATTTTTTGTTTGGACACTAGTCATTATAAGACACTGGATATCGGGGACTGGACGTCGCAGGACACTATTGTCAGCCGGAGCTGGAGGACGCTCCCCGCCACGTCCGCCTTATACCCTTCAAATCAACACAATTTCCTCATTCATTTTATTTGAGTTTGTCGTTTCATTTTTAGTTTCAATTACATTGTAACAAAGCTATTTTGTACTGTACAATAGGGGAACGTAACGCGCTCTACGAAATGCGTTTCGTTGAAATGTGCGGCGGGGCGCCTCCGCTTCTGGAATGTACGAGAAGGGTCGAAGAGGGTCGCCCCGCGGCATCACTGCGGCCGCTCCCCCTCCTCGGGCGCGGGGGGGAGGGCGCGCGCGGGGCGCGGCGGGTCGCACAGCGCCGTCCCCCCCTCCTCGGGCGCGGGGGGGAGGGCGCGCGCGGGGCGCGGCGGGTCGCACAGCGCCGTCCCCCCCTCCTCGGGCGCGGGGGGGAGGGCGCGCGCGGGGCGCGGCGGGTCGCACAGCGCCGTCCCCCCCTCCTCGGGCGCGGGGGGGAGGGCGCGCGCGGGGCGCGGCGGGTCGCACAGCGCCGTCCACTCGCCGTCCGGCTCGTACAGGCACTCCACGCACGACAGGAACTCCTTCCCGTCGAACCCCGCCACCGCGTACAGCGCGTCCGCCAGCACCGCCAGCCCCAGCCCCGCGCGCGCGCGCCGCAGCGCCGGGCCCGCGCGCCAGCCCGCCCCCGCCGCCCCCGCGTCCGCCGCCGCCAGCCACTCCGTGCGCCGCAGCGACGCCGCGCCGTCCGACCCGCCCGCCGACACCAGCCGCCCGCGCCACACGCAGCCGCCCACCGAGCGCCGCGCCGTCGGCAGCGCCGGGCCCGCCTCCCACGCCGCCGCGCCCTCCGCCAGCCGCTCCGTGCTCGCCAGGCAGCGCCACGCGTCGCACCCGCCCAGCGCCCACAGCGCGCCCTCCCAGCGCACCGCGGCGCACTGCGCGCGCCCCGTGCCCAGCGGCGGCAGCTCGCTCCACGCGTCCGCCGCCGCCGAGTAGCGCAGCGCGCGCCGCAGGTGCCCGCCCGCCGCCCAGCCGCCCACCACCTCCAGCGCGCCCGCCGCCTCGTGCGCCGCGGCCGCCGCGTGCGACACCGCCGCCGGCAGCCGCGTCACCGCGCGCCAGCCGCCCGCCTCCAGCGCGTGCACCGAGTCCAGCTCCGCGTGCCCGTCCGAGCCGCCCACCGCCCACACGGCGCCGCCCAGCGTCACCATCGGGAACCGCGCGCGCGCGCACAGCATGTCCGGCAGCGGCGCCCACGCGTTGTCGGCCGGCGAGTACGCGGCCGCGGAGCGCAGCACGCGCGCGCGGTCGTACCCGCCGCACGCCAGCAGGCGGCCCGCCAGCGCCGCCGCGCCCAGCGCGCAGCGCCCGCCCGGCAGCAGCGCGCGCCGCTCGCCGCCCGCCGGCTCGCCGCCCAGCGCCGCGCCGCGCGCCACGCCGCCGCCGCCCGCCGCCACGTCGCGCCACGCCACGCGCGCGCCCGCCAGCCGCCCGCGCAGCGCCAGCAGCGCGCGCGTGCCGCCCCGCGCCGCGCGCCGCGCCGCCAGCACGCCGCACGCCGCGCCCGCCGCGCGCGCGCCCAGCTCCGGCGCGCCGCCCGCCGCCTGCTCGCGCGGCTGCTCCGGCGCCGCCGCCGCCGCGCCGCGCCGCCGCTCCGCGCCCTCGCGCCGGTACTGCTGCAGCTCGGGCGCGTCGTCCCGCACGGCCGGCAGCTCGGCGCAGTCGCGCAGCGCGCCGCGCTCGTCCACGTACAGCAGGTGCGTGCGCGCGCACAGCTCGTCCAGGTCGGCGGCGGGCTGCGCGCGCAGCCACGCGAGCGCCGCGTCCGCGACCGCGAGCGGCGCCTCCTCGCCGCCCTCGGCGCTGGAGCCGCGCATCATCTCGATGCGCACGTGCGGCAGGTGCGCGAGCGCGCCGCTCTCGCACACCTCGTCGAAGTTGTCCACGATGAAGGCGTCGAGCGCGGCCAGGTGGTGCGGCGCCAGGTCGGGCAGCGCGCGCAGCTGCAGCGCGGCGGCGGGCGCCAGGCGGCGCAGCAGGCGCTCGGCGAGGTGCGCGCGCGCGGGCTCGACGCGCAGGCGCCAGGCGGCGCGGTAGAGCGCTTGCGCGGCCGCGGCGCCGCGCACGGCCAGGCGGCCGGAGTAGGCGTACTCCACGAGCGCGCGCAGCGCCGCCGCGTCCACGTGCTGCACGCGGTAGTGCGCGGGCGCGGGCCCGGCGGCCGGCGCCAGCGCCTGCAGCAGGTAGGGCGAGGCGGCGGCCAGCACGGCGCGGTGCGCCGGCACCTCGGCGCCGCCCGCCTGCAGCACCACGTCGTAGTGCTGGCGCGCCTTGCGCAGCGCGTTCAGCGCCGCCAGCGCGCGCGCCGGCGCCGCCTCGTCCCGCAGCGACAGCTCCTCCGCCTCCTCCGAGCCGGAGCTGTCGCTGTCGGCGGCCGCCTCTGTGGACACGTCACGTGCTGTACTACCGGCACAGCCTCGTCCCGCAGCGACAGCTCCTCCGCCTCCTCCGAGCCGGAGCTGTCGCTGTCGGCGGCCGCCTCTGTGGACACGTCACGTGCTGTACTACCGGCACAGCCTCGTCCCGCAGCGACAGCTCCTCCGCCTCCTCCGAGCCGGAGCTGTCGCTGTCGCTGTATTTTTACTTTTGCTACCGATACTGTTTAAAGTCACATTCCCGATCTACATTTAAAACCATTTATTAATAAATCCAGATTCCTATTATCAAAAGCGTCAAATTTTACTGCTGATTGTAAGCGTCAACACCTCTTACCCCTTTCCAAACGCAGAGAAGCAGCTGATCTTACATTTCTACATAACATTATTTTAAATGTTGTCGATTGTCCTGACCTTCTATCCTTGATTAAATTCAAAACTCCCCTTCGCGCAGCTTGCCGTCGTAATTATTTAAGTATCTATACCCCGCCCTGCTCCACCAATTACCGACAAAACTCATTTCTCGTGCGCGTCGGTAGACTGTTTAATTCAGTTTACTCACCAAACTTAGATCTATTTATGATGAGGCATAATGGTTTTAAGCTTATTGTTAATAATACTTTCTTTAATGAACCATATTAAAAATGTATTATTGTTTTAAATGTATGGTTTATTTGGCAATTATTGTATTTTTTTTATTTCTATTGGGTATCATTATTTATTTTTATTTCAAGGCTGTATTTTATTTATTATTTGTATCGTATTATTTATTGTATTGTTAATTATGTACTTCATTTGTATGTATTGTCTTTGGACATATAGCATAAATACCTACCTATATGTGAAAACTGTTTAAGGCCAACTGTACTCACTTTATTATTCTAACTTTGTTAATTAAGACTGTTTGTTTTCCCTAAGAGTAAAATAAAATAAAATAAAATAAAATAAATAAAAGTGTCTCATTTCATTAGTTATAAACAGGAAACTTTCCATGTCTGTTACGCAATCATTCAAAATGACTGGACAGATTATGAATGACTTTTGATAGAGATGGATAACACGTTGAATTATAGGACAGGCTACTTTTCATCCCGAATATCCAGTCGGGCGCAGCGGCGCGGCGGGGCGCAGCTAGTGCATCATATACATTAGTTATTACGTCATTCTTATACATCTAACTATTCCGCTTTGTATTACGTTGCACGACGTACAAAAAACTTTAGGACGACATATTTCACAAAATAAACGTAATATACATCATGATCAGTAAACGTAGGCAAGCAAGCGACACTACGCAGTCAATTGTCCTATTGTGGCGCGTGACAGATTGCGTTACAGGCGAACTAAATACCTAACATTTGTCGTGAGCGCTCGAACACGTCACTCGAGGTAACAAGATAATTACTGCGCCCGACTGATCTACTTCTCATTTGCCTGTCCAACAAACCGGTCACGGCTTTTTTTCATATAACGTTTTCGATCGATAACTTTGGTCATCATCATCATCAGCCGGAAGGAATTCTCTGCTGAACATGGGCCACCCCCTTTGAACGCCACCACGAACGACTCCTAGCCATTCGCATTCATCGGCTCCCCGCGACTCTTATAACGTCTACTTATTGGGGGTTCATCTACAGAACGCGTTCCGGTTCGCGGTCGCCACTCTTTCCCAGCGACTATCGGTTCGTGGAGCAACGCGGCCTGCCCATTACCATTTCAACAAGTTTGGTTGCGGAGTACTCATTGCTCTCCACGAGTCTTTCGGAGACAAGATGCGGGTCGGTCGCGCTTGTCGGAGGAGCAGTCGTAAGTAGTTCTGGCTAGTGAAGCCGTCGCCGGCCCCCCTACGAAGGTCGGTCTCGCGCCGCACCCGCCGTCCTCGGTTTCTCTTGGAGCGACGTTTCATGCTAACCCTGACCGCGGGTATCGAGTTTCCGCTCAAGTTGCGTAACCGTTTACGACATCGGTCAACGAGGAATTCGGAATCGTTGATTAATGATTATTAGGTATTATTGTTTAGCGTCGCTCGGTGGTAATCGTTGCGAAACTGTCTCGCCTCGGGTGTCCCCGCGGAACCGGATTTCGCATTAGATCGCGCGATTTCATACCTGACGACTAGCTCTCTTATGTCCCGTTGAATAATTGTATTTGTCCGCGGTCAGAAGGCCGGGCGGATAGATACAACGTATTTTGTAAGTATACGTCAAATAGATATTAGCGTCGAGCGCGGGACGAGGAACGCGGGTGCGGGCGAAGCAGCGACGCGGCGTCACGTGACGACACTAGTAGTGGATGCTAAGCATTGGGACACCGCGGCTGGCGCATGGCGGCGCGGGCCGCCGGACACCGGACGGGAGCCGGCCACGCGCCGCGAGGGGCAGCTTGCTAGCTGACCACGCGGCGAAGGTCACCTACTCGGGCGACATTGGGACACCGCGGCTGGCGCATGGCGGCGCGGGCCGCCGGACACCGGACGGGAGCCGGCCACGCGCCGCGAGGGGCAGCTTGCTAGCTGACCACGCGGCGAAGGTCACCTACTCGGGCGACATTGGGACACCGCGGCTGGCGCATGGCGGCGCGGGCCGCCGGACACCGGACGGGAGCCGGCCACGCGCCGCGAGGGGCAGCTTGCTAGCTGACCACGCGGCGAAGGTCACCTACTCGGGCGACATTGGGACACCGCGGCTGGCGCATGGCGGCGCGGGCCGCCGGACACCGGACGGGAGCCGGCCACGCGCCGCGAGGGGCAGCTTGCTAGCTGACCACGCGGCGAAGGTCACCTACTCGGGCGACATTGGGACACCGCGGCTGGCGCATGGCGGCGCGGGCCGCCGGACACCGGACGGGAGCCGGCCACGCGCCGCGAGGGGCAGCTTGCTAGCTGACCACGCGGCGAAGGTCACCTACTCGGGCGACATTGGGACACCGCGGCTGGCGCATGGCGGCGCGGGCCGCCGGACACCGGACGGGAGCCGGCCACGCGCCGCGAGGGGCAGCTTGCTAGCTGACCACGCGGCGAAGGTCACCTACTCGGGCGACATTGGGACACCGCGGCTGGCGCATGGCGGCGCGGGCCGCCGGACACCGGACGGGAGCCGGCCACGCGCCGCGAGGGGCAGCTTGCTAGCTGACCACGCGGCGAAGGTCACCTACTCGGGCGACATTGGGACACCGCGGCTGGCGCATGGCGGCGCGGGCCGCCGGACACCGGACGGGAGCCGGCCACGCGCCGCGAGGGGCAGCTTGCTAGCTGACCACGCGGCGAAGGTCACCTACTCGGGCGACATTGGGACACCGCGGCTGGCGCATGGCGGCGCGGGCCGCCGGACACCGGACGGGAGCCGGCCACGCGCCGCGAGGGGCAGCTTGCTAGCTGACCACGCGGCGAAGGTCACCTACTCGGGCGACATTGGGACACCGCGGCTGGCGCATGGCGGCGCGGGCCGCCGGACACCGGACGGGAGCCGGCCACGCGCCGCGAGGGGCAGCTTGCTAGCTGACCACGCGGCGAAGGTCACCTACTCGGGCGACATTGGGACACCGCGGCTGGCGCATGGCGGCGCGGGCCGCCGGACACCGGACGGGAGCCGGCCACGCGCCGCGAGGGGCAGCTTGCTAGCTGACCACGCGGCGAAGGTCACCTACTCGGGCGACATTGGGACACCGCGGCTGGCGCATGGCGGCGCGGGCCGCCGGACACCGGACGGGAGCCGGCCACGCGCCGCGAGGGGCAGCTTGCTAGCTGACCACGCGGCGAAGGTCACCTACTCGGGCGACCGCTACAAGCTGACGGCTCTAGAATATTCCAACAATACAATAGTAATACGATTAGGCAATGTAGGACCATGGATGGGGGCTACTGACCGAGCTCCCTGCGTATCCAACAGTGAAAAGACAGCTCTGCTGTCATAATTATTATGATAACATTAAATTGGTTAGCAAATTTTAAAAAACAAGATACAAATAATTTTTTAATCAATTTAAAAAGAAATGACACAAGTAAAAACACTTATCTAAACCTTAAAATGTAAAATAAAACTACCTATCAAACTAAACAAACTACTTAATCTAATAAACCACTACCAGTTGGCAACGTCCCCAAAATGCTGCCCGCATTGCCGCGTTGAACGGCAATGCTTATTCGTTGCGCAAAATAACGACCAGCATTTGATAGATATTAATTGATAGATATTAATAGATACAAATATATATTAATAGATACAAATTGGAAGGACTATTAGTAACTTCTTAAACCGAGATGTTTGAGCGATAATTATAATTTACTTTTTTTTTTAAATATACTTTTTGCATTTGGGTTAAACTTCACGGCAACAACAGCAAATAACAATTACTCCTGTTGGTCAAGCATCCACACAGCATACCCGTTCTCTTTTTTAAATTATTTTAAATTACTTAGTGCCAAAGTCATTTATCACTTCTACAAGTCTCAATCAAACGCACAAACATAATAATCATCATTTTGTTTTAAATAAGTTGATGAGATATGAGTTTGATATAAAGATTACAAGTGCATAATATGATCTACCTATGATATGGTTTATTAACTTGGTTCACTAACTAAACCTCCAATGTACCCATTAGTTGGTTTATCATATTGTGTTAGCAGCTGGATGGAACTGCTTCATCAGCGATGATGACTATGTCAAGGAGTCGGCCAGCAATGGTTTGATCGCTAGTCAGCGGACGGGCACGGACACTGCTCAGCCCGCGGAGGTCACGCCTCGTGCACTCACCGCTAATCTTGTTAAATGAAGGTTGCAAATAAACACACCGTAATCACACATTACTAAGTACCTACATAAGCCCCTCAACACTTTTCCTGCTTTAAATCCTTGGGCACGGGAAACATGTTGTGTGCGCTGTTCTTATACACAGTCGTATAACATGCGCTCAGATATATGCAGCGAGAGGTCGCTCAGTACAACCAACAGAACAGTGTAACTTGTTGCAGTTTTGATTTTACATTTGCGTTTGCTTCTTCACAAACAAACCAGCTAACGCTTCAATGATGTTGAACCGCAAGCAACAACGAGAATACGCTTTTTGATCAACGACCATGAACAGAGAAAAATATCGCGGCTGATTTCTAAAGAGGACAGATTGATGTTAATTGACAATGATTTTTTTAATGTTCCGGGGACCGAGAGCGTGACGGTAATAGATCACCGACTGCGCTATTTCAGCAGGTTGAATAATTGACAGAATATAATCGAGTAATCAGCATGAATCGCGACAACACAGTATGAAGCAGCACACTCACCGTCGCCGTTGGAGAAGCAGTGGTGCGGGTCCATGTCGGCGCGCGGCTCGAGTGCGCGGGAGCTCCTGCAAGCGAGGCGGGTGAGCGGCGTGAGCGGCGGCCGAGCACGTGGCGCCGCCGGCCCACCTGATGCGCCGCCCGCCGCCCACTAATCAGATTACGCACATTACGCGGCGATGGGACGCTCGCAGCCGCAGCGGGCACGGAGATCACGGGAGATGTCGATACCGCTCGCCACCGCCCGCAACGATACTTGTTTGTATTTTGACAATTTTAATCGATTCGTTTTGATTTGCCATGCCATAATTGACGTAATGACGTTATACTTTGAAGTATGTGTGACTTTGACGTTTTTTTTTTACATGGCGTGTCACGATTATTTTATTTGCCAATGTCGAGTATTTGTAATTATAATTATATTGAAATATATCAAAATCAGGGAATATCAACTATTAATGATGATGATGACGGGACCCAGTAACAAGCCGGGTCAAAGAAGATAGTGTCTAACGACCGGTTTCAATAACCGATCAATCCACGATTTGCCGGTTGCCCAAAGAACAATGGCCAAAACGAAAAAAAAAAAAAAAAAAAAAAAACGGACCTGCTGACTTACTCTTGAAACTCAATTCCAATGCCCAATGTCAATTTTAATCCAAGAAACGCTGTTTGGTACTCTTGAAATCGAGAACAGCGCCACATTGGATTGAAATTGAGTGGTAATTTTGGTGAACTAAATGAAATTGAGACGTTAGTTGGGATTGAGAATGGGTACTCTTGCTTGACGCAATTTTGACACATTGTATTGCGTTTGGCTTTGGCAAGTTTGGCATTGTGTTTACATTGGGTATTTTCCAATAGCTATTGAGTAACTTTTGTGAAATTGTGTTTTGCGTTTTTAACTAAATACTTTAATAAAATGTCACGATTGGGAATGCAAACCAGCATTTTAAGATTAGCCCATCAAATAGATGTACGGCAGCGAAGGAATTTGCGTCGTATGACCCGTTATAACGATGAAGCGTTATCCATGTCCGAAAATGAGTTTCGGGCTAATTATCGCCTAACAAAGGAGTTATTTGACACCCTTTGTAGTGAATTATAGCCCCTAATGCCGACTCCTAAAAGAAAGAGTGATATTTCTACAAAATACAAGGTATGTATATCATAACATTACCGTGACTTTGTGGTTGTTTTGTTTTACAAATACAACATCGTGTGTTGTTTGTTTGGATAGATATTGGTGGCGCTGTCCTTCTATGCCACAGGGAGCTATCAGCGCCTAGTAGGAGGAACACACGGAACGCTTATGTCTCAGCAATCTGTGTCGCGAGCCATAAGAGATGTTACAAAAGCTCTAAACAGCAGGCAGATAGTAAGTAAATATATTAGATTTCCCCAATCTCGTCAAGAAAGGGATGCCATTTAAATGTTGTAACTTTTTTTAATTTTCACAAAATGACTGATAAAATAATAATAATATTACTTATTTACAGATTCTATGAAAAATTTAGTATCCCGGGTGTAGTAGAGTGTATTGATGGTACTCATGTAGCCATAATACGACCCTCCCTAGATGAAGAAAGGTTTTTCAACAGAAAGCATTTTCACTCAAAGAATGTGTTGATTGTATGTTTGTTTTATTTTTTTAAACAATCTTCATGTAATTATTACATAGCAGCATGAATAATATGCAATCATTTGTTTCAGATATGTGACTCTGACCTGAATATTTTAAGTGTGGATGCTTCATTTGGTGGAGCCTCACATGATAGTTTTGTGTGGAATCAAAATCCGATCGAACAACATCTCAGAGAGTTGACCAATGCTGGTGAAACAGTATATTTACTTGGTAAGTTTACCTAAGCTCGTGATTTTTCATTTTAAGTTTGTATTGTACCATAATATATAAATTATTTCAGGAGATTCAGGCTATGCTCAAAGAAAGTATATGATGACTCCCATAGTAAATGCTGTGGAAGGCTCTCAAGAGGAGTATTACACAAAATTGCATTGCACAGCACGAAACACAGTAGAGCGGGCAATTGGAATATTAAAAAATAGATGGCGGTGTTTATTAACGCATAGAGTCCTACACTATCATCCCGATGTGGCAGCAACAATAATTAATGCTTGTTGTGTACTGCATAACTTATGCAATTCAGCTCGCCTAGGTTTTGATGGTCCTATAGATTCTACATCCAATGTTGAAGATAGCCATAGTACTGTCCATCCAACACTTGAGGTAAGATCCAGGACCGGAATAGATCTAAGAAGAGGTGTTAAGGCTCGTGCAAACCTAGTTGTGGACAGCTCGCAGATAGATAAAGATCTTTTATTGGTAGTATATTTACTAGAGAAAATTAGGGGAAGGCTGTATTCTTGCCTTGTTATAAATACAATACCTACTATATAATATAAGACTCAATTGTAGTAGATTGAGCCTCTGCGGTTTATGCTGTAAGTAAGATTAGACTGTAACATTTCCATACGCACTTATATGATTTGTTTAAAATATTTTATTTTATTATTGACTTGTAAAGTGCTAGCAAGTGCTATAATAATAATAATAATAATAAAGCCAATAAGCAATAAGTTTTGAATTTATGTCTAGTTAATTTTCTATCCAATTGTATATGACGGGTGGCCGAGCCCAGTGCTGTTTTAGCAAGACTGACGTCAGCAATGATGACGTCACCATCATCGTCATCATCAGGTCGGGGCATGATAGGTGGTTACAGAAAAACGAAGTAGATAGATTTCAAACTATTTATTCGGCAATAAGTAGTCTAGGTACTTGGCACAACAGAGTTCGGGAGGTCCGATCGCTACGACGGCTCAAGCCAGACTGACTAGAGCTCGGCCGAGCGGTCGTATTTATACCAAAACTGGCCTCGCACAAGCAATGTTTACAAACTTCGTAAAAATTACCTGTGATCGTTCCAGCTGAGGTTTTAACCTCTAACAATCATTCTAAAATTAGTTAACTCATTGACAATCGGTTATTATTATTATTATTAAAATCACAATAACGGCTTTGCGCCGATACGGCCATTCTGACAGGCGGTGCGCGCTCTGCACCAGCCTGGTAGTGTTCTCGTGGAAAACCTCGTGGAAAACCTCGTGGAAAACGCTCGTGGAAAAACCTCGTGGAAAACGCTCGTGGAAAAACCTCGTGGAAAAACCTCGTGGAAAACCTGGTGGAAAAACCTCGTGGAAAACCTCGTGGAAAACCTCGTGGAAAACCTCGTGGAAAACCTCGTGGAAAACCTCGTGGAAAACCTCGTGGAAAACCTCGTGGAAAACCTCGTGGAAAACTTCGTGGAAAACCTCGTGGATACTGAAACAACGAAATATGGTTCTTCTGAGTTTGGTATCTGTAAGCAACCGGTGTTGCTTTTAGGTAAGGTCAGAAGCATAACGCATTGCATGTTAATGCACGCATAGTGCGCTTTGAATGGAAATATGGGAACACGTGGATACCTCGTGGAAACCTCGTGGATACCTCGTGGAAACCTCGTGGATACCTCGTGGAAACCTCGTGGATACCTCGTGGATACCTCGTGGAAACCTCGTGGAATGTTAGTTTTAGCATAGTGCGTTAGGATAGGAATGTTAAATCTCGTAGAATGTTAGTTTAGCATAGTGCGTTGGGATAGGAATGTTAAATCGTAGGTTCTCGTGGATTCTCGTGGATTCTCGTGGATTCTCGTGGATTCTCGTGGATTCTCGTGGATTCTCGTGGATTCTCGTGGGTTATCGTAGATTCTCGTAGATAAGTGTTATTATAGGAAACGGGATAACTTAATGGGGTTTTAAGGTAATGAAAGGATCTCACCCGTTTTGGTTACACAAGTTGGACTGCTCGTGGTGTAAAAAGCACGAGTTTGACTGGTGTAGCAGCGGGGTATTTGGGAGCCGGTGTAGATAAGTCACATTCTGCCGATACGGTCCCATGGTCACCTGGGTGAGCGGCACGAGGAAGCTGAACGCCGAACTCTCTTAACAAGATACCTGCAATTAGAATTAGATGTCTGATTACGCGGCGTGTTTTTGATGAGTATGTAATCTCTTTGGCAGGGAAGGATGTAGATTGAAACACTGTCTATCCAAGACAGCAGGACCTTGTGCCATTTTTAGTTGCATGTGTAGGGTAAGCGCTTCCATCTCAATAGCATAGTTGTCAATGTCCACTAGATTCGGCAATTCCGGTGGAAGACAGTACTGTCGTCCAGCAATAAGTGTGAACGGGGCAACTCCAGCAATACGGTGAGTTGTGCAGTACATCCTAAGTTGCAGTTCTTCAAGTGTGGAGCGGTACTGTTTGGTTTCATAATTTTTGATCAAAACCAAACGTTGCAATATTTCCGCTTGCTCGGCCGATTCCTGGTGCCATAGCGTGAATATTGTTTTTGAGGTGGTCACGGTATTTCATTCATTAATTCACACAGAAACTCTTCTTCCATCAACGAAGATTTAAGTTGGTGTTTCAAGTAGATGCACGGTTCGTTTCAACGCAGTCAATACACCGCGCGGGCCCCTATTAGTAACGTAGTAGAATAACGCGCACTTTGTGAAGTGCCACAATGTGATGATGACGCATCGGTGGACACACATATATCACGTCCCTTCAAAGGCTACATGCCTTCATCCGGATATCAAAGTCATCGAGCTTCCATGTTTCAATGACCTCACGAACACCAACATTGGTATTCGGATCACATGATGGCAGGTAAACATCCTTGATTACACTCGTGACTCTTTGGGTTGAGCACACAAGCGTTCTGACATCTTCTGCATCATTTCCATGAGGAATTGTGGTGGTACCCCTGCCGTAGATGGGCTGGGCATGTATTAACAGCATATGCTGCTGTTCTGGAACGTTGGCTTGTCGTAGTACAGTATCCAACGAAGGGTCCGGCACAGCCAGTGACGTTATCGGCTGGGAGCATACAGCACTGGTTTGTTCCAGTAGATCACGTGATGAACGAGCTGATGAGGAGGTGTCCTGGATTGGATTCCGTTCCAATCCCACTTCTGATGACGGGTGGCCGAGCCCAGTGCTGTTTTAGCAAGACTGACGTCAGCAATGATGACGTCACCATCATCGTCATCATCAGGTCGGGGCATGATAGGTGGTTACAGAAAAACGAAGTAGATAGATTTCAAACTATTTATTCGGCAATAAGTAGTCTAGGTACTTGGCACAACAGAGTTCGGGAGGTCCGATCGCTACGACGGCTCAAGCCAGACTGACTAGAGCTCGGCCGAGCGGTCGTATTTATACCAAAACTGGCCTCGCACAAGCAATGTTTACAAACTTCGTAAAAATTACCTGTGATCGTTCCAGCTGAGGTTTTAACCTCTAACAATCATTCTAAAATTAGTTAACTCATTGACAATCGGTTATTATTATTATTATTAAAATCACAATAACGGCTTTGCGCCGATATATATATTTTGTTGTTTTGTCATATAATATCTAATAAATTTTAAAAAAATGCCATTATGGTTTTTGCCCTATAAGTTTAATAAAATTTTGTTCTAGACAACTGTTCTATTTATTTTACCTACAATTACCAGTGTGTTTCTTATTTGAAATAATATTTAGAATCAGAATAGGATATCATTTATTGCAGAATGTGGTATTTAAACATGGTAACAATCTTATATAAGCTCACACAATCTACCACCACAGAGGTGTGCAATAACATAATAAAAACATATATTGCATGCATAATAATAACTATTTAATGTCAAATTGTAAAATATAGCATAAAACAAGAAAAAAAATTAACAGAAAAATCTATTTAATAAAATAAGTCAGACATTGGTGTCGATTCGGTTTTGCATCCTCTAAAACTAAACTAAGGTTGACAGGTCTAATAGTATTGCTGTCTTTTTCTAACCACTGAAGTAAAAAAAGGACAGCATTACTTTTAGACCTGTCAAACTTAGTTTAGTTTAAGAGTGCAAAACCGAATCGACACCATTATTTAGAGACAGATCAATTACAAAGTGAGAAAATCGTGGAGATAACATTAAATATATTATTATAAAAAATGAGTAGGTTACTACATAATATGTATATATATCCTAAACTATATTTTAAACAAAACATTTTTAGTTATAAACCAAAAAATTAAATTGGTTCTATATTATCAAAAAAATCAACAAAGAAATAAAATCACATCTAATTATACAATAATCGCTCATACTAACTAATAGCTGCCTTACTCTTGACGGTTAGGCAGCAGTGATATTGTATATAGTCTACTTAATCTATGGTGATATTGACAGAAACGTGACATAAACGGATGTCCGATTTTTTGCAACGAATTGATCTTCTGAATCGTAAATCGGAAACTAGTGAATTGATTCACTACTGAATCAACATACCCGACGATAAATTAAACAAATATTATGGTATTTCTTACTTGCATATTTTATATATTATTGCTTTTGATTGATGTCACTCGTAACTAATCACATTCAATTTTTAAGTGAGCGATCTTAATTTGTTTTACTTAGTTATTCTGTCCCCTAGCAAACACCGATGTAGATGTTTATAGCGATGATGGCTCAGTGGTAGTGACGTCGGCTTGCGATCCGTAGGACGAAGGAAAACATCGTGATGAAACCATAGCTTGGTGGTAGGGTATTTTTTAGTACTCGTCTGGCTAGCTACCACCCTCTTGTTAAGAATCTGTCGCTAAGCACCTGTCGGTGTGTTCCAGCAGCCTCACTTGAGAGCCAGTTCCCACGTGACTTTTCGAGTTGCTCCAAAAATTTCCATGTAAAGTTTAAGTAAAGCGCCACTACTTTACTTAAACACTATCCTCATCCCTTCATCTCATCATCATCATCATCATCATCACCATTTAAACTTGATTCAACTCTCTGAGTTTGAAATATTTTATACTTGACACTGGCAAATACACTAATCGTGTGACGCCATAACAAAACAAAAAAAAAATGCGTCATATTCTACCAATTTTGTTGTACTTATTTTTCTTTTTCTGAACTAATCGTTAATTTTACAAACCAATAACTGTTTTATGCCGGTCGCGTAAGTTCAATAGGCTATTCGTAATTTTTGTACAAAATATATTGATGTCAGGTTCGGGCAGTACAGTGGCCTAAGTTCTTTGACAGAAGCTCCATAAAAGTAAAGTCAAATTTATGTCAAACCGTGGATAGATCGGTAATTAAAACCGGCCGTTAGTAAAAAAGTGGTACTTTACTTCAACTTTACACGGACTTTTTTGGAACAGCTAGAAAATTCTTTACTTATTACAAAAAGGAGACTACCCTCTTTGAGCCGGCTTTTTGCTGGGTCCCATCATCTCATCATCATCATCAATAAATAATACTTAGTAGTCAAAAGTCAAAAGTCAATTTTTCTTTATTCAATAGGATACATTGTGATCACTGTAGAACGTCAAACTTAAAACTAGCTACGCCTGTTCCAACCTCCTTACGCCGGCAAAAGAACAGGCAAGAAACGCCCGGCAGGTAATTTTTTTGGCGCGATCACATTAAAATTTTTATTCTTATTACTAATTGATTGAATTGGAGCAAGTTCACTAAAATCCCAAGTTTTTTTTTGTCATCTAATGGTCCGATATTTTTTAATTAGCTTTACTAATAAGATTTCTCTTCTTTGGTTTTACACATTGGGATATGGGAACATGAATATTAATGAGTTGCGGGATCACAACCAAAGCAGACCAGACCCCACAAGCAGCACCCGTTCACGAGTTGACGCATGTGCCAGCCATCGCTCTCCTCGACTATATGAGAGGGAAGAGGGCGACCCGACACACGACGCCGCTGCAAGCAAAATCACTTTCGTGAGCATGACTGTTTTGGTTGTTTACCGAAAGTGGTTAGAATAGGGGAAATAGGGAGAATGGATAGAAAGAAATATAGATAGTACTACAATCCCAAGCTTGTTTGTCATCTAAATAGACCGATATCACTACTTATTATAAAACAAAGTCCCCGCGCCGCGTCTGTCTGTCTGTCTGTCTGTCTGTTCGCGATAAACTCAAAAACAACTGCACCGATCTTCATGCTGTTTCACCAATAGAGAGAGTGGTTCTCGAGGAAGGTTTTAGGATATAATTTGGTAAGTTTTTGTTTACATTGGCTAAAATATAACGATATTTGTTGGAGAGGTCGGAAAAAATAAGCCGTCTGGGAGCTTTCAACGAAAACGCTGCCTAAACCCTTTGAGATATAACAAAAGTTGATAAAAAGGCCGACTAAAATCGGACCGTGTTTTCCATACTCTTATGTTAATCCTTATCAAAATAAATCATTTCGTTTTCAAGATTGTTTCAATACCTGTAGATTACTTTTGAATTTTTCAAATCGGACATTCCATTCAAAAGATATTACGAAATAAAAATGTCAATCTAATGGAAAAACTATACGGCTTTTGCCCTACTAATGAATATTATACGCTATGGCATATCAGCTGAAGCTTCATAATGCTTTTTTTGTCTCTATATTAATTTATGTAGGTGTATACCCGATGTGTCAATGAAGAGTGCATTGTCTTCGTCTTAACGTGCTTGGGTATCACATGATGTGTCTATCACCAGAGCATTTTCGATCTCGAAGTTGAAGACGCTGTCATTGACACATCGGGTGATACACCCACATAAAATAAGCAAACAACATGAAACTTCAGGTGATGTTTTTTGAGAGAACCCTCTCTGTTATAGACAGTTTAAGCAGTCGAAATGTCGCGCTCCAGGAGCTACATAGCAGCGCGGGCACTACCTCCCTTGGATGGCGTGCGGTCGGCACTGCGAGCGGAGCGCGGCTTGCGGGCGCTCGGTGCGCAGCGCGGCATCGACCGGCGCGGCGGCGGGCGGGCGCGGCGGCGGGCGCGGCAGTGCGCCTGGCGAGGCCGCGGGGACATGTGCGGCGCTCCGCTGCTGCTGGCGCTGCTCGCCTGCCTGCCGCTCGCCGACCGAGTCGCGTGAGTCCCTCCGCCGCATCCGCTGCCGGATAATCAAATGCATTTATTACCTCCACCTCGAATCTAATTAGCGCATTATTAACTGTGTCCGTATTATTTGCTTTGAAACTTTGACGAATTAAACGTTCGGTTCCGAAAAGCACGATGCGCGCCGATCCGTCGTCCCGAACGAGGCAGGTAGGTTCAGGGAGGCGCCCACCGGCTCCCGTGCGATATTGTAATAACGTGGACGCGATCGATGTAAAACCGTTCAGCAAGTGTGAGGCGAGCGGCGCCGGTGCACGACAACAGCACACAGCAGCTGCAGGCGAGCGCGCCACCCAGCCGCACAGCCGCTCCGACGTGCTACGGTCGTGGCCCGAGACTCGGGAACATCTTGTGAGAGCCTCGCTAATGGGAATTACTCAATGAGTAGTTACACAAGTACTCATACTATATGCTATAATCATCAGATTAAATTTATTAATTTTGCTTATGTACCTATTTTAATCAAGCAATGAAAATAATATACAGCGTGAGTCGTTTAGACGATGTTCTTGCTTAAAATTTGACTATTTTTATCAAGCTACAAAAACATTGACCACGCATAACTTTTCACAGAGTTGTTCGATTTTGATGATAGATAATCTTATTTAAAAAATTCTCGTGTCACAATATTAGTTACCTTACTCCTCTGAAACGGCTGGACTGATTTTTATGAAATTTTGTATGCATATCGGGTAGGTCTGGGAATCGGCCAACATCAATTTTTTATATTATTTTCTTATCGCGATTAAGTGTGGTCCACGCGGGTGAAACCGCGAGGCGCAGCTAGTTTATATATAGAAATTGGTTCTACCTAGGTACATATTTACATCTGAAAATCAAAATCCAACCTAAAAAATAAAAAAGTAAGGGATGTTCACCCACTGAATTTCTGATTGGCACCCGATAACTTTGTTCTGTAAAGTTCGATTCAGAGCTTTAAGCAAAGCACCTATCCTATATATACCTCAAAATTTATCGTATTTAAGTTTAAACGTAATGTTTCACGTGTAAGGTTGGAAAATTAGGTACCTACCAAATAACTGTTTTTTCACCTGAGAACCGATTCCGTTGAAATTTGTGTAGTGCTGATAACATAAGGAAACGAAACATCGTCCCCCAACTCGTCAAGCGCCACCTACAGCAGCTACCACCTCTGGTGAGAACTTCACACCTAGCTAGGTTATGACTATATCATCAATGATTCTTATTAGGTACAGGATGCGCTCCGCGGTTTCACCCGCGTCTTCCCATTATCCCGCAGGAACCTTTTTCCGGGATAAAAAGTAGTCATGTTTTAATCCAGGGTATAAGCTAATGGTCCCCTGAAAATTAATGTAATTTGATTTGACTTATACAGTATTCAGATACTACATTCCATCCATTGCTATTACGTATTTAGAGCTGCAGCAGTGGAGTGACGCGAGATGATGACGTTTGTATAAGGTGTTGGCGCCGCGTGCGTCACGATGCAGTGTGGCAGAGGAGGCCGCACTCGCCAGGAGGCTGTTGGCGCTGTCCCAAAACTGGAATTCGTTTATTTACACTAGACGTCCGTAATTGGGTCACCTAACCCTCATGTGATCTCTCGCTGGAGCAGTTTCTTTACGTCATACGTTTCACGACTTTACAGAACGTACCTATTGCACGTAACGCTTGTTCTGTCCTCCTCGACAGGAAAGCGGGGTGACGGACGACGAGCATCGTCCGTGAAACAGTTCATGTCTCAAACATTAACAAAACAATAAACAACAGTAGGACTGTTGTGAGCACGAACCCCAGCCAATAAAATAGCCAATAAATAATATATATAAAAAAAAAAAAAATAATAGATAATATATATTATATAGCCATGCAGTCCTCAGCCTGCAGCTGATCTGCTGCAAGCTATTCAATCTCTCGGTCCTTGACCTTTCAATTTATTCATCAATGGCAAGCAGTTTTTGGCAATTTGTCCACTTTAAAACAAAATTAAATTTAAAAAGTCGTGATTATAATTTTTTATGTACTAAACAGAGTAATTAATATCGAATCTAACTGGAAACCAAACCACTTCAAGTTTTAGGGCTGCCATCACCCATTACAAGAAATCTAGGGTAACATTTTCTGCTCAACCGTGTAGTGAACAATCTGATCCGATGTATGTATTAGGTACCTATACTAGTATATATTATACTATCAGTGATTATACCCCTTTACTACCTGCCTCGTTCGTCTCATAAGCATCTGCCAAGCGTTCCAGTAGTACCTACCACGGGATGCATCTATAGAGCCGTGTTATAGTCAATAGTTTGATTAGTTTGACAGCTGTCAACGATGTGTCGGGCGCTGTGTGAGACGACGTGACGCGTGTTGCAGGGGCGGCGGCGGCGGCGGTATGTTCGGCGACGTGAACATCTCCTCCATCCTGGACTCGTTCAGCATCAGCTACGACAAGCGCGTGAGGCCCAACTACGGAGGTCAGTGCGGGCCCATGCGCGCGGGCCGCGCCCCCGGACGCCTTGCTAACCCTTCTTGTTGCGCTACTGTGTCACTTGTGATCTGCGGGTGCGAGCGACCTCGCGCCATTACGGCGATGCGTTTCGTGACCGTCTCTAACTGCGCAACACTTTGACGACGGAGCCGGCCCTCGAGTCGAGTTGTCCAGTTGCAGACGGGGAACGACATCGACCCGGTGCAATGTCGCGATGCCGCTCCACCCTGTATTTTTAACTTGTATGGAATTTTGCAGGACCGCCCGTGGAAGTGGGGGTCACCATGTACGTGCTCTCCATCAGCTCTCTGTCTGAAGTTCAAATGGTATTCGTCACTTGTACCCACCGCCCGTACAGCGTACTCTGCCCGCGCCCGCGACTCCCTGCCCCCTCCCCCTGCCCCCCACCTCCGCGGCGCTCTGACCGCGCGCGCTTGGTTGCAGGTCCGCCGGTGGAGGTGGGAGTCACCATGTATGTGCTGTCGATCAGCTCCGTGTCGGAAGTGCTCATGGTACCGTCCTGTCAGCCCTCGCTTGTCCCGGTCCCCGGCCGGGACGGAGCAGCCCCAGACTCGAGGCTGCGAGCATGTCCGCCTTTGTGGAGCGATCCGCTTTCTTCTGTCTACCTGTATAGTGCTCTCCTCTGTGTGCGCTCGGGACGCCGCGGGACCGGCCCCGACGCTACGCGTGCGTCCTCTTTGTCCGAGAGCCGTCCTCACTATGTCTGGCCTCGTTCCAATATTGCCGTATTAGTTCAAATTGCGCTTTCGTGAGCTGCCCTTTACTAAACTTGAGTCGCGCCGCCATCCACCTCCTCCAGCGGCCCGACCGAGGACCGCGCCGCCCGCTCCGTACCCCGTACGGTCGCGCAACCTACTCGTTTCGTCAGCCGACTCACCTCTAGTCCTCTATGCACTGGTATTAGTTCGGAGCTTTACGATAAACCGCTATTTTAATTTTTGTATGTTGGATGTTGTGATGTGTGTCTGTTCATTTGTTGGTACGTCGATATGATTGTTGTTTCTGTATCGCCAAACCCCGATTGACCGCGGTGGCTGAATGTTTACGCGAACTCTGTCTACTTGAACGACTCGCACGTTCCGCGCGCCCGCACACGCCCGCCGCGCCCCGGCGGCCTCCACTATACCTGCGTTCGCAACGTTTGCAGGATTTCACGCTGGACTTCTACTTCAGACAGTTCTGGACGGACCCGCGGCTCGCGTACAAGAAGCGGCCCGGCGTGGAGACGCTCTCGGTGGGCTCCGAGTTCATCAAGAACATCTGGGTCCCCGACACGTTCTTCGTGAACGAGAAGCAGTCCTACTTCCACACCGCCACCACGAGCAACGAGTTTATTCGCATCCACCACTCGGGCTCCATCACCCGCAGCATCAGGTGCGTCCCCCGCCCTCCGCCGCCCACCCCGCCGCCCGCTCTCACCCGCCGCTCGTGTTGCAGGCTCACCATCACGGCCTCCTGCCCCATGAACCTGCAGTACTTCCCCATGGACCGGCAGCTGTGCCACATCGAGATAGAGAGCTGTAAGTGTCCGCAGCCCGCGAGCGCCCGCTCCTCCGACTAATCGATTACTATTACTACCTGCTACTGCGTTACTTAATTTACTCGCTGTGTGTGCGTGTATGTATGTGTGCGAGGCGATGGGGACCGATCTGGAACTTGACTCACTATACTAACTAGCTACTAATCGATGGCACGTTTATTTACACAGATGATAGAAAAATAATACAAAGAGAAATGTGTGTGTCGCGCTCACCGAAGCAATCATTGGTTTGACTCTCACAATGCAATCGACTCACTGGGCTTGTACCGATGTTGTGTTGTGTGTGAGCACCGTATGACCGAACCGTATCACAGACGCTACCGGCCCACCGACTGTGAGCACGACCGGAGCTGGCTCGCGCGGCGGCTCTCTCCTCGCTACCGCACCCGCAGAGGGACGAGGGCACGTGGCGGCCGCCGCTTCGCTTGTCGCGCACCCCGCACCCCCGCACCTCGCCCCCCCACCGCCATCTCCTCATCAAGACGCCGCTTCTCACCTTCCTGTATAACTCGTAGTACTTGTATACTCGTAGTACTCGTAGCCTACCGTCGTCGGTTTGCAGTAGCGCTAGACGTTTCATGAGCACGCGACACGACGTAGAGTAGCCGTTTTTATTTTTCTATCATCCATGTCGGAGCGCGCCGCCGCCGCCGAGCCCCATCGCGGCGCGGCGCCACATTCGCAGCGTAAGTGATAGCGTTTGTGTGTTTGGCATGTCTCCGGAGTCGGGTACACCATGACAGACATTCTGTACGTGTGGAAGGACGGCGCGTCGAGCGTCGGCATGAGCAGCGAGGTGCAGCTGCCGCAGTTCCGCGTGCTCGGCCACCGGCAGCGCTCCACCGTCGTGGCGCTCTCCACAGGTAGGCGCCGCCCCGCCCCCTCGCCCCCGCCCGCCCCCCCGCCCCCGCCCGCCGCTCGAGCCAGCTCGCGTCCCCGGCGCCGGCGCTGACGATGTTTCGCTACGCAGTCGGCTACACAATGCGGGACATCCGGTACAAGTGGAACGAGGGGCCCAACTCCGTGGGCGTGTCGCACGAGGTGTCGCTGCCGCAGTTCAAAGTTCTCGGGCACCGGCAGCGCGCCATGGAGATCTCCCTCACCACAGGTGCGGCCTCGCCTCTGTACTGTGTGCACTCGCGCGCCGCCGCGGTAAGCGGTAACGCGGTGCGCGGGTTCGCTGTATTCGCAGGAAACTACTCGCGGCTGGCGTGCGAGATCCAGTTCGTGCGCTCGATGGGCTACTACCTGATCCAGATCTACATCCCGTCGGGGCTGATCGTCATCATCTCGTGGGTGTCCTTCTGGCTGAACCGCAACGCGACCCCGGCGCGCGTGCAGCTCGGCGTCACCACGGTGCTCACCATGACCACGCTCATGTCCTCCACCAACGCGGCGCTGCCCAAGATCTCCTACGTCAAGTCCATCGACGTGTACCTCGGCACCTGCTTCGTGATGGTGTTCACCAGCCTGCTGGGTGCGTACCCGCCGCCCCCCCTCCCCGCGCCCCGCGCGCCCGCCTCACGGTCCGCCCGTTTACGTTTCAGAGTACGCGACCGTCGGGTACATGTCGAAGCGGATACAGATGAGGAAGCAGCGCTTCGTGGCGATCCAGAAGATAATGGCCGAGAAGAACGTGCGGCCGGAGCCGCCGCCGTGGGAGGCGCCCTCGCTGCCGCGGGGCGGGCGCGGGCCGGCGGGGCGCGCGTCGGTGCGTGGCGCGGGGGGCGCGGGGCGCGGGGCGCGCGGGGGCGGCGCGGCTCACGGGCTCGTGTTGCAGGAGGTGCGCTACAAGGTGCGCGACCCGAAGGCGCACTCCAAGGGCGGCACGCTGGAGAACAAGCTGAACGCGCGCGCCGCCGCCGCGGACGAGCCGCCCGCCATGCACCCGCTGCACCCCGGCAAGGTGAGCGCGCCGCCCCGCCGCGCGCCGCCGCGCCGCCCCCGCTACCGCCCCCTCTGTGTGCGCAGGACCTCGGCAAGTACCTGGGCATCACGCCGTCGGACATCGACAAGTACTCGCGCATCGTGTTCCCCGTGTGCTTCGTGTGCTTCAACTTGATGTACTGGATCGTGTACCTGCACGTGTCCGACGTGGTGGCCGACGACCTCGTGCTGCTCAGCGACAAGTAGCGGTTAGGTAATGTTAAAAAGTCTGATGCTCAATTTGAAATCGCTTTAGTGGCCGGTCGGACGGGACGCCCCCGCGGCAGGGGGCGCCGCCGGTGTGATATGCCCCCGACCGGCGCCGCTCAGCTCCCGTATTGTTAGATGTAACGTGTGCACCTTCTAGACGTTGTTTGATGGTAAACGAGTAGCTGTAATTACATTCTATACGGTTTCCGTTCGAACTACATGTTTTGGAGTTGCGTAGTGTCGAACGAGTTCCCCGGCTCGGCGCCGCGCGACTGTTTTGATACACCGTTTACACTGGACACCGCAGCCGCCGGCCGGCGCGAGCGGCGAGCGGCGCGCCCTGTCTCTATTCTCTCACGTTTACTTCTTGTGTATATTATAATGTAAGACGAAATGTTCCTTAATTTTAGAGCAATCTTATTAATAACTATTGAACAGTAGTAGACGTAGGTACGAACGTTAGTTAAGAAACGATCACTTGGCACTCGTCCGTAAATCGGTATGGATAAATAAATACTTAATGACAACTAGTATAGGGTACACTTTAGGTAAGGGAACCGGTTCTAAATTATGTAATAAAGTATGTAATGTCGAGCAATGAATATGTAACGAATGACTCGTACTTGCGAGTGAACATTGCAGCGCGACTAGTGCGTCGGTCGCCGCAGGAGGCGCCGCGCGGACGGAACGTTATTGTTTCGACACGGTTTCATTTGCTGGACGGAACGGTTGTTTTGTATAAGGTGTTTGTAAAAAATTATCGAAAGTATACAAAAAACATTTCTATGGCACCTAACATACCTATTATTCTGTAAATTTAGGAGTAGTCTTACTTCGGTGTACTGATAGATTAAATAGGTTTAAAATGTGTTCACGCGCAGATCCGAGTCGGATGCTAGCGCTGGTCGTTCTTTGTAAGCTTACAAACGCGGCGCGCACACGACGCAGCGCCGCACACATTTGCAACGCCTATGTGTGCGCACCGCCGTCGTGTGGTTCGATATGTTACAGCCGACGCGACCTCAACTCAACTAACGATCCAGCATTTGTAAGTTTAAAAAGAAAAATTTATGTTTAAGATTCTTTAATTAAGTACCTACCTACTTATGTACTTAAATCAATTTAAATTATTTTGATTTATTGAGATCATTTCAGATTCTGCACTTCTATACATTTTAAATAATGTACTTATTCAAAATAATTAATGACACTGTATCTAGGGTTACCTATGTATTTTAAATGAATCTTCTATATTTTGCATGTAGTGTACACCTCTAATTATAATAGCGTTTAGAATTGAGCGGACGATAGCGACAACTTTGTAAAATGATGTAACACTGTGTAATATTATTATGATGGTGTTCGTTAATAATTAATTATTATGAAATACAATTAAAGTAGACAGGGTGGCGACGTGTACAGTGGCAGTGTTGAGGAGGCGTGATACTAGACGACACGAATCGCTAATTATTTATTCAATTGTTATAAAAATGTGAATAAGTTGTGCGCGTGGCCGCTTCTCCCCCGTACATGTTTGTTTGTTCCGCGCGCCGCCGCCGGCTGCAGGGTCGGCGGACGCGACTCACTCGCCAACGCCATGTTATTGCATCACTGACACAACAGTGAGTGTCGCGGTTTGATAATATAACTCCGCACGTAGCTTAGGAGTGGTCGGCACAGTAGAGGTCGCCAGCCTGTACAGCGGCCACTCGCCGCTCATAACTAAACTGTGAACTGTGTGTAGCGTCACGTGACCGCACCGCTTGCACTAGCGCTCTCGTCACGAGATCCTTTCTACTTTTGAGAAGCAACTCCCGATCAACCACATTTTGTCTGTATAATATTCGTTTACCTTCTAAGAGAAGAAAAATAATCTTTAAATATAAGCAAACCTGAATATTCTAAAATACATATTATATCTATTTGTAATTAATACAATTAGCGTCATCGAATATAAATAAGTTTAAAGTCGATAGAAATATATAAGAGTTTTATTTAACGGAGTGTGGTTTTATTTAGATGCGCCCTCCTCCGGCAGCACCTCCCCGCCCTCGCCTCGCCCGTGCTTCTATACTGTGCCCGTGCTCTCGTGGGCCGGGTACCAAGTTACTGCAAGGACGCCGCTGGTTACGACTACTAACTAGCTTGTTTACTCGTATTTATTTTATGGAACGCACACTCGTTTACTTTTCTCAAAATTAAAAAATACCCGTATAAAGTTTTGTTCATAACTACTTACGAATTATTTTATTCCACCTTTAGTTTTTTTTTTATAGTATTCACGCACTTTGTCTATAGTAAGTAGGTATTCATCAAAAGTTATTTTCTAAACTACTTACTAAAAACCTTTCTGACTTATTTTATTAAGAAATTAATACTTAGGCCATAAAATAAAAAGTAAATAGAGTCATGTAAAAAAAATCAAGATAATGTACGATTCTAAAAGAGATTTTTTTTTTAAATCGGCCCAGTACTTTCGGAGCCTATTCAATTTAAACAAACAACCAAATCTTTCGTCTTTATAATATTAGTTTAATAATAAGTACTTTATAGTAAGTTGAGCGTTCGAGGGCACAATAACGAACGGTGCCTCGTCTAGCAAGAGAACGCGGAGCAGCCGAGTGCGCTCCTGCTTGACGGAGGTGGCACGCACAATGTTATTAATATATACGGCCGGATGGTTGCATTGAGTGGATGTGTGAGATACTAATGTATCCTAAGTGCCTAATGGCGGGCGTCCGCAGCGTCTAGTGCGGCGTCCGTGGTCGGCGTGCCTTTGGGTTCTGCTAATCTATTTCGAAAATTTAATACTCAGTACCACACCATAGTCTGCTACCATAGTGGCATATTATGATATGGGAACACCACAATTATATTATATTGGTTGTGGCCCATAGGCGCTAACCAATGTGATATAATTTAGTTTTATGTTTCGAAGTAACAATTAGCATCTGTATTTTCTTGCGCTGTGTTTCAAGTGAACTTGTTGTCTGTGTGTGCGGAAAAACTCGTACCCGGGACGAGTGAGTATGTGCTATCAGGCAATGAAGCATCTTTATCTTAGATGAAATTTGTATAGAAAACTTGGTAAATAACAAAAAACATAAATTTTCATGAAAATTTATTATTATTTTTATGGTGTGCATTATATTACTCAATTGATTTTTTTTAATTGGTTTCGGTCGCCTAATTGATAAATAATAGCGACATGTTTAGAACTAGCGGTGGCCGTTTTCTAAAAAACGATGCCGAATAACGATGCCAGTACCCGATGCCGGCATCCGATTCCTTAGGCATCGAAAAACGGATGCGCATCGAAACGTCTCGTGCGTTGCTCGGCATCGGCACACATCGGCATCGGCATCGCCGCACGGCATCGGCATCGCCGCACGGCATCGGCATCGCCGCACGGCATCGGCAACGAAACGGCGCGTCGTTTCGATGCCGATGCCGATGCCGCATCGGCATCGGGCATTCGGGCCTCATCGATATCGTGGTCTCGGTCGTATTCGGTCATAACCGCATAGTATCTTTCAACGCCATCTATTGTATTTATATGTAACTACTATGTATAGCTGAATTTATATTTTTCTTACTCTCGATTAAAAGTTTTGAAACCTAAAAATCTATATAGATGGCGTGACGTTACTTATCACAAGGCCGAATGTAGTAATTATTTCCCGTTTTATACATTTTTACCATAATATTTATTGTGGGATGATAAAAACTTTTTTAACAATCTGAAATTATTATTCTTGATTCTATCACACAATCTTATCGCTCACGCTCGCACCAGTTTCTATTATCATAATATCTTGATCTACGCAACTCTAGGGATGTGAAAAATAATCGATTTTTATATTAATCGATTATTTTTTTCTTTTAATCGATTTTTAATAATCGATTATCTAAATTTGAAAAATCGATTTTTTACTTACTCTCTAAAATTAAATCGATTTTTTTTACTTTATGTAATTTTATTACAATGTACAAAAAAATGTAACTTTTCGAATAGTTGTGAAAAAAATATTGAATAAAATCGATTATTTTTTATTTAAATAATCGATTTTTACAAATCGATTTTGTTTAAAGAGATATAAATCGATTATTTATTAATCGATTTTTTTATCTCCTAGTCACATCCCTACACAACTCAACACTTTGTTACAATGCCAAATAACGATGCGGGCATCGGATGCCGGATCTCCGATGCCGGTGCGCATCGATGTCGTAAATATCCGAAAACGCCCATCGCTATTTAGAACATACTAGCGGATCCGCCTTGGGTCTGCACGATCAGACAAATTAATGTAAATAGCAGCGCCATATTCAGAAAAGGGAACAAGAGAATGACTGCGCGAAATATGGAATATAATAAGAGATACATAGGCAAAGCGATCGGTGGAGTGATGTAGAGATGAGACGAATCAATGTACCCTCAGTGGTAGTGACGTCGGCTTGCGAGCCGTAGCTTGGTGGTAGGGCATATTCTAGTGCTCGCCTGGTTAGATACCACCCTCAAGTTTAACATCTGTCGCAAACACCTATATCGGAGTGTTCCGTCAGTACCACTTGAGAGCCAGTGCCCAATACAGATGTAGCGTGGCGCCACCTTCAACCACATCGTCACTTAACATCAGGTGACTTGTGCTCAAAAGTTACACTGTAAGCAGTAAAACAATAAAATAAAATTAAAAATATATACATATAAATTAATTTCTATACAACACCCAAACTCGGTTTTACAGCGTTCGGGGGCATAGAAAGCGACGGTGCCTCGTCCAACATGAGAATGCGGAGCAGCCGAGTGCGCTCCGGCTACACGCATGTTGGCATTCATGGTGATTACTTCGAAAACGTAATACTCAGTACTATACCATAGAATGCTATATGGCAGATGATGGCATGGGAATACCACAATTATATTATATCCGGTCATGGCCCATACGGCGATAGCCAATTTAATATAATTTAGTTTTACGTTTAGAAGCATCTGTATTTTCTTGCGCTGTGTTTCAAGTGAACTTGTTGTCTGTGTGTGCGGAAACACTCGCACCCGGGGCGAGCGAGTATGTGCTATCAGACAATGAAGCATCTTTATCTTGGATGGAAAATGTATGATAAATTTAATAAAAAAATAAAGAGTAAATAATTTTAATTTTCATGAAAAATTATTATTTTTATGGCGTGGATTATACTCAATTGTGAAATTTTACTAATCAATGAGGTAATTGGTTTCGACCGTCTAATTGACGAGTAATTATAAACATGAATAATAATAACATGTTTAAAATGTACGAGCATCCACCCTAGGATTGCACGGACAAACAAATAAATATCAATTGCGCCATATTCTGAAAAGTGAACGAGAAAGTGAACAGGAGGGAGAGTGGCGAAATATAAAGTTATCTGGGATATAAGAGATCTTTAAAGGCGAGGTCGGTCGACTGGCATAGAGATGGATTGAATCGATCTACGCTCACTAGAAGAAAGTGATGAAGCGGCCACACTATATAACATTGAAGAAAGGAGAAGAAAGTAAACGATTGAAGTTTCGTTGCATTCACTTTCACCGTTCAAGTGTAGCCATTCACATAATTGCGTTAATAATTAACGCAATATTTATTGCAATGATAAGCAATGTGATTTTCCTTGACGTTGACCTGAATGTGGCCCCAGCATTAGGGCGCTTCTTCATTTGGTGACATTTTCATCAAGATTGGTGAGTAGAAAGGAACGCAACTTTCATGATACCAAAAAGAAAAATAAAGTTTTTTGTTGGTTTTTAGGGTTCCGTGCCCAAAGGGTAAAACGTATCCCTATTACTAAGACTCCGCTGTCCGTCCGCCCGTCCGTCCGTCTGTCTGTCCGTTTGTCACCAGGCTGTATCTCAACATGAACCGTGATAGTTAGACAGTTGAAATTATCACACATGATGAATTTCTGTTGCCGCTATAACAACAAATTATACTAAAAACAGAATAAAATAAATATTTAAGGGGGCTCCCATACCACAAATATGTTTTTTTTTTGTCGTTCTTGTAGATAATGGTCCGGAACCCTTCGTGCGCGAGTCTGACTCGCTCTTGGCACCGTGGCTTCTCAGTGCGAGAGAGAGTATGGGCTGTAGGGCGTAGGCTTTGTGTCGGCTCCTTGAAAGGCGCACGCTCGCTCGGACCGTTTGGACACCATCGCTCACAAACAACTTCAGTCTTACTGCAGCCGCGAGCAACAGAGGCAATGCGCGACGAACGAATGCCTAGTTGCGGCCAAGGCTTGTATAGTAGGTACTTTTCTCAAATATTGCGCGGAAATTAAAACTATGTACCTCCTAGGCAGAACTTTTTCTTTCGATGTTGGCGGAAACATGTTTTTCATTACGGCTCTTGCCGCCTCTTGAATTTCAGGTGGCGGTAAAGTATAAGTTCATCACACTTCACTCATTGTCTTGAACTGATTTTGTCAAATCAATGACGAACAACAATATTTTTTTCCCGCGTTGTTGTATGTTTTGGTGTTTTTTTTTATTTTTTTCTATTTGCAAGCCAGTCCGAAATTTAAATAAAACCTGTGATCAGTTACCTCCTTGATTGCCATGTTCGCAGTAAAAGATCGTTCCATTTTTAAATTACACGACAGATATGAGTTTAGTAATTCTAAGTTTAGTAATTCTGGCTAGAAGTAGACGTGCTCCGGTAGGTGTACAAAGTTGCTCCACGGGTTGAACTAGCGCCGATCTCGTGCGAGAGCCGCCGAGCGCGGTGTGCGAGCGGCGCGTCCGGCGGCTGCGTTGCCACGAGAACGCCTTTTGGTACTACTTAATCTGTATTTCGAAATTTATGCTCAATATTAATATATTTATTTTTTCTCTTTCTGCAGAAAACGGTGCACGCCGCACTCCCCCACTGCGTGGCGCCACACCGGCCGCGGCGCGGCGGCGTTTATTTTTCTATTAGTATACATATTTTGTTTTAAATTCGTAATATCTTTTGAATGGAATGCCCGATTAAAATAATTCAAAAAGTTATCTACAGGTATTGAAACAGGCTCGAACACGATTTTTATGACTAAGGTTTTATAAAAAGGTATGGATAACATGGTTTGATTTTGGTTGGTATTTCTATCAACTTTTAAAATGTATAAAATATACATATGGTATCGCGGACTTTTTTTTAGATATTAATGTCCTCTATAAAACTGTAGTACATCACTTTGCTCTATTGTGAATAGTTCCTGCAGCGTACGCGATATAACGATTATTTTGGTATATTTTTCAAGCCTTGGGTTACATTATCGATATTTCATACAAATCCCTAAATTTTTTGAAAATGTTTTATCACCATGTTCATCAGGGATAATGTAGGATTATAATGGTGAAAAAAATTTTCAAATCGGTTTAGTAGTTTCGGACATATTCAATTTAAACAAACAACCAAATCTTTCAAATCATAATATTTGTTTATTAGTACTTCATAGTGAGTTGGGCGTTAGAGCGTTCGAGGGCACAGAAACGAACGATGCCACGTCTAGCAAGAGAACGCGGAGCAGCCGAGTGCGCTCCTGCTTGACGGAGGTGGCTCCTTCAATGTTATTATTATATACCGCCGAATGATTGCATGGAAAGAATGTGTGAGATACTAATGTATCCTATGTGCCTAATGGCGGGCGTCCGCAGCGTCTAGCGCGGCGTCCGTGGTCGACGTGCCTTTGGGTTCTGCTAATCTATTTCGAAAATGTATTACTCAGTACCACACCATAGTCTGCTACCATAGTGGCATATTATGATGTGGGAACACCACAATTATATTATATTGGTTGTGGCCCTTAGGCGCTAACCAATGTGATATGATTTAGTGTTATGTTTCGAAGTAACAATTAGCATCTGTATTTTCTTGCGCTGTGTTTCAAGTGAACTTGTTGTCTGTGTGTGCGGAAAAACTCGTACCCGGGACGAGTGAGTATGTGCTATCAGACAATGAAGCATCTTTATCTTGGATGAAATTTGTATAGAAAACTTGGTAAATTTAATAACAAAAAACATAAATTTTCATGAAAATTTATTATTATTTTTATGGTGTGCATTATATTACTCAATTGTGAATTGTGGCTTCGTTCGCCTAATTGATAAATAATAGCGACATGTTTAGAACATACTAGCATCCGCCTTGGGTCTGCACGATCAGACAAATAAATGTAAATAGCAGCGCCATATTCAGAAAAGGGTACAAGAGTATGACGGCGGGAAATATGGAATATAATAAGGGATACCTATGCAAAGCGATCGGTGGAGTGATGTAGAGATGAGACGAATCAATGTACCCTCAGTGCTAGTGACGTCGGCTTGCGAGCCGTAGCTAGGTGTTAGGGCATATTCTAGTGCTCGCCTGGCTAGCTACCACCACCCTCAAGTTTAACGTCTGTCGCAAACACCTATATCGGAGTGTACTGTCAGTACCACTTGAGAGCCAGTGCCCAATACAAGTGTAGCGTGGCGCCACCTTCTACCACATTGTCACTGAGCATCAGGTGCGTTGTAGTCAAAGGCTATATTGTACCTACAGTGGCCTCACATGTAACGTAGACGCAGCGTAGAGAGTCGTTCGTCGTCTGTGTTACTACAGGCATGTCTTTTGGTACTTGTTACCACACGGGCAAGCGCTACCCTACAAAAAGGTACAAATAACAAATCTAAACTATATATTGAAAAGGTAATAATAATGTTGATATGATTTTGATACCATTCAATAAACAAAACTTGTTATTGTATCATTAAATATGTTTACCGGCGCGGTCACCGCACCGACCGGTCGAACGCGGCGGCTCGCTCTCGTGAAGCATGCACGAGGACGCGGGGCCGCCGAATGCGCTGCAGCTTCGCGTAGCGAGCAGTGAGCACGTACCATATTATATACGACCGACCGACATACTATGTCTTTACTTCGAAAATATATTACTCAGTACCATACCATAGTGAGTATTAGTGAGTTAAGGCTCATTATGGTGTGGGAAAGCCACAATTACATTATATTGGTCATTGCCCTTAGGCGACAACCAATGTAATACAATTTAGTTTTATGTTTCGAAGTAACAATTAGCATTTATTTTTTGCGCTGTGATTCAAGTGAACTTGCAGTCTGTGTGAATGTATTCACTCGCACCCGGGACGAATGAGTATGTGCTATCAGGCAATAAAGCATCGCTATCTTGGATTGAAATATAAAAAACGAAGAAATATGATGAGTGAAAGGAAACGCATAAACGTGGGAATTTTTACTTCATTGTGTAAAGAGATGATGACTCAGTGATAGAGCCGCCGCGTCGGTTTGCAATCCGTAGCTCGTGGGATCGAAAACTACAATGAGCTTGAGCTTTCGGTGAAGGAAAACATCGTGATGAAACCATAGCTTGCTGAAAGAGCACTTGATAGTGCTGCTAGGCAACCAAATGAAACAAATGCAAACAAAGAAGAAGAGGCTGTCACCAAGCACCTATTACTGTGTTCTGGCAGCCACACTTGAAAGCCAGTTCTCAGTCCATGTGTAACGAGGCGCCGCCTTCGACCATATCGTCACTTAACATTAAGTGATAACACAAGTAGACTATAATTGGTTTCTCTCGTGCATTGTGGAGGCTCCATACGACGGCGCGCGTCGCGGACCGCGGCGTCTAGCGAGCGCGTCTTCTAATCATAATGCATGCTACAAATATGTAATGTTATGTAACCATTACCATCAGGTGCGGCTACGTAATGCCAATTAAATAATCAATTTATAATATTGATTCATGTTTCCAATGGTTTTCAATTTTGTTGCGCTGTGTTCAAAGTGCTTCACTTGTCTGTGTGAAAGTATACACTCGCGCACAGTACGAGTGAGTATGTGCTATCAGGCAATGAAGCATCTTGGACTGATATATGATGATGAATAGAATGAAACGAATCTGAAAAATGTAATTTTACTACATTTTGTAAAAGGGTGACTCAGTGATAGTGACGGCGGCACGCATGCGTCCCGTAAGCATGGGACGCAGGGCTGAGAAGAAGGAAGCCTCTGTATCTTCTCTGCTCATGGTGGACAGGGAGTTTCAAGATGTGACTAGTACAATTGGAAGTCGCTTTTGGTATTTATCTGCTCATGGTGGGCGGGGAGTTCCAAGATCTGAATAGTACAATTGGAAGTCGCTTTTGGTATTTCTTTGCTCATGGTGGGCGGGGAGTTACGGTATGTCACTTGGTCGTGTGTCCTGCGAGCGTAGGACGCAGAGTCCAGGAGAAATATGGCGTTAGGTGGTAGCGAGAGGGTTTATTTCTCACAATTTACCCTTTTGCAGCTGCCTTTCGCCTTCACAAGGAGAGAAAGGATTCGAGATGGATCGGTGGGGGTGGTAACTTATACGTGGTTTTCCATGTGTAAGCACCAGCCACCCTGCATATGTTATACAATTGTACGATTATACAACACCGAGTGGAGACTCCTCTTGTATCCTGCGAGTGTAGGACGCAGAGTTGAGGCCCCCGGGAGAGGGGAGGTCGTCAGGCGGTAGCGATGGGGTTTTTCTCCTAATTTACCCTTTTGCAGCTGCCTTTCGCCTTCACGCAAAGAAGATGGATCCGTGACGGATCGGCGGAAACGGGGGGTGGGAGCTCATACGTGGTTTACCATAAGTAGGCACCTGCCACCCGGTATATGTTATAGAATTGTACATCACAGGAAGTGGAGTTTGCGGCGTCAGTCTTAAAGGTTGATGCTGCGAACGATGCTTAGTGCTGGTGTCGCGTTCTAGCTAACGTCAAAGCATCGTATTTAATGTCGTCTGGGCTGCGACTAAGTACATAGTCAAACGCTACCCTGTAAAAAGGTGTAAAAACAAAATCTAATTTAACTAATAACAAATTAGATTTAATTGGGTCAATATTATATTGTGGCAGTTAGCACTTGTATTTTCCTGCACTGTGTTCCAAGTGCTTCATATGTTGTCTGTGTGAATGTATTCGCTCGCGCCCGGGACGAGTGAGTATGTGCTATCAGGCAATGAAGCATCAGTATCATAGTTGGAAATATATGTGACTAATAAATACATAAATAACTAATGCTCAGTACGTATACAGTACAGCAATACAGTTAACCAAGGCAATTAGCCTATCTGCATTTTCATACGCTGTGTTTCAAATACTTGTTGTCTGTGTGTAGTATTTATGCTATCAAGCAATGCAGCTCAAGTATCTTAAATGCTATAAATGTTTAATGTGAAAAATAAATGCTAAATGTAGCAGAGATTGTACACCCAGTGCTTAAAGTAGCAGAGATGTTACGAAAATGCGTGAGCTTGACGCAACTCATCAGCTCTGGTGCTGATTTGATGCAAAAACAACACAAATGGGAAAATTGCTAATATAGCAAGATCTAACAAAGGCAACTGTGACATAAATCACAAAAACAAGCAGTAAAAGGAAACAGTGCACCGCCCTGTAGTTTAAAATACTGTTTTAAAAGCCCCATGTCGTGATAGGCACAAGCAACAAGCAATAAGCTGCATGAGTTTCTGAATGAACGCAGCAGCTCATCATCTTTGCTGCTGATTTGGTGCAAAAACAACACAAAAAGAGCTGTCCAAATGGGACACTAAAGATGAGTTGAAGAAATGTAGATTCAGTGGCGTTGGACTGCAATCTGTAGCTCGTGGGTTCGTTTAGCTCTATCTGTAGCTCGTGGATTCGTTTGTGTTTTCCGGCGCTGAGTTCCAAGTGCTTCAATTACTGTCTGTGTGAATGTATTCGCTCGCACCCGGGACGAGTGAGTATGTGCTATCAGGCAATGAAGCATCGGAATCTCGGATGGATATATAAGACTGAATCTGGGCGTACGATGAGTAAAATGCAACAGACGTGGTTAAAGGTTACAATGAGAGAAAAGATGGCGCAGAATGAAAGTGGTGACGACTATGAAATAAGTACTGTTGCTAAATTTATAAAATAGCATCCACATTACAAGGCCACTTTATGAAGAGAAGCGAAGATGGCACACTACAGAAGTGTCACGAAGCTGCATGACATGCTGAATGGCAGCAGCAGCTCATCCACTGGGACATTATCTATTAAGATATTTGCGTGAAAACAAAAGAGCACAAACAATTGTGTGTATAATTCCAAAATAGATAAATAAGGCAAAGACCATGTGGAGTTAAGGAGGAGAAACTCGGTCGTTGGTGGTCGACACGAATCAGAGCCGAAGCGTCCCGTAAGCACGGGATGCAGGGCCTAAGAACTAGAAGACTAGTCAGTCCAAATTTAAAACAAGCAAATAACAATTAGCACTTATAATTTCCTGCACTGTGTACCAAATACTTCACTTGTTGTCTGTGTGAATGTATTCGCTCGTGTCCGGGACGAGTGAGTATGTGCTATCAGGCAACGTGAAGCGCCAGAGTATCATAGTTCGGATTATAATATGTGACAAATAACTAAATATGCCAATACATACTTAAAAGTAATACAATACCATGGCACAATTTGTATGTTTGAATATTCTGCAAATAGCACCAATATTTT
>OV928055.1:9207500-9210000 GCA_931315375.2 Opisthograptis luteolata
AGGTTAGGTTAGGTTAGGTTAGGTTAGGTTAGGTTAGGTTAGGTTAGGTTAGGTTAGGTTAGGTTAGGTTAGGTTAGGTTAGGTTAGGTTAGGTTAGGTTAGGTTAGGTTAGGTTAGGTTAGGTTAGGTTAGGTTAGGTTAGGTTAGGTTAGGTTAGGTTAGGTTAGGTTAGGTTAGGTTAGGTTAGGTTAGGTTAGGTTAGGTTAGGTTAGGTTAGGTTAGGTTAGGTTAGGTTAGGTTATGTTAGGTTAGGTTAGGTTAGGTTAGGTTAGGTTAGGTTAGGTTAGGTTAGGTTAGGTTAGGTTAGGTTAGGTTAGGTTAGGTTAGGTTAGGTTAGGTTAGGTTAGGTTAGGTTAGGTTAGGTTAGGTTAGGTTAGGTTAGGTTAGGTTAGGTTAGGTTAGGTTAGGTTAGGTTAGGTTAGGTTAGGTTAGGTTAGGTTAGGTTAGGTTAGGTTAGGTTAGGTTAGGTTAGGTTAGGTTAGGTTAGGTTAGGTTAGGTTAGGTTAGGTTAGGTTAGGTTAGGTTAGGTTAGGTTAGGTTAGGTTAGGTTAGGTTAGGTTAGGTTAGGTTAGGTTAGGTTAGGTTAGGTTAGGTTAGGTTAGGTTAGGTTAGGTTAGGTTAGGTTAGGTTAGGTTAGGTTAGGTTAGGTTAGGTTAGGTTAGGTTAGGTTAGGTTAGGTTAGGTTAGGTTAGGTTAGGTTAGGTTAGGTTAGGTTAGGTTAGGTTAGGTTAGGTTAGGTTAGGTTAGGTTAGGTTAGGTTAGGTTAGGTTAGGTTAGGTTAGGTTAGGTTAGGTTAGGTTAGGTTAGGTTAGGTTAGGTTAGGTTAGGTTAGGTTAGGTTAGGTTAGGTTAGGTTAGGTTAGGTTAGGTTAGGTTAGGTTAGGTTAGGTTAGGTTAGGTTAGGTTAGGTTAGGTTAGGTTAGGTTAGGTTAGGTTAGGTTAGGTTAGGTTAGGTTAGGTTAGGTTAGGTTAGGTTAGGTTAGGTTAGGTTAGGTTAGGTTAGGTTAGGTTAGGTTAGGTTAGGTTAGGTTAGGTTAGGTTAGGTTAGGTTAGGTTAGGTTAGGTTAGGTTAGGTTAGGTTAGGTTAGGTTAGGTTAGGTTAGGTTAGGTTAGGTTAGGTTAGGTTAGGTTAGGTTAGGTTAGGTTAGGTTAGGTTAGGTTAGGTTAGGTTAGGTTAGGTTAGGTTAGGATAGGTTAGGTTAGGTTAGGTTAGGTTAGGTTAGGTTAGGTTAGGTTAGGTTAGGTTAGGTTAGGTTAGGTTAGGTTAGGTTAGGTTAGGTTAGGTTAGGTTAGGTTAGGTTAGGTTAGGTTAGGTTAGGTTAGGTTAGGTTAGGTTAGGTTAGGTTAGGTTAGGTTAGGTTAGGTTAGGTTAGGTTAGGTTAGGTTAGGTTAGGTTAGGTTAGGTTAGGTTAGGTTAGGTTAGGTTAGGTTAGGTTAGGTTAGGTTAGGTTAGGTTAGGTTAGGTTAGGTTAGGTTAGGTTAGGTTAGGTTAGGTTAGGTTAGGTTAGGTTAGGTTAGGTTAGGTTAGGTTAGGTTAGGTTAGGTTAGGTTAGGTTAGGTTAGGTTAGGTTAGGTTAGGTTAGGTTAGGTTAGGTTAGGTTAGGTTAGGTTAGGTTAGGTTAGGTTAGGTTAGGTTAGGTTAGGTTAGGTTAGGTTAGGTTAGGTTAGGTTAGGTTAGGTTAGGTTAGGTTAGGTTAGGTTAGGTTAGGTTAGGTTAGGTTAGGTTAGGTTAGGTTAGGTTAGGTTAGGTTAGGTTAGGTTAGGTTAGGTTAGGTTAGGTTAGGTTAGGTTAGGTTAGGTTAGGTTAGGTTAGGTTAGGTTAGGTTAGGTTAGGTTAGGTTAGGTTAGGTTAGGTTAGGTTAGGTTAGGTTAGGTTAGGTTAGGTTAGGTTAGGTTAGGTTAGGTTAGGTTAGGTTAGGTTAGGTTAGGTTAGGTTAGGTTAGGTTAGGTTAGGTTAGGTTAGGTTAGGTTAGGTTAGGTTAGGTTAGGTTAGGTTAGGTTAGGTTAGGTTAGGTTAGGTTAGGTTAGGTGAGGTTAGGTTAGGTTAGGTTAGGTTAGGTTAGGTTAGGTTAGGTTAGGTTAGGTTAGGTTAGGTTAGGTTAGGTTAGGTTAGGTTAGGTTAGGTTAGGTTAGGTTAGGTTAGGTTAGGTTAGGTTAGGTTAGGTTAGGTTAGGTTAGGTTAGGTTAGGTTAGGTTAGGTTAGGTTAGGTTAGGTTAGGTTAGGTTAGGTTAGGTTAGGTTAGGTTAGGTTAGGTTAGGTTAGGTTAGGTTAGGTTAGGTTAGGTTAGGTTAGGTTAGGTTAGGTTAGGTTAGGTTAGGTTAGGTTAGGTTAGGTTAGGTTAGGTTAGGTTAGGTTAGGTTAGGTTAGGTTAGGTTAGGTTAGGTTAGGTTAGGTTAGGTTAGGTTAGGTTAGGTTAGGTTAGGTTAGGTTAGGTTAGGTTAGGTTAGGTTAGGTTAGGTTAGGTTAGGTTAGGTTAGGTTAGGTTAGGTTAGGTTAGGTT
>OV928056.1:2500-5000 GCA_931315375.2 Opisthograptis luteolata
CTAACCTAACCTAACCTAACCTAACCTAACCTAACCTAACCTAACCTAACCTAACCTAACCTAACCTAACCTAACCTAACCTAACCTAACCTAACCTAACCTAACCTAACCTAACCTAACCTAACCTAACCTAACCTAACCTAACCTAACCTAACCTAACCTAACCTAACCTAACCTAACCTAACCTAACCTAACCTAACCTAACCTAACCTAACCTAACCTAACCTAACCTAACCTAACCTAACCTAACCTAACCTAACCTAACCTAACCTAACCTAACCTAACCTAACCTAACCTAACCTAACCTAACCTAACCTAACCTAACCTAACCTAACCTAACCTAACCTAACCTAACCTAACCTAACCTAACCTAACCTAACCTAACCTAACCTAACCTAACCTAACCTAACCTAACCTAACCTAACCTAACCTAACCTAACCTAACCTAACCTAACCTAACCTAACCTAACCTAACCTAACCTAACCTAACCTAACCTAACCTAACCTAACCTAACCTAACCTAACCTAACCTAACCTAACCTAACCTAACCTAACCTAACCTAACCTAACCTAACCTAACCTAACCTAACCTAACCTAACCTAACCTAACCTAACCTAACCTAACCTAACCTAACCTAACCTAACCTAACCTAACCTAACCTAACCTAACCTAACCTAACCTAACCTAACCTAACCTAACCTAACCTAACCTAACCTAACCTAACCTAACCTAACCTAACCTAACCTAACCTAACCTAACCTAACCTAACCTAACCTAACCTAACCTAACCTAACCTAACCTAACCTAACCTAACCTAACCTAACCTAACCTAACCTAACCTAACCTAACCTAACCTAACCTAACCTAACCTAACCTAACCTAACCTAACCTAACCTAACCTAACCTAACCTAACCTAACCTAACCTAACCTAACCTAACCTAACCTAACCTAACCTAACCTAACCTAACCTAACCTAACCTAACCTAACCTAACCTAACCTAACCTAACCTAACCTAACCTAACCTAACCTAACCTAACCTAACCTAACCTAACCTAACCTAACCTAACCTAACCTAACCTAACCTAACCTAACCTAACCTAACCTAACCTAACCTAACCTAACCTAACCTAACCTAACCTAACCTAACCTAACCTAACCTAACCTAACCTAACCTAACCTAACCTAACCTAACCTAACCTAACCTAACCTAACCTAACCTAACCTAACCTAACCTAACCTAACCTAACCTAACCTAACCTAACCTAACCTAACCTAACCTAACCTAACCTAACCTAACCTAACCTAACCTAACCTAACCTAACCTAACCTAACCTAACCTAACCTAACCTAACCTAACCTAACCTAACCTAACCTAACCTAACCTAACCTAACCTAACCTAACCTAACCTAACCTAACCTAACCTAACCTAACCTAACCTAACCTAACCTAACCTAACCTAACCTAACCTAACCTAACCTAACCTAACCTAACCTAACCTAACCTAACCTAACCTAACCTAACCTAACCTAACCTAACCTAACCTAACCTAACCTAACCTAACCTAACCTAACCTAACCTAACCTAACCTAACCTAACCTAACCTAACCTAACCTAACCTAACCTAACCTAACCTAACCTAACCTAACCTAACCTAACCTAACCTAACCTAACCTAACCTAACCTAACCTAACCTAACCTAACCTAACCTAACCTAACCTAACTAACCTAACCTAACCTAACCTAACCTAACCTAACCTAACCTAACCTAACCTAACCTAACCTAACCTAACCTAACCTAACCTAACCTAACCTAACCTAACCTAACCTAACCTAACCTAACCTAACCTAACCTAACCTAACCTAACCTAACCTAACCTAACCTAACCTAACCTAACCTAACCTAACCTAACCTAACCTAACCTAACCTAACCTAACCTAACCTAACCTAACCTAACCTAACCTAACCTAACCTAACCTAACCTAACCTAACCTAACCTAACCTAACCTAACCTAACCTAACCTAACCTAACCTAACCTAACCTAACCTAACCTAACCTAACCTAACCTAACCTAACCTAACCTAACCTAACCTAACCTAACCTAACCTAACCTAACCTAACCTAACCTAACCTAACCTAACCTAACCTAACCTAACCTAACCTAACCTAACCTAACCTAACCTAACCTAACCTAACCTAACCTAACCTAACCTAACCTAACCTAACCTAACCTAACCTAACCTAACCTAACCTAACCTAACCTAACCTAACCTAACCTAACCTAACCTAACCTAACCTAACCTAACCTAACCTAACCTAACCTAACCTAACCTAACCTAACCTAACCTAACCTAACCTAACCTAACCTAACCTAACCTAACCTAACCTAACCTAACCTAACCTAACCTAACCTAACCTAACCTAACCTAACCTAACCTAACCTAACCTAACCTAACCTAACCTAACCTAACCTAACCTAACCTAACCTAACCTAACC